>PVHT020000006.1:0-207959 GCA_004024745.2 Catagonus wagneri
TGTGGCTCAGCAGAAATGAATCCGACTAGGAACTACGAGGTGTGGGTTCGATCCCTGGCCTCGCTCAGTGGGTTAAGGATCGGACATTGCCGCGAGCTGTGGTGTAGGCTGTAGATGTGGCTCGGATCCCACATTGCTGTGGCTGTGGTGTAGGCCGGCAGCTGTAGCTCCGATTAGACCTCTAGCCTGGGAATCTCCACATGCCGCGGGTGCAGCCCTAAAACTACAAAAGACAAAAAAAAAAAAAAAAAGAAATCCTAAATTACGTACTTACTTTCTTCCTTGGGCAAGAACTTGTTCCTATGTTAGCCAGACAAGAAACAAATACAGACTGGCTAAAATTCCCAACTGGAATTGGTATATCAATGAATTCCTATGAAAGATGCCACAGACACAGCTTTAAGGCCTCCGAGGGAGTTCCTGTCATGGTTCAGCAGAAATGAATCCGAATAGTATCCATGAGGACGCCAGTTTGATCCCTGGCTTCGCTTAGTGGGTTAAGGATCCGGTGTTGCCGTGAGCTGTGGTGTAGGTTGCAGATGCGGCTCGGATCTGGTGTTGCTGTGGCTGTGGCATAGGCCGGCAGTTGTAGCTCTGATTCGATTTGACCCCTAGCCTGGGAACTTCCATATGCCATCCGTGTGGCCCTAAAAACCAAAAAAAAAAAAACAGAAAACCACAAAACCTGAAGGCTCAGCGTCTGAGAGTTCTGCTCCACAGATACACGGGAAGGTGTGGGAGGGGCCACAGCCACCCGCCACATCCAACCACCCACAAGGTAGTTCACGCACAGCTCAGCAGCATCATACTCTGCAACACGCAGTGTTCTGGTAGACCCTCTCCCATGCTTGTGGCCCCATTAAATAATCTACGTGGTGGGAATAGGTGTCTTAAGCCAGCAAGGACCGGATCTGTGTCTCGGCTGGTCACCACCATCTAACCAAGATGTGGCCCTCAGGGAAATTGCAACCAAGTAGGGGAACACTGGATAATCTGGGAAATTTGAAGCATAAATGAGGTTTGAGTTTTAATAAGAAATGTCTTTCAGAATTTATTTTCGGAGAGGACAAAGTGGACCGTTAGAAAAGCTATTTAGGTTCAGAAAACAACATATGGCCAGAGGCTGCAGGTAGGTGCCTGCAAAGTTCTGGGCATTTTGAGCCAAGGTGGAAAATTCTTATGATAAGAAGGTTTTACCATCCTGCAAAGCTTTCCACATTTCTCCTGCATCAGATCTTAAGATGAGATATTTATACTTCGGAAATCCAATTTCCTTTGTTTATTTTCCTCTCTCCTTCCAAGTTCTTTTAAACATGCGGACTGGTCTCTGGCATAGTGAGAGAAAACAAGACAGGGTCTGCTGCGCAAACGGGCTAGGCTTCTATAATGGTCACGCTCACACCCCTGTGTGCCTGGGACCAGTGATGGCAGCTTGAAATCAAGTGAGTCAGTTCTAAGATCCAGATACTCTTGTCTGCAGACGCTTTCTTTCTAGGGACCCTTTCAAAAGTTCATTTGGGGCTAAATTTTGGAGACCGTTTTCACAGCAAATTGTATCACCCCTCCAGTGGCTGCAGCGTGACCTCCCATCCCACGAGCTTTGGAATGTGAACACTGCTCCTACCGAGAGGCGGGGATTTTTGCCTTGGACTTGGACGCAGTTTTGACTCTGGCAGAAGTGAGGCTGTGTGTCTTCCAGGGTTAGGACATAAAGGGAAATACATCTTATACCAGGTTCTACGGAACACCAGCTCTTGGAACCCAGCCACCATGCTGTGAGGAAGCCCAAGCATCCTGTGGAGAAGCCCACGTGGAGAAAAGCTACAGTTCTTTGCCTGCAGCCCTGACTGACAGCCAGCATCACTGGCTGGCCATGTGAGTGCACAGCTTCCGACCCCCTGGTTGGTCTGATGTCGTATGAAATGGAGAAGAACTGTCCCCACCAAGCCATCCCCAAATTGCAGATGTGTGAGCAAATATATAACTCTTGTTGTTTTAAGTCACTACATTTTGGGATGGTTTTCATTTTACATATATATGGCAAGATAACTGATAGGGTTCTCTACTTCAAGAACCACTAAACACACACTTTGCTGCTCCCTGGGGTGAAGTGCTCTGACTTGGAGCTGGCATAGTGAGAGAAAACAAGACAGGATCTGCTGCACAAATGGGCTAGGCTTCTATAAGGGTCTCTGTATGCCTGGGACCAGTGATGGCAGATTGAATTCTAGTGAGTCAATTTTAAGATCCAGATACTCTGTCTGCAGATGCTTTCTTTTGGAGCTCCCTCTCTTCCTCACATGCAGCTGTTCTGAACGACAGTCCTAATCTTGTTTCTACAAAGAGGTCTGGGACCACCGAGGGAGGGGGGAAACCAGTGAGTGAGCTATTGTTTTTGAATCCTCTTTGCTCAGTGGACATGGGGAGGGAGGGAGGGTCTCCGTCTCCTCTTTTTTCTAGACCTCCTTCATCCTCCACCGCTCCAGAGGGACGTGGGGGTAGGTGGCATGATGGTTTTACCTGGAGGAACGGATAAGACCAGCGTTTGCATTTCCCAAAAAGCAGGAGGGATGGGATCTACTCCCTTCCACGATGTGCAACCTGCTTTCTTAGAGACATCGATGACTAAACACTTATACCTGGAACTGATCCTGGGAATGGCTCACATCCTTCTCTCATGTCCCTATTAGACAGCTGGGGTCCATGCTCACCTTGAGGACGTTACTGGGTGGGTACCATCCTTCTTGGGTCCAGAGACTAGCCCTGTGCCAAGAGGAAAAGGCTTACTTGGCCTCATCCCCGATACCGTTGTCTCTTTTGAGCTGAAATGAAACCAAATTGAGACATATCTGATGATGCTAACTTTTTCCTTTGAATCTCAACTTTCCTTTCTTTCCTCTCTGCCTTCACTCCCTGGTCCTACTTCATTTCAAACAGACTTATCCAGATGAAATTTAACGTCCTTTTTAGTATTTATTTATTTATTTATTTACTTTTGTCTTTTTAGGGCCGCACCTGCAGCATATGAGATTCCCAGGCTAGGGGTCCGATCAGAGCTACACCACAGCCACGGCAATGCAGGATCTGAGCCGCGTCTGTGACTACACCACAGCTCATGGCAACGCCAGATCCTTAACCCACTGAGTGAGGCCAGGGGTCAAATCTGCGTCCTCATGGATGCTAGTCAGTTTCGTTCACCCCTGAGCCACGACGGGAACTCCCTAATCTCCTTTTTAGATAGTTCTTTTGAAACCCTTCGCCAACTAATTCATGGTCTTAAGCTCTTTCTGTTACTTTTTTTTCCCTTTCAATCTGACAGTTTTAGTTCCCTGGCAGAAACCACCACACTGAGTAGGACAAAGTTGGGGGCCAAGCAAATACGGTCAAGATGCTGGTGCGAGTGACTCCCTCTCTTTACCCTGAAGGTCCCTAGAAGAACCTGAGCACAGGCGCTTCCCACTCCGCTGCCATGTTCATACCTAAAAAGGTCTGGGGACTAGGTCAGCCCTGGGAAATCCAGCAGTTCTCTTTAGGTCAGTTAGCTGCTTAGAAGTTTTGGAAAAAGTCAACTGAATCCCAGTGCGGCTTACCACCTAGGACTCCGGGTACCTGTGGTGTGGAGGACGGAGCTGCTGTTCTTGGGCATGCCAGCTGGGAATCAGCCTGTCAGTGGGGGCCTAGAGCTTCCAACCCACTTCAGAGCCTTAAAGAAGGTAGCTTGGCAGAGAAAGAGACCTTAAAGTGATGGCTCAGGGAGAGACATACAGCCTCATCAGAGTTACCTCTCATGATGGAGTGGCAGGGTAGGGGAGGAGGTCATTCAAGCCTTTTGTTCTCCAGGTTACATTCAGATGCTCAAACTTTACCAGGCAGCGGGGGCGTATTTGCACTCTGCTGGGGAGGGAGGGGGCCGGCTTCCTATCTTCTGGCTGGCGGTGAGCTAAGAGGGTTCACGGTTCAGGGAAGGCTGTTTTTCCTCCAGTGTTCAGGCCACTTCTGATGCATTGTGTGTATGTGTGTGCGCACACACACACACACACACACATGCGTTTTCTCTAAGGCAAGCTTTTTGGAGCTTTATGTCCAAGAGCCAGTGCTTTGCGGTCCATGAGTGCTTTTGCGAGGGTGACATTCCCGAGCTCTCCTCTGCTGCCCCTCTGTCTTTCTTCCTTGGCCAACGACACATCCTAGGGCGCTGTGCCACCCTTACCACACTGCTTTCACTCTTTGAAAGAACAGTCGTCTTCACTGCAGCCTCAGAAACTGGTGTGAGGTGATTGTTTGTAGATGTTTCCATGACACTGGTTTATTTCTTCTGCAAATACAACCGTATTGGGGGAGGGGACAAGGTTGGGAAACTTGAAGACCTTCCAGCCTCCTTCTTATCTTCTTCTGTAGAAAAAGGAAGCCCACCTTGCCTTTCTTGGGTCCCTCTCACAGACCCTGGCACCCGCACCCCAAGTCCCTCTCGGCTTTGTGCTGCCAGGGTGGGGCCTGGCTCCCAGTCGGGTGAGATGGGGGGAGGATTCTTGTGCTTGAGGAGGCAGCCTTTGTGAAGAATAAGAAACACTTTCACTGCTCAAAGTTGAAATTTAATGGTGATGAGCAACTATGACCCACACTGGGGGTGGCAGTGTGCACACGTGTGTTCCCAAAGGCGCTTGTGACACTCCCGCAGCTGAACCAATGACTCACCCCAAATCGCAGCGACTTTTAGAGGTCATTTTAGTCATTCCCCTGCCTTCAGTCTGGATGGAGCTTAACGTAACCTCACATTTGGCTGGGAGGGGGTGCCTTGGGGAGGAAAGAGTGGCTGCGTGTGGAAGGGAGTGGGGAATGGAGGTAACGTGTGACCCTTTGTAAAAGATCCCCAGCTAAGGCCGTTTCCAGCCTCCCCAGGCTGCAGTTCCTGGGTTTCCCCATCACTGAATCAGCACCGGCCTCCTGGGACGGCTTTTTGCTGGATGGAAACCGGATGCTGGGTTCCCTACGTGGGCGGGGGCGCCGACCCCTCAGACTTGCAGGGTAGCCAAGACCCCAGGATCTCTTTAGTCAGCCCGGCAACCACATTCCCTCCCCCAGAAACTTGCCATGCAGCGGGAGCGGGGAGCGGAGCCTAGCGGAGACGCGGCAGAGCCTTCTCCCCGGCAATGCGCATGATTCTGCGGCTCTGGGCTCGCCACACGTCAACGCACCTTGAATGGGCTCGCCTCCCTCGCCGCGACGAGCAGAAGTTCTAACCAATAGAGCTCCGGGATCGCCGGGCGCGCCCAATGGGAGGGCGGCGGGGGCGGGCCCGGGGCGGTGCGGCGGGGCTTCTTCGCGGCGCTGCCTGCGCTCCGCCCGGGCTCCAGTGCAGGTGCCGCTGCGCCGGGCGGGAGGCTGCGCGCCGAGCTGAGCCGAGACGCGGAGGGATGGGGAGCGGGCCGCCCGGGCTGCAGGAGCCGCAGGAGCCGCGGGAGCACCGACGCTGGGCGTAGGCGGCGCGGGGCACTTTGAGATGGGATGAGGCTCCTGGCTGGCGCGCGGTAGTACTATGATTTGGTATGTGGCCACTTTGATAGCAAGTGTGATCAGCGCCCGAGGTCTTGCGGCTCAAGGTGAGTTGAAGTGCAGCGTCCCTCCCCTGCGCCTCCCGGCGCTCTTGGCCCGGTCCTCCTGCCGAGCCCGCGCCTTCCCGGCGGGCGCGCTCCGGGCACCGCGGGGAGGGCGGGGGCCGTGGCGGTGATCGTGGCGGGCTGAAAGGGCCTGAGTCCTGGCTGCCGGCGCTTGGGATAGGACGCCTCGGGATCCGGTCCACTTCTCCACCCCTGGCCCCAAGGCTTCACAGCGGGTGCCGCGCCCGGTGTCCTTTGCGGGCGCAGCCGCCGCCTCGAGCGCAGGGGAGGCGGCGGCTTTCCTAACTCTGCCGCCTGGGAGTTTGCAGGTTCTCGGGCGGCTGCGGCACGCTGGAGCTCCGTGCAGCGCCGCGGCTCCGCAGGCTGGCCCGTGCGGGGCCCGGCACCCGCGGCTCATGATCCGGGCTCCCAGCTCCAGCTCTCGTCGCTCCGGACTACACATCTTGGTAGCTAGAGGTCGGATCCCTTCCCAGAGCGGGGGCGCACGGAGTCCCTAGAGGGGAGAAAGCTGGTTCCGCGCAGGGTCCCTCGGCCGGCTGCGAGGAGTGGCAGCCTCCGGCTGGCCCTGCCCGCGTCCCGCTCAGCGGCAGCAGAGCCTGGCCGGGCAAAAGTTCCCTGGGAGCGTGCCGCAGCCGGGCACAGCTGGCCGGGAGCGAGGGCGGCGGGGAGGGGATTCCCTTTGCCGCGTTTCGGGGCGGAAGGGGGTTTTTCTATCCGTTTTTTCCGGTCTGAGCTGGGGAAGAAGCGAGAGGGAAGCCAGCGAGTTGGGTGATGCGCGCGTGAGCGCGCGGGCTTTTGCTTTTGGAGACGGCCAAGCGACCTGCACCTCTCTGTGTGGCACCCCGGCTCCCAGCCCTTGTAGGGAAGCAGGAGCGGAGCCTGGAGGTGCCAGGACCGTGAGCTCACGGTGCTCAGCGCGCAGACAAGACCCAGCTGCGGGCAGGTTCCCAAGGCCGGAAGGGATGACTTCCGGGGAGAACCGCCGCCGGGTGGACGGCAGCAAGGAGAGACCCCGCGCCCCGCCGGTTGCTAGCGCAGAAGGGCCCTCTCCTCACCTTGTCTGGGGCTGTGTAGGGGGAGGGGAAGTGATTTGGGAAAGTTTCTGGAACGGAATAGATCTCTCTGCTATTTGGGGTGGGGGGGCGGCGGCGGCGTATGAAAACAGAAGCAGAGGAAGGCGACTGGTGATTTTGTTAAATGCTATGTGATCTGGATTGTTTTACAACTCGCCCTTTGTGAGGTGGGGAACTGAGGTCAGAGTGGCGGCGGGAGCTCGCGGAGTGGGGGTGGGTGTGAGGTGGGTCGAGTTGCCTTGAGAATCCTCTCCAGCTCAGCCTCCCCCTGCCTCCATCCCCTTGTAGTCTTCCAGTGCCCTCGTCTTCCTCCCCTCCAGTTTTTGGTATGTTCCTGCTCTGGGACTGTGGCTGAAAGCACACAAGGATGTGCTGGGATCTTTGAATAAAAAAGAGACACTGAAGGGAGGCCCTGGAATAGCCTCCGAACCTGAGAGGTCAAGGGGAAACGCGTGGACTTTTTGCACGTTTAAGCACAGAAGCTGGGAAAATAGGTTTCTGTTACAGCAGCACACAAAACAGCCAGACAGAAGGAAAGACTTCCCAACATTGAAGGTTGTTGGGCATGAAGTTTATGCTTTCTTTCTGCTATGGTGAGGTCCTTCTGTTTGGGATGGCTTGACGTGAACCTCTGCCTGCCACCCCTGTGGGTCTTGGTGGTCTTTTTAGCCTCAGGGGCTCTGTGTGGTGGTGAAGGACCTAGGTCTAGTCACATGACCTGGACTCAAATCCTGGCTCTGCCACTTGCTGGCCTGTGACCTTGGACACTTGCTTAACTTCTCTAATTGTCGCTTGCCTCACTGGGGGTTAACAGGATGAGCTTGCGGGGTTTCTGTGGACATTAGTGCTATAAAGAAAGGGGGAGCTACCTGTTCTGTAGTAAGTGCTCCGAAGATGTTGATGATGGTGGCGGTTTCACTGGCTGGGGGCCTGGGAGGGGGGGTCCAAGCACTTCTCAGCTTCTTTCCCTTGGACCGTCGAGGAAATCGGGAGCTGGGAATGTCTTGGGGGGAACCAAGTTTGCTTTCACGGGCTGACCTTGCGCAGGGAGACGTGGAGGGCTGCTCAGAAACCCTTCGAAAGATCTGCAAAACTGGAGTTGTGTTGGTGGCCAGAGCCTGGGGGGAAGGATGCAGGGAGCCTCAGAGCTCATCACACAGCCTCTGGAGGTGGGAAACAGGGCTTGTGCGGCAGCCGCCTCTCAGAAGCGTGGCCAGTGTTCAGATACTGCTGTGTGAGGACTCAGCTGTTCTCCGACTGGCAGAGGTGACTTCCGGGAGATTCCTGAGGGGCGGGACTTTGAGATGCCATCTTAGGGCTTGGCCGAGCAGGGGCTGCTCCAGCAGAGGGGTGAAAAGGGCCGGGGCAGAGGGAGGGAGGGGCTTTAATCACGTGTGTGTGTGGGGGTGTGTGTGGAGAGGTTGGGGAGGGTGTGCAGAAGAGCCTGGAAGAGGCGATTGGGGTCCCTCCATCCCAGACATTTATGGACCCAAGCTTGTGGGGAGGACCCTGGGCCTTTAATCCCAAGGCTGCCTCCTCCTGTTGACCACAAATTCTGCGCTTGGATTATCACTGACCAGCATCCCCAAATGAAGTGGGGTTCTGACTCGGGTCCTGCTGCTAGCTGGACCAGCGCCCCTTACTCTCTGCCTGGCCTTGACTCTCCCTCCTTCCCATTGGCGGTGAAGATGGGAGGGATGGGTTTAGACTTGGAGGCTGCTAGTGAGACCCACAGGCGGCCTCTCAGCTGAACAGGACTTGGCTCAGAAAGTGGCCAAGTGGCATGTGCTTGTCCCCAGCATGCGTGCCAGAGGCAGGGGTGTGTCTGGCGGCCTGCGCTCGCTCAGGACAAGCTAAGGAGGGAACTTGTGAGAAGAATCAGCTTTCAGCTGCTGGCCCCCAAGCTTGCCATGTGCTGGACCTGGAGTTGCCGGGTCCCAGGGCCTGAGACAGAAAGCTGGGGTCTTGTTACCCAAGTGCCAGAGGCTACCTGCTTGGGAGATGCTGAAGACCAGCATCTCTCTGGCTGTCCTCTGTCCTGGCTCCTGGCCCTGTACCCTCCGCCACAGCCTTGCTGCACTGAGGGAGTAAGAACAGGACCTGGGCCCCAGAGGGGGCGAGGCCTAAGATGGACACGCTCTTTTCTTCGTGAAGGGCTCCCTCCACCGCTGCAGGTCCGTGGTACCTCGGGCTGGCCGAGGCTCCCTGGGAGCAGTTCCCGCTGTCTGCGCCCTAGGATGGGTAAAGCAGTCCGTTTGGAGAGTGGATCTGAATTGTGGAAAGAGCTGTCATTGGTGCGAGCTCCTGGAGGTGCCTGCACAAGCCTCTGTGTGTGTGTGTGTGTGTGTGTGTGTGTGTTTGCATGCCTGTGAGTGCATCTGTGTGTTTGTGTGTGCATGTGAATGCAGCAGACAGGGGATCCAGAGTCTCCAGTTACGAGGTGGGGTGTCACTCTCCTCTCAGTGTCCCTGGCCGTGGGCGGCGCCTAAGACTAGACTTGGAGCAGACGCCCGGCTCTCCCCATCCCCCCGGCTCTCCCCATCCCCCCTAGTCCACACCTGAGAGTGGGCAGCCCAGATGCTTCCAAAGCTGGAGGCTCGGCCCAGGGGCTGGGAAGGATGCCTGGTCTTGAAACTGCAGTGGGGAACACACACAGGCAGAGCCCAGGGACACAGAAGGAGGGTCTGTCTTGCTAAAGTGGGCTCTGCTGCCCTGGAGCCCTGACTCCTGAGTGGAGAAGGGGCTGGGTCCCTGGGGTACAGAGGCAGCCTGGAGCCTGGCCCAGCTGGGGCACTGCCCACGGGGGGCAAGCCCAGCCTGCCCGAGTCAGCTGACCTATTTTTCTTAGGAATCTTCCTGCTTTTCGATTCTCTCTTGCATGAATAAGCAGGAGACTGGTGAGCAGAGACGGGCCTTTGTAAGGGCTGTGGAGAAGAATAGTTCCTTGTGGGCCAGGCCTTCGAGTGAGGTCCCAGCCAGGTCCCAGCCTGTCTGTCCTCCTGAGAAGAGAGGGGACTGGTTGGTACCCTCAGGCTGTCCGTCTATCCCGCTCCCACCCCAGAGCTCCCTCCTGGTCACAGGCCCCGACCCCGGCACGTGGTGTAAGCTGAGCCTCGGTGCTCCTTTTTTGGCTTCTTGGCATAGGGAGTCCTGATCCTTCCCCGTGAGTGAACCTGGCTTCCTTCTCTCCCCCTCCCTCTTACTTCTGCCCACCTGGCACGTTACCCAGGGCCCTCCCCTGGCTTTTGTGCACTTGGCCCAGGCCTGGGCCCAGGTGGTGGGCAGCGTGGGTGTGGCCAGGCCTTTCTGCAGAGGAGCTGCCCGCCCCAAGGAGGGGAGCCAGGTTGAATTACTCACTGCTTCCTGCCAGTGGCTCCTGGGGGAAAGGGCTCTTGGAAATACAATCTAGCCGAGAGCAAATTAAGGTTGCTAATGGTGTGGCCGCTGCTGCTGCTCCGGGCTGCGGGCTGCGGGGTGGGAGTATTCGGGGGGTGGGGGGGTGCACCCACAGGAGGAGCCTGCTCTTCCTGCCCCTCCCCCGTGCCTTGTCAGAACCCGAAGTTTCCTGGCCAGGGCCAGTCTGGGCTCCCCTGACCTCTGACTTCGGCCCTGAGAAGTCGGTGGGGCAATGGGGCCCAAGAGCGAGGAGGACACCGATGGTGAGACCACGGAAAGGTGGGGACTTCCTGAGGGCTGGCTAGGCTGGGTGTGGGGATCCTGGCTGGAGGCAGGATGTCCAGGTGACTTCTGGCCCACCTGCCTCCTGGCAAGGACAGCTGAGATGTGACCCGACGTGGATACGGCTGTTTGTCCATCTTACACTTGGCTCTGGGTGGTGTGGAACCTGTCTCTGCTTTCCTCCCAGAAGCCTCTGTGGCTGCAGCTCTGGGGCTGGGGGTGGGGTTCCATGGGAGCCCCAGTCGCAGGCTTCCTGGAATCCCCTGGAACCCCCTGGCTCGTCAGGGAGAGCGATTGGGGGACTATTGGGGGCTGTGCCTTTTTTTGGGCTCAGCAGGGATTATTTTTAGGCTGGCAGATGGAGGTGGCGGTGGCTGTCGCTGGTATTATTAGACAACAGGCCTGTGGTTTGGGAGTCTGGTGCCCGGAGCCGGTGGGAGGGGGGAGGAGGAGGAGAAGGAGGAGGAGGAGGAGGCTTCTGAGGACTCGTACTCACCTTGGGGGAGGCGGGTGCTCACCGTGGTCTCCCCTGACCGCAGCCGCCCCCAGACCCAGCCAGAGCTCCTGGGTCTCAGGCGGAGTGGGCTCAGCCCGGTGCCAGCCGGAGATGGCCACCTGCCTTCGGTGACAGGCCCACCCCGTCGTCCGTCCCTGGTCCTGGGCTGCAGCGGTCTGGCTGGCAGAACTGTCCAGAGTGTGCCGATTCTGGCTCCGCGAGGAAAGGGGAGGCGCTGCTTCTCGGGTCAGTGCAGGGCCTGTGGCGGGCAGGATGGTGCGAGTGCTGGGGGGCAAAGGGGAGACAGCGCAGCTGGCACCTGCTCCCACTGGCTGCCTGGGTGGCTGGCCCAGCTCTGGGATGGGAGGGAGGGGCAGTCGGCTCACTTGTGAAATGGAGATGGCACTGCTTCTGACAGGTGGGCGTCATGGGTGTTAAATGAAACTGGTGTCACAGCCCAGCTTGGAGCCGGTGTGGCGTGCGAGGACCCAGAGGAAGTGGGGTTTGCCTGCCGCTGGCACTCTCCCTGCCTGGTCCCCAGACCCCTGCTGTCCCCTCCTCCCCCAGGCCTGCCAGGGGCGGGTGAGCTCCAGCTTGGGAGTGTCCGAGTGGCGGGGCCCTGGATGTCTCGTGGTCCTGTGCTCATGGGGGGGGCGGGGATCTGATGGCAGCCCGGGGTTCCTGCTGGGGACCACCTGGCCCAGAGGGCAGGGGGTTTGTGCCCTGGGGCTTTCCGAAAGGTCAGCCAGACCACAGGGTACCTTGTCCTCCTTTGCCCTCCTGCTCTGTCTCCCTATCAGCGCCCCCAAGTCGCGGGTTCACCTTGCTCCTTCTCCGAATCCAGGACGCCTCCCACCCGCTGCGGTTCTCACCCTACAGACGCCCCGCCCACTGGTGTCCTCAGGGGGTGGAACCACTGCGGTGGGGAGGAGCCTGGGTCTCCTCTCCGCATCCCTCCCCATCCCAGGTCCCCGGCTTCCTTGCCCCGCCCCCCTTCCTGCTGAGATCCAGCCCAGCCGGCGGGGGAGGAGCCTGCTACTCCCTGGGCCTGGGACCGCCTCTCTGTCTCCTCCTGGTTTTGGGTCCTTGGAAGGCTTCTGTGTCTGTGTCCCAGGCCCTGTCCTCTGTCCCTTGGGCTCAGGCCGTCTCTTTCTTTGGGCCCCGGGGGCTGGGCTCCGCTTCTGTCTGTTGGCACCGTGACCATTCCTGTCTGCTTTCTTGCCCCTGGAATCTTCTTCCCTCCTTGAGGTGGGTTCGTGTCCTCCTAGGCTTGAGGCCCCCTCTCCCCTCCATCAAGCCCCCTCTTCCCTCTTGGCTGTCAGCCTGTTTTTTTTTTTTTTTTTTTGCAGCGAGCTTTTCTGGGGAACGTGTTTTATTAGACAGACTTTGGCTCAGAAAGGCTTAGGCTGAGGGGGCAGTGCTTGTGGGTGATGGAGCGAGCACACGCTGTGTGTGTTGCGGGGGGCGAGGGGATGAGGGAAGATGATAAATATTTTAGGATTCGGAAAGCCGGGAGGGCTGGCCTGAGAACGGGGATGCTGCGGCGGGGGCGCCCACCCGCTCCTGCTTCCTGGAAGCCCTCCGTTTTTGCTTCGCTCTCTGCTCGCTCTCTGCTCATCTCACTGGGTCCTCTCCCCAGCTGCTCATCTCTGGTGGGAGGGGGCTGAGGTCTGGCTGGGCCTTGGGTGGGTGCTCAGCCCTGAGCCCAGGCTGGCTGGGGGTAGGTGAGAAGGAGGCAGCCAACTGGGGGAGCCACGTCAGACCCACCGCCTGGACCTTGTCCCCCAGAGGCCCCTGCCTGCAGCTGAGCTTCTGGAACCTCTGTGAGAGATGCATGAGGGACCCTTTGTTCCCCCACCCCCGCCCCTGTCCTTGCACTGCGCCTGGGTGACTGGTCCTGGGAGGACCTCCCTCTGCCCCACACCTGTCTCCCCTCTTTTCTTCTCTTCCAGAGTCTGCACACTCATCTGTGCATGCACATGCATATGCACACGCATATCCGTGTGCATGCATGACCTCTGGCCAGGTGCTGCCCACGCACACACGCACACGCGGGCACACACGCTGCTTTCCCTGCTCACTGTGGCGGCCTGCTCTTTGCCCATTTCCCCTGGGTCCAGGAGCAGCCTTTGGGTGCTGAGGCTCAACCCTATCGGATGCCCCCCCTGGGGTGGTGGGGGAGGTGCCCGCTGTGCTTTTCCTGCGGGGCTGGAATTCAGACTTAGCCTGAAGCTGGACCGGTACAGAGGGTTGGGAATCCTGCTGGGGCCTCAGGCAGGTGAGGGCAACACTCTGCTCTGCTCCAAAAATACTCTGTGATCTTAGCTCTTTCTCTAGAAAACAGTGATGTCACCGGTAGCCAATCAGCTTCTGGAAGGGTTGCCTCCTCCCCCTTCCGCAATTTGCAGAAGGAGCTGGAGCGGGAGAGGAGGAGAGACACACAGAGGGGAGAGGAGGAGAGACACACAGAGATAGGGACGCGCAGAGACAAGGCTGGACGCACAGGCACAGAGACGGGGGACCCAGTGGAAAAGCAAAACCCCTTCCCCTCACGGGCAAACAGACCCCCCCCTTTCCCCAGCACAGCCCCCAAAGGCACACACGCTGATAGAGATGACAGGGAGACAGTCACCCACTAGAGGGGGAGCTGGAGAGAGACAGAGACACACAGACTTGAAGAGAGACAGGCATGGAGGAGGAGCCAGAGTCAGAGACGGATGCAGAAGGGACAAGAGAGACACAGGGCCAGAGCGAGACAGACAGACAGACAGACAGACAGCGACAGACAGACAGAACTCCAGAGCCACAGAGGCGTGAAGGAGACAGATGAGAGCAGCCTGTCGGTGGCCCACAGGGGTCAGAGTCAGACCCAGAGGCACTGGACTGACCGAGGACAGGGGCTGCTTTCCAGGGCATCCCCTTTTGTTGTCCCTGTGCTGCCTGGAGGGGCCCAGCAAGGACAGAGGGAGGGTGGGCCCTGGTGGGTTGTGTGGGTACCGGAGGGGGACCTCGCAGCCCGATAAGGCGATCGGTGCGGAGCAGGGTCAGACTGGAGCTGGGGCTGCAGGCCCCTCCGGGGTCTAGGAGCGGCCACCAGGAGGGGGAGGCGGTGCCCGGGCGAGCCTCTTCTCTCTGGCCGTGGGGTGGAGGTGGTCCCTTCTGGGAGGATGGCTGTGTCCCGTCCAGCCCTGTGCTTTGGCAGCCCCAGGGTTCCCCTCCTGCGTCCCAGCATCCTGCTGTCCTATGGTGATGCCTGGGGCTTCTCACCCTGATAGGTTCAGGGCTTGGAAACCGCGGGCCCCTCCCACTGTCCCCTGCTCCACCAGGGAGGAGGGGCAGCGTGGCCAGCTCAGGCCTTAGGGCTTTTCCTCTGATGGTGTCCTGAGCAGCCTCTGCTCAGCTTGCTCAGGGATTCCCGGCTCCTGCATCGAGTGCACTTGTGCTTGAATGGCAGGCTGAGTGGGGGCGGGGCACAAGAGGGCGGCCAGCTCTGCGCTCCTACCAGGCTCTGGTGGGGGCGTCGTGTCTGTCGTAGGAGGATGTCCCACACTGGACGAGACCCCTCTACCCCCTCAGAGGCCGCGCTCCTCAGACCTGGCTGGTGTCACGGGGCAGGGGAGGGCACCGTCGGGCTCCCCTGTCTGGGGTTGGGAGGGGAGGGGGCGGCCTTGGGCAGGATCTTCTGTCATCTCCTTTCCCACTAGGCGCCCACGGCCTGCGAGAGGAGCCCGAGTTTGTGACGGCGAGGGCCGGCGAGAGTGTGGTCCTGCGATGCGACGTGGTCCACCCGGTGACAGGGCAGCCCCCACCCTACGTCGTGGAGTGGTTCAAGTTCGGGGTGCCCATCCCCATCTTCATCAAGTTTGGCTACTACCCGCCCCACGTGGACCCTGAGTATGCAGGTAAGGGCCGTCCGCACCGCTCTGGCCTGGCTCTGCCTGCCCTCCCATCCTCTGCACCCTGGTAGGTTTCAACGAAGTGTTGGGCGGAGCGTGGGGTCGCGGGGGCGGCGCGGACAGAGCCTCCCAACAGCACCCCTGGGGCCGCCGGCTGAGCTGGGGCCGAGGCCGGAGGACGAGAAGGGTGGCCCAGGAGCCCGTCGCCCGTGGGAGAGGAGGCTGGCGGGAGGAAGAAGCTGAGTCAGAGCCGCCACGGCAGCCCGGCCGCCACGGGGTTTGCTCCGTCTGGCTTCGCCCACCCCCTCTCCCTGCCTCTGAAGTTGGGGCCTCATCCTGTGTGTCCCCGAGTGTGAGCAAGTGTCTGCCTCTCCAGCCTCCCTCCTCCCGGCCCCGCCGCTGTCCTGCTCTGCAATTACACCTGCCAGCGGTGGCCTCACTGAGTCACTGCCAGGGCCCGCGCACCAGGGAGGAGGACGTGGGGCCGTGTGCTGGGGGTGCGAGAGGGGTGCATGTGTTGTGCACGCGCGTGTGTGCACGTGCGCGCGCGTGTGTCAGGGTTGAAAGGAAGAGAGGAAGCTGGAACTGCTTTTATCTTTACCTCTGTCGCCTGAGGTCCGCATTGCCTTTTTCTCGGCTTCTGTGTCTCTCTGTCCCTCTGCCTCCTGTGGCCGTGTCTCTCTGGCTGGGGTTGGTTTAGACTGTCTGGCTTGTGGGCAGATTGCCAGTGTCCAGGAGACAGGCAGGAAAGCAGAGGAGGCGACACTGGGGCGAGGGGTGGGCCGAGTGGAAGGAAGACCCTGGAGCTGCTCTGGGGACGGGTACCCCCTTCTGGCTCTGTTCCTGCCTCCGGATGGGAAGGGGACGGAGTTATGGAGGGCAGCCTGGGGCCTTTGCTCTGCCTGCCAGCTGGTTCCTCATTTTTGGGTACAGGCCCTGTGGCCGTAGCTGGGGGCCTGGGTGTTGCTGGATGAATGTCTCCTCTGGACCTGGAGGCAGGACTGGGGCGGGGCAGGGAGATGCCAGCACCCGGGTCCCCAGCTGCCTTTCCTCTGCCCACTGTAGGGAGGCCAGACAGGCAGGGTGCTGGGCGTGGCAGCCATGGGGACCAGCTGGGGCAGGGCGTCCCTCAGCCTGCATGGAGTTGCCTGGGCCTGCCCAGGGTCGTCCCCCCCACCCCAATCGCCTCCTGTGCTCTCTCTCAGGCCCCTTCCTGCAGCTCTCTCTCCCTCTTGCTTTCCCTTTTCTTTGAGAGGTCTCCAAAAGGAACCGAGGCTTTTCTCCAGGTCGCTGGCGGGGCAGCATAGACTGAGGGCTGGGAGGGGATGGCAGCTCTTTCTTGAAGTCAAACGAAGCTGGAGCTGCTGCTGCTGCTCTGGGGCCCAGCTGGGAAGTGGCCCGGGGTTGTTGTGGGCGCAGCTGTCCCTGGCCCTGAGCAGCCCGGTCCCCTCTCTGCAGGCCGGGCGAGCCTCCACGACAAAGCTTCCCTGCGGCTGGAGCAGGTGCGTGCCGAGGACCAGGGCTGGTACGAGTGCAAGGTCCTCCTGCTGGACCAGCAGTACGACACCTTCCACAACGGCAGCTGGGTGCATCTCACCATCCACGGTACGTGTGCCTCCTCCAGGGGCCTGCTCTGGGCGGGGCGATGCCCATCAGATCCGAGCTCCGCTTCCCAGGCCCCCCGCCCTGTCCCTTTGCAGCCTCCAGAGTCAGTGGCTGTTGAGGCCGAGCACCTCCCAGGCTCCAGGAGGTTCGCCCTGAGTCCCTTGGAGGGAAGTGGGGACCTGGTTCTGTGAACCGGGAGGGTTGAGGCTTTGCAGGCTGGACTCAGGAGTGGCTGGCACGTTTCCTGGCCTCAGGGAGACCTTCTCTCAGGGGGCCCTGGGTGTCCCACTGCTGCAGCATTCCTTTTACGTTAATACTTGGGTCCCTTGTTAAGTATATTCACTCGAGTAACCTGTCAGGTGCTAGGCTGCGCACTGGGTGATGGGAGAATGCAGAGAACAAACCCAGAAGCCAGACGGGGTTTCTGCTGGCGCTGAGTTTGCTGTTGATAAAACCTAAGAATGCTGGGAAGAGTAAGCCTTGAGGTGCCGAGGCGAAGTGCCTCGTGCTGTGTGTCAGTGATTTCCGAGCATCTGGGGGGGTGGCCTTTGCGAGGCCCCAGTGGATCTGCTGAGTCCCTGGCGTTGGCCTGGGCTGGGGTCTCCTGGGATGAAGGGTCCCCTGTGCCTCTGGGAGGCATCACCTGGGAGGGGTCGTTCTGGAGGGGCTGGGGGATGCTGGCATCGCGGTGGCAGGGGAGAAGGGTCCTTTGCTTTGCTTTGTTTTTCTGGCCAGACCCCTTATTCAATTTATGACAGTGTGTTCAGCCCCCACAGGCTGCTGTACTATTTATGCCGTGTTGTATATGGTTTGTTTGTCATTTGTTTACGTGCATGTTTATGCTGTGCGGGTTATGTGGGCTTCAACAACACGTGTGCTTTGGACGTGCCCCACCCAGCTTGGGTCCTTCTGGGTGTGACTGATGTCTGTGACCCTAGACCCCTAGGTCCGGAGAGGGGAATTGATGGTGTGCTGGCTCGCAAGCTTCTCTCAGACATCGATGGGCAGGTCAAGCCATGCTCCTGCCTTGAAAACCCATCCGGGGTCCTGGAAGAACAGGGTGTTTTGGGCAGAGCACTGGCCTCTGGGAAACGCAGACTTAGGGATGGTGGCCCTGGGTTGGATCCAGGCTGCCTGGCCCCCTGGATGCAGGCGGCTCCTTGTGGTCAGCCCCGTTATTTTAAATCTGGGGTGGGCTGTCCCCATCTCTCGTAAGCTCTCGAGTCACCTCCTTCTGGTGCCAGCTGTTGTGTGTGCCGGGAGTGAAAACTCATCGCAATATTAGCCCAAGCGAAACATAATTAGGAAGGTAAATCTGCTGCCGAGAGCGTCACTGACTGAGCGCCGAGCCAAGAGTCCCCACGCTGCTTTCTTTCTCGTGCCCTTTTCCCGAGTTGGGCTGCCGCCTCCAGCAATCCCTCCTCCTTCCCTGTCATTGCGGCTGATGTCTGGTCCAGCCGCAGACACACTGAGATGACGGGGGACATGGAGCCGCACTGGGAACCACATATCCCCGTTACAGTCTGAGCGGGAGCCCACCGTTGGGAATTCCTCGCTGCTGGGATGGCCTGGCTTGGAGCGCGATCCAGCAGAACTCCGTTTTTTTTGCGAATCCAGCTCGTTAGCGGTCCATCATCTCTCGGAGCTTCCCTTTACTGTTTCCAAAAACGGTGCCTGTTTGTGGGGCTCTTGTGAAGATGATGCGGGGCGGGGGACATCTGGCACCACGTCTGGAAGGTGGGCTGCATGGGGTCACTGTGTATAGGAGAGGATTAGAGGGAGCCCAGTGGCGGTGCCATTGCAGGGCTGCAGAAGCACAAGAGGAGTCTCAGGCTGGCAGAGGCAGCCGGTGGTGCTGGGAAAGCCCTTGGAAGCTACCTGTGATCAGCCATTCAACGTACATCCCCAGTGTCCACTTGGGGGCAGGCTCTGGGGACACAGCAGTGGGTGTAGGAGGAGTCGGGGAGGTGCAGAGGCAGGAGACAGGAAGGCTGTGGCAGCGTGGAGGGAACAGCCTGCCTGGAGGCCCAGAGGAAGGAGAGCCGTGCATTCGGGGACTGGCAGGCTACTGGGATGGAGGATCAGGCTCTAGCCCTGGGCTCACGGATGACTCCTCTCCACCCGCCCACGGGGAGCCACTTCGCCCTCCCACCCTCCCACCCTATCCTCCCACCCCATCCTCCCACGTTCTAGGTTCTGTCCCGTGAAAACATTCCCTTTATTGAAGGAAAGAGCCTGGGTACCAACGGCCCCTTGCTTCCAGACTAGAAGGTTTAATGTCAGGAATTTCAGACCAGTATCCCCTTTGGAAAATGAAAGGCTGGAGAAAAATTAGAATTACAGATCGTTTCATGCTCCTTCAGCGCTTTCTTGAAGGCCAGTTGGGTGGAAATAAACCCGATCATTTCTTTACTGCACATGAAATGCCTGAAAAGTCCAAGTCTAATCGTGCTTTGAGTTGGTGAATGACTTGGAGGAGAGGCCAGCCGATTTCTAACCTGCACGATTAATTATAGGGCACTTGTAAAAAAGAATTAAGCCTGGAAATGCAGCTGGCAAGCTCACACCTCATCCAGTAAATAATCGGGAGCCAGACCATTATTTTCCCGAAAACTCGAAATTGTTCAAAGTGCTTTCCTGATTAGCACCTAAATAATAAAGTAATTATGTAATTGGTAATTAATTTGTCACTCCAGGACATAATTTAACGTATTATCTTTCCTTTAGGCGTGACATGGAGGTAACGGAGGCCGCGGCTATAAGCTGTATTTCACAGGCAGGCAGAGTGGGGGGCTCTGCGGGATGAAGGTGCAGGCCGGAGCAGGAGGGGGCCTGGACCTGATGCCAGTTCCCTTTGCAAGCATTCGGAATGAGTTTTACATGCGTATATATGTGTATATATGTGTATATGCTGTGTATGTGTGTATATGCTTATTGCATGTGTATGTGTGCATGTATGTGTGTATGTGTGTATTGTTTTTGTAGGTTAGACATGGGTGAGGGTTGACTTTCTTGAGGTTGTGTGTCATGTGCGGTGGAGATGGCTTCTTAATCACTCAGAACCTACTCCTGGTGCCTCTTCCTGGCCACCCGGAGCTGAGAGCTTGGGAGGCTGTCACAGATGCTCGTCTTGGTCTTGTCTTCAGTTTTATGTTTGTGTTGGTCTGGCGTGTGTGTGTATGTGTGTGTGTAAGTCCATGTGTGTATGCTTGTATTATCGTGTGTGTGTGTATGCATGTACGTGTGTATATGCATATATATGTGGGTATAGGCTTGTATGCACATGCATGTGTGTGTATGTATGTGTATGCTTGTATGTGCATGCATGTATGTTTGTATGTATGCATATGTGTTTACGTGCGCATGTGTATAATCATTGTGTACGTGTGTATATATGTGTATATGTATGCATATGGGTACACACATGCGTCTATGTATGTGTGCTGTATGTATATGCCTTTATATGCTTGTATTTATGTATGTGCATATGTGTATATATGTACCCGTGTATGTGTGTATATGCATTGTGTACATGTGTATATATGTGTATATGCTATGTATGTGTGTATATGCTTATTGCATGTGTGCATGTATGTGTGTATGCCTTTATATGCTTATATGTGTGTATGTGTATATTTGTATGCATATGTGTGTATGTGTGTATATGTGCGTATGTATATGCATTGTATACATTTGTATGTATGTGTATGTGTATGCATGTGGGTGTATGTTTGCGTATGCATGTATATGCTTGTGCATACATATATATGAATATGTGTGTGCCTGTATATGCCTCATTCATTGCCTTCATCCATCTGCTCAGCAGTTGTTTGTTGAGCCTCTGGTACCTGCCAGGAGCTGCGCTGAAAGCTGGGTACATGGTGGGTCTCTGCTCTCAGGAGACTCGGTGATAAGCGCTTTGAACAGTCCAGGAGGACGAGAATGCAAGTGCCTTCTTGGTCTGGCTGAGCAGGTGAAGCAGAGGTGGCGTTTAAGCAGAGACATACAGGAACCGAAAGGGCGACACCTGGGGACAGTGCCGGGAAGGGGGGACATGGCAAGTGCAAAGGACCCAGGAATGGAAGTTCTTGGTCCCTTTGAGGGAGGCAAGAAGGCTGGTCTGGGAGCAGAGCTGAGGGACATGTGATGGGGGCGAGGAGGGCTCAAAGGTGTGGCAGCTGCTGGGTCTGGGGTGGGCTGTGTCAGAGGAGACCCCTCCCGCAGTCCTCGTGAGGGCCTGCCGAGCCCTGGGCAGCTGACAGTGATGAGAGTAATGGCAAAACGACCACATTTTAACGTTTACATTTTTACAGACTCCCTTCACAGGCTTTATCTCATTTATTCCTCCCATCAACTGCAAGGTGGGGAATTAGGTAGAGCCCAGAGAGGCTGAGCAACTTGACCAGGTCACACAGCAAGTGGCAGGCCGGCCTTGAACTCTGAGCTACTGGTGCCTGAGATGAGGTCAGAGGTCCCACCTGCCCAGGGTTGTGGACCCTCAGGCTGGTGTCCAGCAGTGTCCATACTCCCCCCACCCCTTCAGAAATCCCCTGAATGATTGTGCACAGGGTTAGGGCTGGCCAGGTGACTTTTACAAGCAGCTCAGAGAAACAAGCTGCTTGGAAGGGAGCAGCCATCAGAGGGGGCTCTCTGCTTCGCCCCTGGAAGGCAGCTGGGCAGGAAGGAAAGCAGGTGATTTTCTCTGCAGAGTCTGGGCAATTCCATGTCACCTGGCCTGTGATTCAAGTTAGCACTGATGGGACTCAGGTGGCGAATGTCCCAGAAGTGGGGGGTCTGGCTGGGCTGGGGTTATGGAAGGAAGGTGTCTGGATGACTGACTGTGAGTGAAGGACTGCGGGTTGTTGATGGGCTGTCTGTGGCGCTGGTGGCAGGCGAGCTGTGTAAGGGCCTTGAGGAAGCAGTCTTGTTTATCGCCGAGCCCAGGTCTGAGCACCATGGCCTCCCTGTAGGTGCTGGACCGGCAGTATTTTATGGGAATTAGGCGGTTGCCTTGGGGAAAGTTTAGAATGTGACCCCGCCAGACTGTCCAGGTCGCCCTCCTGCAGGTGGGCAGGCAGAGCTTGTCACCTGGGTCCACCTTTCACCTCCCAGTGGGCACTGGACTCGTGGGGCAGCCAGCTGATGCCCCCCCCCCCCCGCTTCTGGCACCTTGGGTCTCTTGCAGCGCCTCCCACCTTCACAGAAACACCCCCCCAGTACATCGAGGCCAAGGAGGGCGGCAGCGTTACCATGACCTGCACGGCTTTTGGGAACCCCAAGCCCATCGTCACCTGGCTCAAGGAGGGGACGCTCCTGGGTGCTAGCGGCAAGTACCAGGTGAGCGCGGGTCTGCTGCATGCACTCCTTGCCCTCTGCCTCCTACTCCACCTGACGGAGGCGTGGGGGGAGGGAGAGACTTCGGCGGACTGGCCGGCCCCTGAGTTGTGGGAGGGAGAGGGCTGTCTCCCTGTCCCCGGCCACCTCCACCTGGGATGGTGCAGGTGGGCCCAGGGCTGGGTGCTGAGCCCTGTCTCGGGCTGGCCCTAGGTTAGTGACGGCAGCTTGACAGTGACATCAGTCAGTCGGGACGACAGAGGCGCCTATACCTGTCGCGCATACAGCATCCAGGGGGAGGCCGTTCACACCACCCACCTGCTTGTCCAAGGTGAGAGTGATTTCTCTGGCCTCCTCCTGCCCTGGGTCTTTTGCACGGGCGCTCCGGTCCCGCGGAGCTTGGTGGGGGTTTTCACGGGGCATGGGGGACCCGGTTGCGGGGGAGCAGGGAGCTGGGCGGGAGCTCCTCCCCATGGCTGTGACCCACCCACAGGGCGGTGGGAGGCACCATGCTGAGCGGGTCTCCCCGTTTCTCTCAATGTCCAGATGGCGCCCTGCCAGCCTCCACCTTCCGCAGGGGCGGGCCCCCCTCCTCGGGTCTCTACCCCCTAGTGACGGCATCAATAAGTAAAGATAGGAATTCAGTCCAAACCCCAGAGGTTTCCATAAGACGGAGGGCATTTGGCAGGGCGGGTGTCTGCAGGGTTAGCACCTGAGATGCCTGTCGGCCCTGCTCGGGGCCCCCAAGAACTCCCCAGAAGGGGTGGCCACCCACACTCCCTCCTGCCTCCCCCCGCCCCACCTGCTGGAGGAAGAGGGTTGGTTGGTGGCTATGCTGCGCCGCTCACCCCCCCACCAGGAGAGCTGCCCCGTCTCGGGTGAGGGCAGGCGGCAGCTGTGGCCCGTCTGGAAAGCCAGCACCAGGGCTGCTGGAAAGACACCCCCTTCCTCTGCTTCCCCGCCCCCTCCCCTGCTGCCCTCTCCACCTCCGGCTGGTCCACACACAGTCTCTTACTCCTCCAGAGGCAAGACTGTTCCCCGCTCTGGATCAAAAGAATCGCCTTTCTCTTTCCTGCATGTGTGCTGCTCGGGGCTCAGCTGCAGAGAAGGATGGGCAGGGAGGGCTGTGTGTGTGTGTGTGTGTGTGTGTGTGTGTGGCTGCTTGGGGAGCCAGAGCTGACAAAGGGGCTGTGCATGGGGCAGGCGCCTGCAGCAGGCTGAGGGCGCGTGGCCACACCTCTGGACCCCTCGCATCCCTGCGACCTGCGGGAAGAGTAAGACCCTGAGCCCAGGCAGCAGCTGGGGCATCTCCATGGCGACTGCCCGCTTGTGCCGCCGGCTCCTGGACCAGTGCCGTCCCTGCTGTCCCTCCCTGGGCTCGGGGTGCCCCTTCCTGAGGCTCAGCCTCCTGGGAGCCTGGTGTCATCCGCCCCCCCCGACCCCCCACCCCAGGTGAGGTCACGCTCGTTCCTGTCCCCCCCCAGGGCCCCCCTTCATCGTCTCGCCTCCTGAGAACATCACTGTCAACATATCGCAGGACGCGCTGCTCACCTGCCGGGCGGAGGCGTATCCCGGCAACCTCACCTATACCTGGTACTGGCAGGACGAGAACGTGTACTTCCAGAAGTGAGTGCCCGTCCTGAGCTGGCGGGTCCGGGCCCCTCCTGGCCCGTCCCGTGGGGAGGACCCGCTGGCACGGTGCCCTGGCGCCTCACGGAAGGCCCTCTGCTCCCCCCGCCCCGTGTCCCCGCAGCGACCTGAAGCTGAGGGTGCGCATTCTGATCGACGGGACCCTGATCATCTTCCGGGTGAAGCCGGAGGACGCGGGGAAGTACACCTGCGTCCCGAGCAACAGCCTGGGGCGCTCGCCCTCGGCCTCGGCGTACCTGACCGTGCAGTGTGAGTTGGGGGCGAGGCTCGGGCCGGACCGGGGCCCGGAGGGTGGCAGAGACCAAGTGCCACTGAGGGGGGTGTGGGCACGGCTCAAGAGGTGGCCTGGGAGTTCCCGTTGTGGCGCGGCGGTTAACGAATCCGACTGGGAACCATGAGGTTGCGGGTTCGATCCCTGGCCTCGGTCAGTGGGTTAAGGATCCGGCGTTGCTGTGAGCTGTGGTGTAGGTTGCAGACGCGGCTTGGATCCCGCGTTGCTGTGGCTGTGGCGTAGACTGGCAGCTACAGCTCCTCTTAGACCCCTAGCCTGGGAACCTCCATATGCTGCGAATGTGGCCCTAAAATGACAAAAGCCAAAAAAAAAAAAAAAAAAAGGGGCCTGACCCGGGGCTGGTCCACAAGGTGAACCAAGCCCCCCCCCACCCCGGACGTCTTCTCAGGACCGAGTGGCTGCCTGTTTCCACTGTCTGCTCCATCCAGGCACTCAGGCTGGTGTAGGGACAGGCGGGCCTTCTGGATGCCTGACCTTGAGCTTGAGTGTGGCCGGCGCTGCCTGCACCTGAGCGAGGTACATTTTTATCGGTACCTGGGGGCGTGTACCCCCGTGTGAGCTCTCCCGCCAGCTCTCCGAGTCCACACACAGGGAACAAGACCTTCTTCTGGGGTGGCTGACCCATTTCCGCCAGGACCCGGCCCCCTCGTGCTCGCCAGCCTCCCCTCACCAGGGCTGCCCGAGGCCCGAAGGAGGGGTCGCTCTCGGGCTTTTGTGCGGCAGTTGCTCCAGCTCGCTAATCTCGAGTGCCTCCGTGGAGTCAGGGCTGTCCCAACCCCTGGCAGGCGGACGCTGCGGGAGAGATGATCAGTAAGGAGGGCTAATCTCTCGCTCTTGATTTGCCGATGGCTCCGTCACTCAGGCAACCGAGGCCCCCCTTGATGTGGTAGGTGACAGGTTCTCCGTCACACGAGGGCTGGTGCGGGAGAGCCGTGCCCACCACAGCACGGAGGGGCAGGCGGGGGTGTGACAGTCTGGAGGGGGGTGGCTGAGGACATCAGTGGCGCATGGGTGTGGCGGAGGGGCCAGCTGACTCTGACCTCGTGTCCTCACGCAGTGGTATTGCTGGTATGGGCAGAGGCACCCTCTTTCCGTGGCCACAGAGGAGGAGGGTTTTCAGCTACTCTCTCTCTTTTTTTTGGTCTCTTTTGTTTCTTAGGGCCGCACCCGAGGCCTGTGGAGGTTCCCAGGCTAGGGGTCCAAATGGAGCTATAGCTGCCGGCCTACGCCACAGCCACAGCAACGCCAGATCGAGCCGCGTCTGCACTGAGAGAAGCCAGATCCTTAACCCACTGAGCGAGGCCAGGGATCGAATCTGCTTCTTCATGGATACTAGTCAGATTTGTTTCTGCTGAGCCACAACGGGAGCTCCTCAGCCATTCTCTTATATCCCCAGTTCTTAAGAGCTGTGGGGCCCCAGGACATTGGGTCTGTCCTACCCAGACCGGCGGAAGGAAACCGCAAGCCAGAGCTTCTATAAGTGACTTGCTGTGTGCCTGGGCTGTGCGGGCTGTGACGGTGCCAAGGGACGGCAGGCTTCTCTCGGAGCAGATCCCATCTGCCTGTCACCTGGGCACAGAGGGCCAGTGGCTGAGGGAGGGGACCATCAGGGGCGGTCTCCGAAGGACGGTGCTGCGCCAGGATGAAGGTCCCATCCTGGTGCCGTGTCTGTGTTTCTGCCAGAGGGGAGCGGGCTTTTCCCACCTCCCTCCGGCACCATCATCCACCCCCACTTGCCTTCAGAGAGAATCCTGAGGGTGAGATTTTCAGGTGGGTGAGACAAAGATCTTTATTTCTGCTAAAAAGCAGCGTTCAGAGTATTTCCCATTCATAAACCCTTTGAAAACTTGGAGGAGAAAAAAAAAAAAACACAAACCCTCTTCCATACAAAAGTAGGAAGCTGTGTCTAAATATATACCCGGGCCTGGTATTTATGTAATCTGCTCTCTGAAGGGCTGCAGACGCTCTCGGAGCCGCCCCTTCCTCCCCACCGCCTCCTGGGGAGCTCTGGATCCTTCTCCCCCGGGGTCCTCGGGGGAGCCCGGGAGACTCGAGGGGGTGACTCACCCACATCCCGGGGCTGCTGCTCTTGTTCTGCCGAGAACCCTTCCTCCACTCTGTGGCCGGCTCTGCTTTCCACCTGCACAGATGGGAGACCGAGGCAGAGGAGGGCGGAGCAGGCTTGTGGCCCTGCCCCTGGTCGCCGAGGATGCAGAAATAGGAGGGGCTTTGGTACCCAGCAGGGTTGTGGGAGGTTGTGGCCAGAGGTTGGCCTCGGGGTGCAGTCTGGGGGCTGGGGAGGCGGACACTGAGGGTCCCCGCTGGCTGGTCAGCAGGAGGAGGCATTTAAGGAGAGAACAGACGGGCCAGGCGGGCTCTGGCTTGAGTGGCTCCATGTGTTCAGCTTGGACTCCTTAGGAGGACGAGGCTGGACAGACCGGATGTCTGCAGCCAGCACTGGGCGTCCTGTTGTGGCCTCTGGGCTGTCGGCCGGGGGGCTGGACTTTGCGGTCTCTTGCCCACGCTGGGCCTGTGCTGAGTGGGGACCCAGGCAGCAGTGTCCTCAGTGGGTGGGCGCAGCGAAGGCCTGAGTGTCCTCATGGGGCCCTGGGCTGGGTGGTGGCTCCGTGCCCCTCCGACCCTGCGATCTCTCGCCTCTTCTTCCCCTCCGGCCTCTGCGGTCCCTGCAGACCCAGCCCGTGTTCTCAACATGCCCCCCGTGATCTATGTGCCCGTGGGGATTCACGGCTACATCCGCTGCCCCGTGGACGCAGAGCCGCCGGCCACCGTGGTCAAGTGGAACAAGGACGGCCGCCCCCTGCAGGTCGAGAAGGTGCTGCAGGAACACGTGTGGTCGAGGGAGGCCCCCAGCCCCGAGATGCTGCCTCTGGGGATCCGGTTCCTGCCAGGCCCCCTCCACTCCCCCCCAAAAAAAACTCTGGGAGAGTGGAGTTCCCATTGTGGCTTGGTGGGTTAAGAACCCTACTAGGATCCATGAGGTTGCGGGTTCGATCCCTGGCCTCGCTCACTGGGTTAAGGATCTGGCGTTGCCCTGAGCTGTGGTCTAGGTCTCAGATGCAGCTCGGATCTGGCGTGGCTGTGGCTGTGGCTGTGGCCGGTGGCTGCAGCTCCAATTCGCACCCTAGCCTGGGAACCTCCATGCCCCAGGGGGGAAATAAAAAAAAGCAACTCTGGGAAAGCAAAGCACTGCTCCCCATGGGCCTGAGTCCAGCAGGGCCTAGCCGTCCTACCCACGGAGGGGCAGCTGGTGGGTCTGGGCTGAGTGTCGGCCTCTGACCACGGCTCCCACTCTGCTGTCTGCGCTCTGGCAGAACCTGGGCTGGACCCTGATGGAGGACGGCTCCATCCGAATCGAGGAGGCCACAGAGGAGGCCCTTGGCACGTACACCTGTGTGCCTTACAACACCTTGGGGACCATGGGCCAGTCTGCTCCCGCAAGGCTCGTCCTGAAGGTGAGGCCGGTTTGCAAGTGGCCTCCGTGGGGGCGGGCCCCCGAAGTGCCCAATGTCACGGCCTTGCCATGCTCTCCTAGGATCCCCCGTATTTTACGGTGCTACCAGGCTGGGAGTACAGGCAGGAGGCTGGCCGGGAGCTGCTTATCCCCTGCGCCGCCGCCGGGGACCCGTTTCCCGTCATCACGTGGAGAAAGGTACCTCTGGGCTTTGGGGGGTGGAGCATGGTGGGGGGGGCACAGCCTGGCGATGGCTCTCTTCCCCGGGGGTGGGGGCCGAGTAGCGAGGGTGACTTTCAGGGGCCTGGGTACCCTGGAAGGGGGGGCAGCGGAGGGCCGCAGGTCGAGGCCCGGTGTCGCCCCCACCCCCCCGTCCCCGGACCCCCGAGTGTCCGTGGCTTCTCTTCTTCCCTGCCCGACCTGGCTGCCCCCCTTGTCTGGCCAAGGTAGGGAAGCCCAGCAGAAGCAAGCACAACGCCCTGCCCAGCGGGAGCCTGCAGTTCCGCGCCCTGAGTAAGGAGGACCATGGGGAGTGGGAGTGCATTGCCACCAACGTGGTCACCAGCATCACTGCCAGCACCCACCTGACCGTCATCGGTACGGGCTGCGGGTGGGCGGGCTGTGCTCTGGGTGGGGGCTGTCGGCTCTGTGGGCCTCTCTCCTGAGTCTGGGCTGGGCCTGGCACAGCCGTCCTGTCCGCTGGGGCTTTGGGCACCTGTGCTCATTCCTCTGCCTAAAACGCTATCCCCGGGACCTCAGCCCTAGGTTTTGCCTTCCCCTCTGGGGACAGACAACATAGTCATAACAGCAGCCAAGACTTTGTGAGCATTTGCCGCCAGCTTTAGGCTCAGTTCAAGTGGAGGCTCATTATTATTATTATTATTATTTTTTGTCTTTTTGCCTTTTCCTAGGGCCGCACACGTGGCATGTGGAGGTTCCCAGGCTAAGGGTCTAATCGGAGCTACAGCTGCCGACCTTCGCCACAGCCACAGCAAGGTGGGGTCTGAGCCACGTCTGCAACCTACACAACAGCTCACGGCAACGCCAGATCCTTAACCCACTGAGCGAGGCCGGGGATCGAACCTGCAATCTCATGGTTCCTAGTCAGGTTCGTTAATCACTGAGCCACGACGGGAACTCCGAGTAGAGACTCCTTATTTACAAGCTGCAGGGTGGGAGCTGGTGTTCCCCTTCAGTGTTCACTGAAACTGAAGCCCGCCTGGGTCGGACGCCCAGCCCAGCGTCACCATGCTCAGAGGTGGCGGGCCCAGGACTCGACTCCCCTCAGAGTTGTTAACTGCTATGCTGGGCTGCTCTCGCGTTGGCGTTCGGGTCTTTGGAGGCTAGAGAGCGGCATGGGGCCTTTTGGCTTGTTTCAGTGCCCTTGTTTTAGAAGCCCAGACCTGGTTTCCCTTCAGCCCTTATTCTTACTGCTCACACCACCTCCTGCTGGGCAGACTGGCGTGCCCTGCCCTGCCCTGCGGACCGGGTTTCCTCACCCAGACCCAGTGACCCAGGAGGGCAAGGGCGCAGCTCCTCGCAGCATCCTGGTCGCCATCATTCCACGTGGGGCTGCGTGTCGGCCCGACGCCACGAGGTTGCGGGTGCCCAGCTCGTGGGCTCAGTTCTTCTGTCCGCTTGGTCCCCAGGCACCAGCCCCCACGCCCCGGGCAGTGTCCGGGTCCAGGTCTCCATGACAACTGCCAACGTGTCCTGGGAGCCAGGCTACGACGGAGGATTTGAGCAGACATTCTCAGTTTGGTACGGACCTCTGTGAGTCACCCCTGCTCGCCTCGCTCTCTGCTTCTCTCCCCCCAGGCCCCCCACCAGCACCCCGAGTCCCCGGGGTTGGGGAGCAGGTTACGAGGAGGGTGTGGTTCTTTGCCTGCCCGACCTCCCTCTTGGTCGGTGAGGTGTGTGGCCTTGGCGACGGGGCGGGAGGCCGTCTGAGCTGATGACTGGGCGGCGCACGGATGGCCCATCACCCCATGCTGCACTTCCCCAGCCGATCTCCCGGCCCCTTCTGCATTCGTGGCTCATTCCTCAGCTTCTGCAGTCCCCCGGGGGTCTGGAAGAGACTCCCGATCTTCAAGGCCATGGTGATTAGCCCGGCTGGGAATGCAGGATCTGATTTTTTATTCTGTCCCTTCCCCAGTGGTTCCAGAAACCAGGGTGAAGTGGCAGTCACCTTTCTGGCCTTGTCTGCACGTGTGCGTTTTCTCTCGAGGACCGCGTGACTCTCTGTTGTCTTTGCCTCTAGTTACACATTAATTTAGCCAGATGCAGTGATGTGAGACTCTGCCCAGACCTGGGGGTGGACAGATACCGCGACAGCGCGTGAATTAGGCCAAGGACAGGAAGTGTAGAAATCGGAAAGAGAAGCCTCAGCTGAATTCCGCCCCTCCGCTCAGGATGTCTCTCCCCACGTCCCTCTCCTGAGCCAAGAGCCGGCCACCTGCATCAGGGTGACACCCTGAGCGGGGTGCAAGTCCCCATCCAGTCTCACCAGGCCTGGGGAGGAGGAGACATACTCGCGGCCTCTGGAGATTCAGGGAGTGCCCTTTGCTGAGCGGGAGCCGGCCTCTTTCCCAGACTCTGAACACCTAGGCATTCTTTTTTTTTTTTTTTAATTTAATTTTATTTATTATTATTATTTTTCCTCTTTTTAGGGCTGCACTCGCAGCCTTTGGGGGTTCCCAGTCTAGGGGTTGAATCAGAGCTGCAGCTGCCAGTCTGTGCCACAGCCCCAGAAGCACTGGATCCAGGCAGCATCTGTGACCTACACCACAGCTCATGGCAACGCCGGATCCTTAACCCACTGAGCGAGGCCAGAGATCGAACCCGCGTCCTCATGGGTACTGGTTGGGTTCATTAACTGCTGAGCCACGATGGGAACTCCCACCTAGGTGTTCTGAGTGGAGCACCTGCTACCCGATCTTTTCCTCGGGCAGGTGGGGTGCTGTCAGGTGGTGGTGTGGCCCCGGCAGGGAGTGTGGCCGCCTTTGGGGAGGCCGAGTGGAAAGTCAGGGCAGAGACTGGGTTCCTTTGCCACTGTGGCAGCTTCTCTGCTTCGCTCTGTCCCTCTGCTGGCCTGCTGTGGCGCCCGGGGAGGGTGGCGGGGCTGGAAGGGCGGTCACAGGCTGCGGAGGCCTCCTTCCCCCTGTCCTTCGACTGCATCCGGCTCTCCCTGTCCTGAGTTTGGCGCTGGCTTCTTTTCGCTGTGCTTTCTGCTGCCTCAGCTGCTCCGTTTCCTGGGCACAGGTGTTTGTAAACCTGCAGGGACCGGGCCTGGTCCTCGGGGCTGCACAGGGCTGTGGCCGCTCCCATGGGACAATGTCTCCTCCCCGTGGTGGCACTGAGGCACTGCGCCTGGGTGCTGGCCTCCCGGCCGTGGGGTGTCAGGTGGGCTGCGCAGCAAGGGTGGATTGCACCCTGAGTTCCTGTGATCTGCACCCTCAGTGTGACCTCTCTCAGTTGGGACCTCTCACCCGGAAGGTGAGCTCCTGGCCTCCGTGGAGAACGCCGGTCATTTCTGTCCTGTGCCCGGGACCTCCTCAGTGACTCAAGCCTGCTTGGATAGAGTGAACCCTCTGGGTCACTCGCGGTCCCACTTGTGGCTGTCCCCAGGGGGCCAGGAGGCCAAGGGCACCTGACCTCCCCCCCCCATCCTGTTGGTACTCATCCCCACTTTCCCACTTTAGCACCTGCCTTGTTCCCAGAGTCCTCACTCCCAGGGCAGTGCCACTCTTAGGGCTGTGACCACCGTGAGATTCTCCCAGAATGCAATTTGTAACGTGACCGGTGTCTCCAACATCACTGATACCAAAGATCCCTTTTATAGATGAGGCACCCGCAGCAGTGGGAGACTTGGCCTTGTAGGGACCAGCACAGCCAAAACCTGGATGGGTCAACCTGTCCAGGTCATGACCAGTTCCTGACCTCGAGCCTGGGAGGGCCGGGGTGGCCCCCCACCTCCAGGACCTGCATGCCTTCTTGCGTCTCCAGGGTAACCCACCCCGCCCCCTTGTCCCCGCCCCTCTCTCTCTTTCGGGCAGGATGAAGCGGGCACAGTTTGGGCCCCATGACTGGCTGTCCCTGCCTGTGCCTCCGGGACCCAACTGGCTGCTGGTGGATGCCCTGGAGCCTGAGACTGCATACCAGTTCAGTGTCCTGGCCCAAAACAAGCTGGGAACGAGCGCCTTCAGTGAGGTGGTCACTGTGAACACTTTAGGTGAGGCGGGCTGGGGAATGCTCCCAGAGGAGCTGGGGGGGGGGTCGAGAGCAAATACTTGGCGCCCACTGTATGCAGGCGTCTTGCTAAGTGCCTTATAGGATCGGCACTCACCTCCCACTGAGGTTCTGTCTTAGTCCCGTGGGGTCTGTCGACCCACGTGCCTTGCACACATCGGGGCACTCTGGGCTGGCCTGATGTGGCCTCGGACGGAAGAGCTTCCAGAGGCCTCCTTCCTTGCTGGCCACGTGTCTGCGTCTTCCTGTGGCCTTGCGGGGAGCAGGGGGATCCCTCTCCTCCTCTGTACCCCTGCTGGGACCTTCCTCTGACCCAGAGCCTCATGTAGTGGCAGGCCGACTCTTCCTTCCTGGGACCAGCTGCTCACTCCATCTGTCTGGTTGCATTTGGCTCCTCTTTGGGACAGACAGCCCCACACCAGTCTTTTTTTTTTTTTTTTGGTGTTTTTTTTGCCTTTTCTAGAGCCGCACCCGCGGCATATGGAGGTTCCCAGGCTAGGGGTCTAACAGGAGCTGTAGCCGCCGGCCTTCGCCACAGCCACAGCAACGCGGGATCTGAGACGCGTCTGCAACCTACACCACAGCTCATGGCAACGCCGGATCCTTAACCCACTGAGCAAGGCCAGGGATCGAACCCGCAACCTCCTGGTTCCTAATCGGATTCGTTAACTACTGAGCCATGACGGGAACTCCCCCACACCAGTCTTATCCTGGGTCCTTGACGGCTGCCAAGAGGGCAGCCGTCACGGAGGGCTTACCTGCCCTGGGCTCGAGGGGGCTGGATGGAGACAGCAGGGCACTGTGGGAAGACGCTCCTCCTTCCTTGGGAGAGAATTAAATACAGGTTTTATAGTATCTTTTGTTTTTAGCTTTTTAGGGCCGCACCTGCAGCATATGGAGGTTCCCAGGCTAGGGATCGAATCGGAGCTGCAGCTGCCGGCCTACACCACAGCCACAGCACCGCGGGATCCGAGCCGCGTCTGTGACCCACATCAACGCCGAATCTCTGACCCACTGAGTGAGGCCAGGGATCGAACCCGCATCCTCATGGATACTAGTCGGGTTCATTGCCGCTGAGCCACGATGGGAACTCCCTGCAGTATCTTTTTAAAGATACGGTCTTACTAAAGAGATAATTACACTTACTTCTTTTATATTCCCCGTAGTTCCTGATTTTATTCCTTCTGAGGGACTTGATTCCTCGCGAATGTTTTTGGAAGTGCTCTGGGGACAGGATCAGGAAGCTCTGCCTCCTTTTCTTGGGTCAAGAGGGCTCTGGATGGGACACTTGTCCCTGAATTGATGGCTGCATGGGAGCTTGGGCACGTGGCCATCCTCACCTTGGGGTCATGGTGCCCGCAGGGGTACCTGCTGGGCCAGAGGGTGGCATGTGGGTGGAGGGTGTGCAGTGGCCATAACATCCTTGCCAACTGTGTGTGTCCCCCCCCACCCCAGCATTCCCTGTCACAACTCCAGAACCCCTGGTGCTGGTTACCCCACCGAGGTGCCTCACAGCCAACCGGACCCAGCAGGGCGTGCTCCTGTCTTGGCTCCCACCTGCCAATCACAGCTTCCCTATCGACCGCTACATCATGGAGTTCCGCGTCGGAGAACGCTGGGAGACGCTAGACGATGCCATCCCTGGCACTGACGGGGACTTCTTTGCCAAGGACCTGTCACAGGTGAGGGGCCTAGCTTTTACCTGCCTCTCTTTTCGTGACTCTTTCGAGAGTCGCTGGGAGTGACCCAGCTCGGGTGTCTGAGGGCCGGCTGCGTCACCAGCCCAAATCTGCTGCCAGGGTTTGGGATCCTCAGGTCACGGTGGCCAGGGTCCACAGGTTCAGGGCCAGCTCTGTGGTGGCGGGGTCTCCTTGCACTGACACAAGCTGGGAGCATGTGCGGGCTGGGAGCCCTGCTCGGTCACCAGACACTGCCTCAGCTCCCTGCTGGAGTCTGACGTGGGCTGGGCTTCCTCTGACCCGCCCCCAGAAGGGCGGTCTTCCAGCCTGGCCCAGGGTGGGAGCACCTCCTTTAACGATTCTGAGCCCCAGGAGGAAACGCGTCATTTTTTTTCCCCAGCTGACTCCCCTTGAACTTGAACGTCTCTGGCTGGTGAGAGTCACCTGCTTGTTTGAAGGATGCCACGAGTCCCTCCCAGCCTCCCATCTTCCGTCCCTGGGTGCTCTGGAGCTGGGACTGGCTCCTCAGGACCCCGGCATGCCTCTCTTCCCAGCTCTGCTCCCAGTGACCTCGCATCCCTAGCCTGAAATTAGCCCCGGTGGGAGGATTTATCACATGGAATCTGTCGGTGTCCCGTTCCAGGAGAGGCTGCAGAGTTGTTGGAGTACAGGGTGGGGTGTGTGTGTGTGCGTGTGTGCGTTGGTGGCTGTCTTGGGTCGCTCAGCTGACAGGGTGTTGTCCCTGGCACTGTAGGACACGTGGTACGAGTTCCGGGTCCTGGCCGTCATGCAGGACCTGGTCAGCGAGCCCAGCAACATCGCCGGCGTCTCCAGCACAGGTACCTGTTGGGGACAGGGGTGGGGGTCTGGCTTACGTGGGAAGAAGCCGAGCTGGAAACGAGAGAGTGCTAGCTGTTCAATCTGCGTGAGTCTGAGCCTTTCTGAAGCCTGTTAGGTGGCTAGTATTTCTTCACCAAAGGAGCTGTGTTTGTGCCTGTTTCTTTAGGGAGCCCCGGAAAGAAAGAGCTTATCTTCATGTTCAAATAGTCAAAAAGTCCCTTTGTTCTAAAATTTCTGTTCCCCCAGTGCAGTCCTGTGCTATGGGCCGGGGGGGCAGGTGGGAGCAAAGAGATAGCAAACAGGTCAGCCGTACTGGCTGACGCCTCTCCTAAGACGGCTTCATAATTATGGTGGTTTCATTTGGAAAATTGCTGTTTGGTGTTGTTTTCCTCCACTCCTTCCTCTCCCTAGATTTTTCAGGCTAAATAAAGCCAACTCCCTAGCATTTTCTCCATTTATCTTTCTTTCTCTTGGCCCTGGTCCCATTTCCATGTGGCTTCCTCTAGCTACAGTCCCTGACACACAACAGGTCCCTCCCCCAGAAGGGGTTCCCTGGGTTCGGGAAGAGGCTCTTGCTTGCTCATCACGCAGAGGCAGGTTTCCTTGGGCAGCCGGGGCTCGCAGATGCGCTGGGGCAGGTGAGCGAGCACTTGGGGGAGCGTGGTGTGACTTGTCTCACGCGTTAGGCACCATGGGGCTGAAATTATCTTCTCTACAAAAAGACACCTGCTGCAGGCAGCAGGACCCACCCGGCATTCTTGCCAGGCTTCTCTCCAGGGAAAAGGGCTGCAACCAAGGCCAGATCGCAGGACTTGGGGCTTTCCGGGATGCCTCTTGCCAAGTGTTCTGTATTTGGCGGCCCTATGTCTGATTCCCGAAAGCAAGCAAACCCAGTCGGAAGCATCCTGTGGTGAACGAGGAAGCAGCCACCGCAGCGTCCGCCTTTAAGCCTCCCAGTTCCACTGACTGGGCACGCATTTCCTACTCAACTAGTCAGCGTGGCTTGGAGTATTTTAATCCACTGTTAACCTTGACATGGCAGTGGACGCAGGCTGGATGTATCAGAATACGTGGGTTTCCCTTTTGATGAGGCTGAAGGGTGGCACTGACTGGCGTACCTGTCAGGGGGATAGTGGAACGCAGCGGGCTGGTCCAGTCCTGACTGTTACTCTTTTTTTTTTTTTTGCCTTATCTAGGGCCGCACCCGTGGCATATGGAGGTTCCCAGGCTAGGGGTCTAACAGGAGCTGTAGCTTCCGGCCTTCGCCACAGCCACAGCAACGCGGGATCCGAGCCGCGTCTGCAACCTACACCACAGCTCACGGCAGCGCCGGATCCTTAACCCACTGAGCAAGGCCAGGGATCAAACCCGCAACCTCATGGTTCCTAGTCAGATTCATTAACCACTGAGCCACGACAGGAACTCCCTGACTCTGTCACTCTTAAGCTCTGCAAATTTGGGCGCAGAGCGAGACTCACTGCAGCCTGTAGAACAAGGGTAGTGCTGACCGCCCCTGCACCTGCTGCCGTGCTGGGTCGCGCTGATCCCCGCCGCGGAAGTTGCAGCCTGCACTGGGATGCATGAGAAAGGGGTGCCTGAGTGCTGGAGCAAGAGGCCCTGCCCCTGCTGCGGAGTTTCACCCTTGGGTCCCGTCGTGTAGAGAAGCTGGTGGGCGTCGTGGTGCTTGCGCTGGTGCTCAGGCCCTGTGGCGGCGTTCAGTCACAGGGTTTCCACGTGGATAGAGTGTGTGCTAGACAAGCCCAGACCATCACGGAGCTGCCCTCCCACGGTGCGGAGATAAACATGGGGTTTCTTTGTCACAAGCCAGGCAGCGACTACTTGGCTCTGTAGACGCCCCCCACCCCTTCTCCCTCTTCTTGCTACACGGCCTCTTCGGTGTTAGGGCTAAGCCTTAGTGAGGCGTGTCCCCCGCAGGCAGGGAAGCAGCCAGGGTGGGGTGGGCGCAGGGGGGGCCGTGGGGAGGGACAATCTCACCCATGCTCCATTCCCCCACAATTCCCCCCCGCCACCAGACATCTTCCCGCAGCCGGACCTGACGGATGATGGGCTGGCTCGGCCGGTGTTGGCTGGAATTGTGGCCACCATCTGCTTCCTGGCCGCGGCCATCCTGTTCAGCACTCTGGCTGCCTGCTTTGTCAACAAGCAGCGCAAGCGGAAGCTCAAGCGCAAGAAAGGTAGGTGGTGGCGCTGCCCCCACCCGCTCGGCCCACGGTCCCAGAAGCTCCCCCTTCAGGAGAAATAGCCAGTTTTCCTCACGGGCCCCCTTGGAAGTGGGGGAACGGAGCCCTTGTGAGCTGTCAAAGGGGGTGGAAGGAGGGATGGTGGGGAGAGTCAGGGGGACCAGAAAGAGGGTGGAGGCAGGGCCCGGGGCGGGGCGTGCAGGATCCTGGACCCAGACGTGCCAGACACTGAGCGGGCTGCTTCCCCGAGGGCTGTGCTCTGGGCCCTGCTGGCAGCTGGGGTGGGCTCTGTGGCTTCGGGCCTCAGCGGGCTCCCCCTCTTTACCTCCCCCCAGATCCTCCGCTCTCCATCACGCACTGCAGGAAGAGCCTGGAGTCTCCGTAAGTGGCCCGGCCCTGGGAGGATAGGGCGCAGCTGTCTGGGGTGGAAGTCCGGCTCAGCCCCACGACAGTGTTTCTGAGCTGTGTACTGCTAACGGGTCTGCGCTGGTTATTTTGAGTGGTCCACACGGACAGGGAGAGCGGTGGTGTTGATGACCCCAAAGAGCAGATGAGTTGTTTCTCTTTGACCTTGGAATGTATTTTCTTGGATCCTGCCCCTGCCACCCCATCCTAACAGAGTTGTCTTCTTAATATGTTTTGCTCAAGGTATTGTTTTTTTTTTTTTTTTTTTTTTGTCTTTTTGCCTTATCTAGGGCCACACTCGCGGCATATGGAGGTTCCCAGGCTAGGGGTCTAACAGGAGCTGTAGCTGCCGGCCTTCGCCACAGCCACAGCAACACGGGATTCAAGCCACGTCTGCAACCTACACCACAGCTCACAGCAACGCCAGATCCTTAACCCACTGAGCAAGGCCAGGGATCGAACCCGCAACCTCATGGTTCTTAGTCGGATTCGTTAACCACTGAGCCGCGAAGGGAACTCCTGCTCAAGGTCTTATTAAAATGAGCTTGCGTTTCTTGAGCAACCTGCGAATGAAGCTGCAGATGAGACTAGAGAGAGGTGGCAGACAATAGGAGCAGGCAGAATAAACGTAGAAACGTGGGCATGTGTTCAAAAAAAAATGGACAGTCCACATCTGGACAATTGAGAGGGGGCCAGTATCTCACGTCGAAACCCGCAGCCCACCTGCGTTTCTCCTCCTCGCTGTCATCCTCCCGGGCGCTTGTGGTGATTGTTTGCAGGGAGAATGGAGAGAGCCCCTGGGGCCCCTCTCATGCCTCCTGCTCTCTCCCCATCCCCAGCTTGTCCTCTGGCAAGGTCAGCCCCGAGAGCATCCGCACGCTCCGCGCCCCGTCAGAGTCCTCCGATGACCAGGGCCAGCCGGCGGCCAAGAGGATGCTGAGCCCCCTGCGTGAGAAGGAGCTCTCCTTGTACAAGAAGACCAAGAGGGCCATCAGCAGCAAGAAGTACAGTGTGGCTAAGGCAGAGGCTGAAGCGGAGGCCACCACTCCCATCGAGCTCATCAGCAGGGGCCCCGACGGCCGCTTTGTCATGGATCCCTCCGAGATGGAGCCCTCCGCCAAGACCCGGCGCATCGAGGGCTTCCCCTTTGCTGAGGAGACGGACATGTACCCCGAGTTCCGCCAGTCGGACGAGGAGAATGAGGACCCGCTGGTGCCCACGTCTGTGGCCGCCCTCAAGTCCCAGCTGACGCCTCTGTCGTCCAGCCAGGAGTCCTACCTGCCACCACCAGCATACAGCCCTCGGTTCCAGCCCCGCGGCCTGGAGGGCCCCGGCGGCCTGGAGGGCCGGCTCCAGGCCACCGGTCAAGCCAGGCCGCCGGCTCCCCGGCCCTTCCACCACAGCCAGTATTACGGGTACCTCAGCAGCAGCAGCCCTGGGGAGGTGGAGCCGCCCCCCTTCTACGTGCCGGAGGTGGGCAGCCCCTTGAGCTCCGTCATGTCCTCTCCGCCCCTGCACGCCGAGGGGCCTTTTGGCCACCCCACCATCCCCGAGGAGAACGGAGAGAATGCTTCCAACAGCACGTTGCCCTTGACTCAGACACCCACCGGCGGGCGCTCCCCAGAGCCCTGGGGCCGGCCGGAGTTCCCCTTCGGGGGACTGGAGACCCCGGCCATGATGTTCCCCCACCAGCTGCACGCCTGTGACGTGGCGGAGAGCCTGCAGCCCGCAGCCGGCCTCCCCCGAGGACTGCCGCCCGCCCCCCTTCAGGTCCCTGCCGCCTACCCGGGCATCCTGTCTTTGGAAGCGCCCAAGGGCTGGGCTGGCAAGTCACCCGGCAGAGGCCCCGCCCCAGTGCCCGCCACTGCAAAGTGGCAGGACAGGCCCGTGCAGCCTCTGGTGAGCCAAGGGCAGCTGAGACATACCAGCCAAGGCATGGGCATACCCGTGTTGCCTTACCCGGAGCCGGCCGAGCCGGGGGCGCACGGCGGCCCCAGCACGCTGGGCCTGGACACCCGGTGGTACGAGCCCCAGCCCCGGCCGCGGCCCAGTCCCCGGCAGGCCAGGCGCGCCGAGCCCAGTTTACATCAAGTGGTGCTACAGCCCTCCCGGCTCTCGCCTCTGACCCAAAGCCCCCTCAGCTCCCGCACCGGCTCCCCGGAGCTGGCCGCCCGGGCCCGGCCTCGCCCCGGCCTCCTGCAGCAGGCCGAGATGTCGGAGATCACCCTTCAGCCACCGGCCGCCGTCAGCTTCTCGCGCAAGTCCACGCCGTCCACGGGCTCCCCGACCCAGAGCAGCCGCAGCGGCAGCCCCAGCTACCGGCCCACCGTGGGCTTCACCACTCTGGCCACAGGCTACCCCTCCCCTCCGCCGCCGCCGCCGCCCGCCCCGGGCCCCCCGGGGCCCGCGGACAACTTGGATGTGTTTGGACAGACGCCTTCCCCTCGAAGGATGGGGGAGGAGCTGCTCAGACCAGAGGCCCCCCCTCCACCGTTACCCGCTTCAGGGTGAGTGCCCACTGGTCTCTCCTGCCCACCTCACCCTGGTCATCGTCCTCCCCGCCCTCGGCCCTTCCATCCACTGACCGACAGGCCTTGTCCGGACACGCCACAGCATCCGTTCGGGAGAGGAGCGCTGGTCTTGGCATCGGCAGGGTGTGGTCGCTGGGGCGGGGCGGGGCGGGGGAGGCTTACCTGCCCAGGTGCCCTGCCAGGAGCATGAGGGATCCTCTCCACCCAGCCTGGAGCCCTCAGGAGGCCCTCGGGGTGCTGGGGAGGGCACATGTGGACCAGGGCTGGGGTGTGGTGTGCCCCAGTGAGGGGCCACGCAGTGCTTCTTGGAGTGGAGGGCCCGCCACGTCCCGGTGATCCTGGCTCTGGGTGGTTCCGGGGTTTTCCTAGAGACCTTGTATCCAGCCTCCTTTCCTTCCCTGGCCCCTCCTCCTTGCAAGCAGGTCCCCAGGGCCTGACTTCTCGGGACCACCAGGCTCCCGTCACCCCCGCTCCAGTCCTTAGCTGTCTAGTGAGTGCCAGCCCAGCCCCTGCCCCCACCCCCATGCTCCCCAGAGGCCGCGCCCTGGAGGCTGGGAGCAGAATCTCAGGCCCGTGAACCTGGGCCCCGAGCCGCATACCCCACCCCAACCTGTGTGCCTTGTAGGGAGCTGCAGACAGACAGACAGACAAAGTCCCTGCGATCAGCCGGCCCGCGGGATCCCACTGTAAACTGTAGCAGCTGGTGTTCCTGGTACCAGTCGGCCTGGACGCCCGCCTAAGTTCTTTCTCTCTGGTCTTTCTCCCGCCCTCCCCGCCTCCTCTTCCCCAAGTCTGTCCTTCTCCCTGTCTCTCTTCCTTCATCTTCTTCGGGTCGGCCCGACTTGCTCAAAGAGCCAGCACCGTCCGTAGTCCCCCATCCCTCCCGCCCCCTCCCTGCCTCTCTCTGGTTCGTCCTTTGGTCTCTTCTTGATGTGGCCGCCTGCGCAGGGGAGCAGAGTCCAGAGGAGGCTGGCCCGGCGGTAGGGAGGTGGTCGAGGGGAGGGAGCCTGGCGCCCTTCCCCTGCCCCCTCTGCGCTGTGCGCTGCCGCCCTCTCTGGGACCCGGGAGCACCAGCCTCGCCTCCCGCGCCCACCAGCTCAGGTGGGGAGGTGGCTCGGGAGGTGGAGGAGAGCTGGAGCGCGGGGGCCGCCAGGCGTGGAGCCGTGCGCTGTCTGCAGGAGATGTTGGGGCCGTGCCCTGCCGTCTGTGCTCTGTGCAGCCCTCATCTGCTTCGTCCCATCGTGCCGTCTGGGTCTTTGTCTCTCTCCTCTCCTGCCCCTCACCCCATTCTCTGGCCTCGCTTGTCGGTGCTCTGGTCCCCGTGCTCCTCCCCCCTCTGGGTGTGCGTGGGTGGTTTCCCCGCGCCCGTGTTGATAACTGCTTTGTTTCTGATTGATCTCAGCTATCTGGGCAGTGTTGTCGAGACAAGCCTCTCTTCAGCTCAATAGGTAAGGGAGCTCCGGCTGGGTGGGCGGGGGGCGGACAGGCGGATGGGCTTCGGCAGGGCCATCGCTTCCTCTACGGGGGAATCCGGACCATAGCCCCTCACCCTTCCGTGGGGCGGCGGCCCCCACGCCGACTCCCCGCGGCTTCTGGGTTCCCCACGTCATGCTGCTGCCACAGCCCAGCGGGCCATGCTCGGGCACCACCCAGCTGCAGCTTCCAAGCCCCCTCCCAGAGCCTCCCTTGCAGTCTTTGCATTCAGACACCTCTCCATCCTGCTGCCCGGAGCTTCCCACAGAAGCCCTTGGGGCCCTGCATGCACCCTGAGGGGCCTAGAATGCCTACGAGCGCTTTGCATCTCTGCGCCTTGGAGACCTGTCTGGGCCACATGGTGTCTGGGAGCGCCCTTCTGCCCTGTTTCCCCAGCAGCCTCGGGTGTAGAGACCCCCTCCTCTTTAATCCCAGGATGCACATCTTCCCCGGCGGCTGCCTGCCCTCACTGTCCTCCCGGGGTCCCTCTTAGGAGCACGGGCTCCTGGGCTGCGGCCCTGCCCCTTTCCCCACCAGCCGGGCCTTCCTCGGGCAGGGGCAGGGAGAGGTCACCGCTGCCTGAGCCTGCTCTGCAGCTGGTTCTCGGTGGCCACGGGACTGAGACGGGACCCAGCCCGCAGGCCCCTGTTGCCCTCAAGGTCTGGGAGCTCCCTTGGAGGAGAGGACAGGAAGCTCAGTTGGCAAGAGGCTGGTCGAGCACTGCTTTCCTTCCTCTGTTCTCCACATGGGCCACCCCTCTTCCAGGTGGAGCCTCGGGCACTTGACGCCTCGGGGATTCCAAATCTCGAGAGAGGCTCTGTGGTCCCCAAGGCCCGCGCACTCTCATGGTAACTGAGATGCTTCTTTTTGCGGTGGGTGCCGCTCCCCCCTTCCGGGAGCAGGCAGGTGCAGGTAGCAGGCACTCGGGTGACAGTGGGACCTCCTCTGGGTGCTTCTGGCTTCCCGGGTTGAAGCCTCTGCATTCCTGCCCCACCCAGAGACACCAGGGAGTCTGCTGTCCTAACTCAGGGCTGTCAGTCTCCTCCAGTCATAGGAATGGCCTTCCCTAAAGAGGACGGCTGTGCCATCTCTTCATGACCTGCAGCCATGCAAGTGTTAGCAGCCAGGCAAGTGTTAGCAGCAGAGGCCCGAGGTTGGGTGACGCTGGCTGGGTGCCTTGCTGCGGCCATGAGCTCCTGGAGAGCCGGGAGCGTGTGGTTGTGAGCGTCTGCTCCCGGGGCCCCTGTGGCCAGCTGCCTGCAGTGAGGGGACCGCCTTCCTGCTCTCCTCCCCACCCCCCAGTTGTGGCACCTCTGCTGCCCCCAGAGGAGTGATGGCTCCAGGGCCCGCTCGCAACCCCACCCCTGAAAAGTGCCTGGGACCGTTTTCATTGGCAACCCCCTTCCTGGTGTTCCCACTGGCCAGGCCCTTGCCAGGCCCGGGGCCTTGAATGTCCTCTCACTGCCGTGGCAAACCCAGAATCCAGGGGCGTGACGTGGGAGCACTGTTTCTGTCGGCCCGGCCAGCACCCCGGCCTCAGGGAGTCAGGCTTTCAGCAGCCCTGGAGTTAGGCCTCGCCGTGCTGGCTGCTGGGGCCCTTGCAGGCGCCAGGCTCCCCCGGATGCTGCCCTCATGCTGCGCCTCTGCACGTGTCTCCCGCCCGGTCTTGTTGGAGGTGTGACTCGTCTTGTCTACGTGCGTTCTTGCTCTGTTCTTGTGTCCTCCGCTCTCTCCTGCTCCTCCTCCTCCCCCTCCCCCTCCTCCCCGCTCCCTTCTCAGGATGGGCCGTCGTCGTCGTGGGGGGTACCGCGTGGACCTGTCCCTTTTGTAGCCGATGTTCTCAGCTCCCTGTCTGATACCAGTATCGGCCCTGTCCTCACATCCCCTCTAATCTCGTTTCCTGTTCACACCAACCTTGGCCTCCATTAGGCAGGTGGGTAGAGAGTGAGCTGCGGCCCCTTTTACTGGGGGAACCTTGGCAAGGAGGTCTCCTGAGTTCTGAGGACACACGCTTGGTCTGCCAGAGAGGGGCCATTGGTGGGCGCCGATCTCCAGACTCTGGCTGTCTGTTCGGTGATGGGCGATGGGTGTACCCGTGGCCTAGCTACACCGTGGATGCGAGAGGGTTTCCTGTAGGCAAGACAAGCAGAGCGCGCTCAGGAGAGGAGAAAGTGCACTTTCATCACTGCTCTGCCTGTTGCTGGGCACGGCGGCGGCCGGGGGTAACGCTCAGCTCTTGGGGCAGGGATGGCCAGAGGGTGCTGACCGCCCTGTCCTGTGGGTTTGTCTTTTTGGATCCTGGTTGTGTGTTTCCTCCACTGCGTTGGGTCAACAGAGATAAGCAGCTAAGGCCTCTGGGGCTAGATGGTTGTGATTTGGGTTTTGTGTGAATTTTAAGATGAGTGAGATAGAGGAAAAGAGAATGTTAAGGCAAATTCCAGGTCATTTTTGGTAGGTCTTGACTGCAAAGAAACACCCGTGGGACAGAGAACTGGGGTCCATGAGGAGCAGGGTCCAGAGGGCCTGAGGAAGCCTTGGCTCTGAGGCCTTCACCTCCCGGTAATGCTCGTACTTTCTGGGGAAGGGGCTCACTCACGGCTGCTGCGTTCTGTGTGTTCTGGAAGAACTGAGGCTGACTGGAATGAGAACTCTGGCCAGGCCTCCCTCCCTGGAGGGCAGCCCACTGGTCAGCCTGGGTACCTGCCATCTCTGTTCCAGGGGGAAGATGGAGCTGCTTTGCTTAGCCTCCTACTGTCATCAGCACCAAAAGTCCTTTAACTGAAAGCCCCCCGGGTGGGCTTTGCCTCGATAAGGGGACATAGTCCCCCTTCCTAGAGAAGGGAGTTCAATTTGACTCCAGTCTGCTGGAGCACATTTCATGTCACTTTTCTGCATATTAGCTGAAAAGAAAGACCCATTTTGGCTCTCCCCGTCACTGCTTGTCCCGCCAGACGCTTACAGAGCGTCCTGGTGCCTTCAGGAGCCTTCTTCTGTCACATGCCCGTGTCTGAGCACCGAGCCAAAGGTGAAGACAGGTGGGTGGCAGGTGTCTTGGAGGGGCCGGAGCTTGGCAGCCTCGCAAGGGACACCTGGCTTAGCCCCTTGTGAGGTTGCTGTCTGGGACTCGCTGCTTGAGGATGTCACTTCCGCCCGCTTCTCCCGTCCCTGGTCTGGCTTCTCCGGCTGTGCCACTGAAGCATGTCAGTGACTGACAGCGAGTGCGTCCAGGGCAGGCCGGCTGCTCAGGTGAACGTGGAAGCCGTGTTTTCCTCCGCCGTGGCTTCGGTGCCCGTTTTCATTAGGAGGAAGTTGGTCAAGCAGCTTACCTGCTGCTGAGGGTCCTGGCTCTGTCACACGGTGGCTGGGTTATTAGGCAAATGGCCTAACCTCGCTCACTTCAGTTTCTCCATCTGAAAAATGGGGTCATGATAGTATTTGCCTCTTAGGGTTGTTACGAGGAGTAAAGAAAATAACTGCAGAGAACATAGGTCAGTGCCTGGCATGGTAAGTGGCAAATAGCTGCTATATGAGGAAAATGATAGTAGCAATGACATGTTGATCATAATAATATCGTCCCTGGACACTTCAGCTGGCCTGGGGAACCTCTAGGAATTTTCAGGGGCACCCTGCACCAGCTTCTCACATGCCCAGTGGGTCACCCTGTGTTGTGCTGTTTAAGCACTGGTCCCTGGGCCCACCTGCCTGTCATACGCCTCCTCAGACCATCCATCGCTCACTTGGTACCGTCTTTCGGAAAAGGCTGGCCAGGACTGGGAAGAAGAATAGCTGCGGGGTGGGTCGTGTCTTTGGTTTTCCTTTTAGGCAGCCCGAAGACGCCTTAGGCTGGGATGACAAAGGATGCTCCCTTGTGCCTTAGCGGTCTCCGTCCTTGGTCTGCCTTCCAGATTTCCTTCCAGCTGCTGCTGCGTAGCGTATCTGGGGTTGGGGGGAGACTATGGAGTCTGTGAAAGTGGAAGCAGTGGGGGGTAGGGGGCAGCGGGGGGCGCGGATGACCTGGCCTTTCCTGGCGAGTTGGACTGCTTCTCTCTGAGGCCGTGTGCGCACGTGGCTGGGTCCTTAGCTCTCTGCTGCTAAGGGGGCTGTGGAAAATCCAGAGGCTGTCTCTGATCTGACCTGGCAGGAGCTTCTCTACCCTTTAGCTTCTAAAGGGTGTTGGAAGGCGGCGTCCGTCACGCGAGGTGCAGGTGGCTTCACTGTCGGTGAATGCAGGAAACCCCAGGAACCAGAGGCGTATCTGCAGTTATGCTGTGTGTTTTCCTGTCCGGCCTCGGGGCGATGCAGCTGTGGTCTCCCCCCACCCCCTTTTTCCTTAACTCACGTGGCTGGCTCACCCACGGGGACTTCTCTTCCCTCACAGGTGTGGCTGTGCCCCTTTGGCTCAGGACTTAGCTGGCCCTGACCGTGATGGAGATGGACGAGCGAGGTGTGGGGACCCAGGGGGTGTGGCGCTCCCCCCCGCGTGGTCCTAGGGTGTCCCTGCCCCCTCGGTGGCATGCTTATGCCAGCACAGGCAGGACAGACAGAGTGACCCGTCTCTTTCTTCCCCTCTTTATCCCTCAGGCTCCGAGCTGGGCTTACTTTGAGAAGAAGTGGCACTGATAACACGCCTTCTAGATTTTTTTTTATGACTCTTGAACAGTTCTCTCCCATAAGCGCGGAGTGTCACTGACAGTCAGTCTTCTCAGCTCTTTGGGCCCCTTTGTCACGTGGGCCACACAGGCTCCCGCTCAGTTGATGCTTTGTCCCAACACGCGGTTGCTCTGTCGGGCAAGTGGCTGCCTCCGCTGCACAGGCGGGGGAGAGGTCTGCATGGGGATGGTCTCCTCTCCCAGCAACCTTGGTTCCTCTGTCCAGTCTCAAAATTGGAGACCCACAACTGGATACTGGCTGCAGATATCGAGGGCTGTGCAAGCTGCCCGGCCTGGACAGTGCAACTACTGTATTCCTTTCCTTCCATCCTCTCCTTACTGGCGAGGTCTGAGCCTGGTCTGCTGTTGAAATGTGGGGAGATGACAGCTATTTGTTGCCATCGGCTGCCAGGGTTCTGTCTGAATCTTGGAGATGGAGGGGAAGAGCCTGGCGAAGTTCCGTCTCACTGGGCCCTGGGTTCCGCCGGGCCTGGCCCCGTGTCTCCTGGAGGAGGCACAGCCAGTGGGGTCAAGGTGGCTCTCCCCCCGTTTAACCCACCTCTTTACTTTTCATCAAGGCCTTGCTTGTGATGCTTTCCGAGAACTTCAGACGTGGAAGCGGCTCTCCTCTGTGACTCTCCTTGCCCCAGCCTGAGTGTCCTGTGATGGGACTGCCATTAATGCCTGTCTCCCCCGTTCCTAGGTCCTCCGCTGGCTCTGCGGATGGGTGTCCACCTGCAGCAGGCCTTCCGCTGCTGGCGCTGTGCGCTGGGTTTCTCGCTTCCAGGAGCAGAAGGGAGGCCGGTGCTGTGGAGTTGCCGCGGGTACCCGGAGCCGTGCTCTGTCTCCTCCGGGTCAGCTCCTGGCTTTCTTCCCGCTCCTCTTCAGAAGGTCACTCTTCTGGGAGCTGACTCGTGCCTCTCCAAATTGTCCCTTCCAGGACACATCCGCCTGCACCTGGGAATGCTGCTGTACCTGAGAGGCTGGAGGCTCTGAAATACCAACGGATAAAGAAGCCCAAAAAGTCATCCAAGGCTTCCTCGAAGTCAAAGAAACGATCCGGTAAGTGTCGCGATACGCCGGCCCCGCCCCTCCTGGCCGCCACTACGGGCTCAGCTGCCTCGGGTCCCAGCCCTGGGTTCTGTGGAGTCAGCCCTCCCGGCTTGTCCCGTGCTTTGCTTCTCTGTCAAGTGATACGGAAATATAATTTTCATATCAAAAGTGAGCAAAATAGGGAGTTCCCTTTGTGGCTCAGTGACAAACGAATCTGGCTGGGAACCATGAGGTTGCAGGTTCGATCCCTGGCCTTGCTCAGTGGGTTAAGGATCCAGCGTTGCTGTGAGCTGTGGTGTAGGTTGCAGACGCGGCTCGGATCGCGCGTTGCTGTGGCTGTGGCGTAGGTCAGTGGCTACAGCTCCGATTGGACCCCTAGCCTGGGAACCTCCATAGGCTGTGGGGACAGCCCCAAAAAGCCAAAAAAAGAAAGAGAAAAATAAGGTGAAAATCCCTGAGTGTCCACCCAGTTCTGTTTCATCCCACCTGGGCACCATCCTTCTTGGAGGCAGGGTGTTCAGAACCCTTCTGTGCAAAGGCCTTTAGACCATATATAGCATTGTTTTAACGTAATTTGTTTAACACCATAAACAGCATTTTTCCCATTCTGCTGTGTGCCTTGGAAGTATCCCTATCTCCTTATATACTTCCTATCATTCCGGGTCTGTGATTGGACATGGGAATTCTGGGGTCCTGCTCAGGGTCAAGGGGACACTGTGGCATGGACCTGGTGTCTGCAGGCTGGCCAGACTTTTCTCCCTGACACAGAGTGAAACCGCCTATAGAAGGGAGACCTCTGCTGAGTCATGTGATGTGTGTCCGGCAGGGATGGGTAGCTTCTAAGACAGTGCAGAACCAGCCCAGTCCTTTTTCAGACTGTTGCGACAGCTCCTCAGCATTTATCATGTACCCTCTGTTCACCGGTGGTCTTTAGGAGTGTTGTGGCAGGCTGGCCGAGATGGCCACCGCGCAGCCTCTGGCCGGTCTTTCTTGTCTTCTAAAGAGCACCTTCTGTAGAGGCTGGCTGCGAAAGAGTGCTATCCAGGCGCCCCTTGAATCTCTGGGGGACAGGAAGCACTGAGGTCTCACCTGACCTTAGGGTGGTGTCGTTGTCCTATTCGTCTATAGTTGGGGACGCTGAGGTGGAGAAAAAGAAGATGAACTTTTTAGGCTTTGGATGAGAAATCAGAGCCCAAAGCTGAATTTTCAACCCATTTCAGTTTAAGATCCTTTGTCTGCCTCCCGCCCTTCCTGTTACCTGTCATCCTTTTTTTTTTTTTTTGCAAAGAGAGTCCTCAGAGGCCTGTGGTCGCTCTAATTCTGTCCACAGGGGCCCTGTTCCCTGTCTTCTGCCCACGGCTCCCAAATGCCTGTCTTTAGCCCAGATCTCCTCCGTGAACTCCAGTCTCACATTTCCAGGTATCTGCTGAACATGCACTTGGGACGTCTCCGCAGCCTCTGCAGTGTCCCCAGAAGAGTTACCGCGTCTCCTCTCCGTGTCTGCTTCTCCTTGGTTTTGCCCCAGTTTCATAAACAGCACTGGCGCCAGCCCCGTGCCTCAGCCCACTTCAGCCTCCCCTCTTCTCTTGCGCTCACATCCTGCATCCAGTCCACTTGGTAAGGTCTGTTGGCTCAGCTTCTAAACACACATCCTGACTCTGACCACTTTTCTGCTGTCTCAGATGCGGAGGCTAAATTCTGAGGCATTCCCGTCTCCCGCCTTGACTGGAGAGCAGCAGCCTCCGATGTGGTCCTCAGGCTCCACCCTGGCCCCCTGCAGCGTATACCACACACGGTGACCTGCGCACACTCCCGAAACTAAAACCTTCCAGAAGCTTCCCTCTGCAACCAGAACAGATTTCTGTTGCCCTTCGTGCATCACTGACTCTGCTTGCTCTTGCGTTACCCTCCTTTGGTGTCCAGGATGTGTCATGTTTGCTCTTAACCCGAGGCTTTCACATTGGGAACCCTCTCCCTGGGGTCGGTGGAGGCTCGCATTCAAGAGTGGCATCGGTGTTGCTCCTTCAGAGAGCAGAGGCCTCAGTCATCTTCTGTCTCATGATCCTCTTTTATCTTTCTTATGAGCTCTTGCAGCACCTGGAGATTTTACATCTGTGGTCTTTCCAGTCCGTCTCTTCTTCCCCACCCCCATTCTGATGTATAAGCTTCGAGAAAGCATTACCTCTGTTTCCCCAGAAGGACCGTGAGGCAGAGGCGTGGCCCTGGCCATCCAGGGAGGGCCAGAGCTGACTGTCATGCGGATGCATAAAATCCCGTGTGACGTCCATCACCGCTTGAGGAGAGGGTGGTGGTGGTGGGGGGGTGTGCCTAATAACCCCAGGACCCAGAATGATGCCCGGCATCCAGGAAGCACTAAAAGAGACCCATGGTGGAGTTCCCGTCGCGGCTCAGTGGTTAACGAATCCGACTAGGAACCATCGGGTTGCGGGTTTGATCCCTGGCCTTGCTCAGTGGGTTAAGGATCTGGTGTTGCCGTGAGCTGTGGTGTAGGTCGCAGATGCGGCTCGGATCCCGCGTTGCTGTGGCTGTGGCGAAGGCCGGCAGCTACAGCTCCTGTTAGACCCCTAGCCTGGGAACCTCCATATGCCGCGGGTGTGGCCCTAGGAAAGGCAAAAAGACAAAAAAAAAAAAAAAAGACAGAGACACATGGATATTTCTTTATTAGGAAAAAAAAGAAATATTAGATAAAAGATACTAGATAAATATCCTGAATATTATAACAAGATGAAAAAGAGCTGCTGCTTGGCTAGATGTGTGACTCCGCAGGAAGCCCAGGCACCCCCATCCTGCTCTCTGGACTCTCGCTAGAATAGCACTTGGGGCGGCCCCGGGTGTTGGTCCTTCGTGGTTTTCCTGCTGCACCTTCTGCTCCCGTCTCCTGGGCAGTCGGGTGGCACCCATGTATGATTCTAAAGACGGGGAGCCGGGCACGGTGATGGACAGGTGACCGGGCGAGAGTGCGTTCTCCCTTTCACCGCTCTCTTCTCTTTTCCTGTGTGCACACCTGCTCCTCCCCAGACGCTTCTGCCTCCCAGGCTCAGCACCTTCCAAACTCTCAGGTCCTGTGGCCCGACGAAGCTGTCTGCCTCCGGAGGAAGAAGAGACATGCCCGGCCCGACCCCTTTGCCCGCCTCTCAGATTTGTGCCACCGCCAGCTTCCGGAAGACCAGACAGCGATTCTCAGCAGCGTGGAGCACGACGACCCTGGCCACGCCACTCTGCTGTGACGCTACCACTTAAGTGTCCCCCGAGTGAGGATGCAGGCTGAGAGGCAAGGGCGGGAGATGCGGGGTGATGGGTGTGGGGGCCTGGTCCTCCCCTGCCGGCAGAGGGGTGGCCTGGCTGTTGGTTTCCAGGGCTGCTCAGACCCTGGTTCTGCTTGTTCTCCCTCTGGCCTGCATCCTGGCCTGCTGGCCTCGTGTCCGGGACAGAGGGCTGGGGGGGCCAGACTGGCTGCTGTGGGTAGAGCTCGGGAAGTGAACTGGGGACCGGGGGAACTGCCCCCTGCCCCGCCCCCCGCCTCTTCACGGGATCGATTTTTTCCCACCTCCTCCAATATCTCTGGAGTAAAGAAGAGGAAGCAGCGGCCTTTACTGCTCTGTTTCTGGTTCCAGTTTCTCAAGTCCTGGAAGAGGGCTGGACTTCCCATCGTCTTCCAGACTCTACATATATATATATAGATATAGATGCAGTTGCATATGCGTGTAGTCTGTGGGTTTCTCTGTGTGTACACATGTACGGGGAGGTGAAGTGCCGTTTCCTTCTGGGGTCTGCAGGCGAGGGAGGGAGAGGGCGTCGGGGCGGTGGGCTTTGTGAGCAGGGCTGGCGAGAGCAGGCGGGGGCCCTGGCGTCTGTCTCCGGTATAGTTCCTACGGAAACAGGATTCATGCCTTCTTAGCTGAATTCCCCGTTTGGCGCCGCCTTCTCCCCTCCAGAGCGGAGGTGGGGGCTTGCCGAGGTCCGGCCGCCTGCTCCGGGGCTCCGCAGGGAGGTGCCCACGGAACTCGATGCAGCCTTGGCCAGATGGGCATCTTTATTCCTCTCACGGTTTGTAGGTGTAGAAGCTGCTTAGCAGCAGGGCCAGGAGGTGGCCCTGTGCCCAGACTCAACTCGTCGTTAGCCTCTGTGGTCCGGCCAGGCCGGGAGCCCTGTGGCCGAGGGCCTCCCGCTCCGGGGCCATCTGTGCCAAGCGGCAGGCCGCGGCTCTATTTATATCCCGGCCTGGCTCCGCCCCCTCCGGGGTGCTGTTGCAGAGCCCTGATTGGACCACTCCTCTCCTTTTGTGGGAGCTAATTCCCCAGATTGATTAATTGCCACATGCGAGGAGCCCACCGGCTCCTCTCCCGGCTCCCCACCTGCTGCCTGCCGACTCTTTTTGCCCCCTCCACCCATGGACCCGACCTCCCATGGGATGGGATCAGATGAAGCTGGGGGGGCCTTGGATTCTGGGTCCTTGGGGTGCTCTGGGGCTGCCTGCTCTCCCTGTTCTGTTTAGGTGGAACTGGCTGAGGCCTGGGAGTGAAGGTCGAAGGGGCGGGAGCTGGGCTCTCTCTCCTTTCTCTGCCGAATTCTTGTCCTAACTCCAAGTCCTAGCACCCAGAAGCTCCTGTGAGCTCACCCTACAGCAACCAGAGAGGTATCTCCCCTCTAGTAAGGGGACGGCGCTAGCCACACAGGGCAGGAGGCCTGAGTGTGGACGGGGTGCGTCTAGCTTCTTTCTTACCCTCTTGGGCAGGAGCCTGCCCTTTTGGCCGCTGAGAATCAAGGTGGCTTTCGGTCTCCTCCAAGTACGTCCTTCTTGGTGCTGCTGTCTTGGTGGGTTTGGGGACGTCCCCTGTCCCCAGCTGCCTGCTTGGATGTTGACCCAGTTGAAGCACTGGAGGCTTCCGTGGGTCTCGGCCAGTGACTCAGGCGAGCTGGTCCAGGAGGAGGGAGTGGCTCCCTGGGGACATCCTCTGCCACGCGGACCCTGTGCAGTGCTTCCTTCTCTTGCCCGGTGACTGGGGACCAATTCTACCCTCGGGGCTCTGCCTCGCAAGTCCCACCACCACAGTTCCTTTCCTGATGTGACACATTGTAGAGAGAGGAGTGGCAGGGGCAGTGTTTGTGGCCTCACCTTTTCTACTGCCCAGAGCTCTGGGTGGAACCTGCACCTTCTGGCCAGTGCACTTGACTGGGCACCAGTTCCCAAGTTTAAGCCACGCTGGGCGGCAGCTCCAGTGAAGAAGTGACTCTTCTTTTCTGAGGCAACATTACCTCTGCCGCCGAGCCCAGCAGGTGACTCGGGCACCTCTCCCTGGGCCCGCGGGTTTGTGGGTTTTGTCCACGCTCTTGTTGTTTCTCAAGCAGAGCAGTTCCTGGTGGACTGCACGTGGGAGCCAGGGCTGTGCGTCTACAAGGTGAACGAGGCCACCATTTCTGAGCCTCGTGCAGGGACTCAGGCCCTGAGGTTACAAAAGAAGGGAAGACAGAGGTGAGGCTCTGCTTCTTCAGGATGTCGTGCAGGGCTGGGACGTGCTTTCTGGAGACCCGCCTGTGGGCCACCTCCAGTGGTAGCAAAGGTGCTGATGCCTTCCTTCCTCGGGCTGTGCCCCGTAGCTCAGCACGTAGCTGGACTTTTTGCGGGTCGTTGGGTGGCAGCTGTGCTGGGCGTCCGAGCGGTGGGAAAGGACATAAGGCTTGGGACAGTGTGCATGGAGGCCAGAAGCATCTCTGAACCCTTCAGAGACTGCCCACGTGTACGCGGTGTGGTTGTGAAGGTGTGCAGCCATTTCTAGGGACCACAGAATCCTTTGCACTCTTCCCTTAAGTAAATGCAGTGGCGGCTCCGAAGCTTCCTCTCACTTGCACACTCAGCGAGTGGGAGAACAGGTGTCTTCCAAACCGGCCCTCGTGCGGCCTGGTACCCTTGGGGGATAGTCACGTGGCCCTTCATCCTGCATCTTGCCCGGGCACTGCAGCTGTTTCAGCGTAGGTGACTTGAAGACCAGGGAGAGGGTAAGGTGATTCCAGAAGGGGCCCAAGGCTGCAGTTGTTTGGGGAGAAAGTGAGCAGTAAGGAGAATTTGGGTCATGTTTGTTTCTCCATTTACTGGCTGACCAGGTACCCCGACCAGCCTGCGGTGGGGGGACTCTGTCCCTGAGCTCCTGGCCTGTCTCTCCCAGCTTTCCTCGGAGACGTGGGTCTGGGAGGCCCTTCCGAGACTGTATTCCTCATGGGAAGGATACTTCACTTCACGGGGCGGGCAGGGACTGCGTGAACTTTGAGGAGGGGGCCTGTGTCCCATGATCGTGCTCGTGCGTGGGTCTCAGGCAGGGGTGGGTTCCAGTGAGTCACCGTTAATATCTTTCAATGCTTTCGCTCTTTATTTTTGACTTAGGAGCTAAACTGTTTGGAACTGAGCTGATTTCAGCTGTTTTCCTGAGCCCTTTTCATGCGGAGGAAGCACAGTAGGATTCTGATGTGGAATTTCTCACTAGGGTTCATTTTTGTTGTTATTTGTTTTTTTCTTTGAAGGTTGACAAAATAGCTTCAGGGAGGAGACAGACGTCACAGGGCATCAGAGCGACATTGTCACTCCCCAGGACCAAAATCCAGGGCCAGGGTGTGCGTGGCTGGAGCTGTTTCTTCCATTTTTGTTAGAAAAAGCCTTTTAGGGGATTGGGGTGGGTTAGGTGGAAGGACTGTACATAAAGAACCTTTTATCATTATGTAGAGAAACACAGGGAAAGAAAAGCTGATGGTTAACCTTGGACTTGCTTTGCTTGCATGTGACAGAGCTTTGGGGGGCATCACAGGGATTGTTGGGGAGTAGCAAGAAGGTAGAGGTGAGCAAGTGCCTGGGGGACTCCCAGAGTGTGTCCTGGCTCCCTCTGGGAAGCAGGCATCCTTGGCCCAGCTCTGCCTTCCTATCCTCTTCCAAAATAAAGGCTAGAGGCTGGAGGCTCAGAGCCCCATGGGCTGCATTGCTGCTTTGAGGTGGGGCCTCAGGAGTGTGTCTGTGTCCAGGTCTACATAAACATGGGTGGGTGTTTTAGGAAAGGGGGTTGGAGAGCTGGGCTGTGGAGAGGCAGTTAGCTTCTTTGCCATGTTTCTGTAAGGCTGGGAGAGGACTGCTAGGTCGGCCCTGGGGTAGGTAGCGGGGATGCTAGGATGTGAGGGTAAGGCCAAAGCCATGGGCATCGAGCCTCACCATTCCCTCTGGTCTCATGGTAACACAGTGCTCAGGGTGCAGTGTGCAATCTGGGAAAAGAAAGGAGAGACCACCCTGGGGTGGGGTGGGGAGTGCTAGGAGTGAAGGCAGTGAGAAGCACCAGGAGGCAGGTGTGGGGGGTGATACAATCACTTGAAAGAAGAGGAGGTGGGTAGGTCTTGGCACGTAGACCTAGACTGGATCCTGAAGGGTGTGTTCTTTGTGATGTCTGTCTGGGGGCGCCTCAGACCCAAAGCTGGGAGACTTGTCTTGAGTTCTCCACTCTACCAGCAGTTCCGTGTCAGTGGAGAAGAAAGATCTGCTCTTGTGAATTCACGTCTGGTCTTCCTAAGCAAAAAGGCAGGTGGCCTCCTCCTCCTGTCTGTGATCTGAAAGGAGGTCCCGAGACTCTGTTGATGGGGGTAGAGAAGGCACCATGACTTGACCACTCCTGTCCTCCTGAGGGCCGGGCTGCTTCGGCCACAAACTACACAGAGACTCTGTGCCGACAGCTTTCGCGCGCGCCTCCTCTTCCTTTGTGAGGTTAAAGCCACCAGCTTGGAGGACATAGAAGGATGAAAGTATTCACCCTGAGATCAGCCATTTCTCTGTCCTCTGTCACGTCTCCAAATCTGCCTCCTTTCAGATCAAGAGACAGAATTAACCATCTCTTCTTTAGAAGAAGTTGATAAACCAAGGATCAAAGCCCAGATTGGACTTCAGCCCCGACTGGCAGTGAATCTGCACTGGTCCAGTGCTCTATTTCTGGGCCCCCCATCTGTGCTTTCAAATAAGCCTTTCATGAGCAAATGCAGTACCGCCACTAGTTGTTTTGTGTGTTGGGTTACTGAGAGAGTAGGCGTGTTTTCATGACCCTGTTTTAAGCTAAAGAGTTGCAGTAGGTTGAGTTGGACCCAAAGACACTCACATACACCAGGCGTTTCTGTGTGGGATGAGGAAAAGTGAGGCGTTAAGTGAAAATGCCACTCCTGGCCACCCATGCCTTCTAGAAGCGCCAAAGCATCTTGACCGTGAAATACTCTGGGAGAACTGCAACCGTGAATGGAATCACTTGGATGGTCTCTTCTCTGGTGGGTCTGTAGAAGTAGTTAGTTCTGAAGAAGGCTGATGAAAAGGTGTTGCTTTGATCACTGGCTAGGAGAGCTAGACTGAGGGGCTAGGGAGAAGCGGTACGAGTTCTCTGTTCCTGCCCCTGGTCTCTTGCCACCTGTCTTCCCCATCCCACTGTAGGGTGGCATGAATGGCTTCTGGGTCTTGAAGAAATGTACTCCACCCATCCCTCTCCCCTCCCTGGCACTGGATTCTGTGGACTTATTTTAGGAGACAGGTGGTGCTCTCCTTTCTGCCCCATATACACACCAGTTACCTCCCTTTCCTTCCTCATCCTACTTCTTCATGGCTCTAGGGATCTTGACCTTGTCCGTGGTTTACGATGGGGAGGGGCTTGGATGGGGAAGGGAACCTGGAAGCGGAGAAGGCTTGGGCTGGGGAGGGAAGGATTGCATTTTAGGCCTTAGAAGCACTGCGAGCGTGCTTCTGCATGAAGTGTGGGGTTTTCACACACACACACAGAAGGAGGGGGCAAATGCTAACTTTCCTCGTATTGGTGACAAGGGCTTAGAAAGAGGCTTTTGCTTCATCCTGGCTGAAGACATCTAAGACACCTTGCTTCTGGCACGGAGAATAGACCTCCTCGTGATCATCTTGCAGTCCGCGGAAGGGACATTGTCAGTCACTCTCAATGAATATTTCTGTTGCCTGCTGCAAACCATGAGGGACTGTCGTGAGCAGACAGTCCTGGCTGGGGCAGAGAAGTGGGACTGTCTCACCTGTCCCTCTGTGGTCAACGGGCTATCTCCCTGGTCTCCAGCCCTAGCTAGCTGTCTGGCCCATTTTCCTTTCCTGGGCTCAGGAAGTGTGTGTGTCTGTGCCAGTGGTATGTGACATTTGCATAGCGTGTATGGTGTGTATGGTATGGTATGATTGTGAAAGGGCATGGTTGTGTTTGTGGTGTGGTATGTGTATATGTGGTAGGCTTCTGGTATGTATTTGTGTGTGTGCGTGTGTGCGTGTGTGTGTGTGTGTGAGATTTGTAGGGACACACTAATTTGCCTGAGTAGCCTCAGGCCTAGGGGACCCTCTTCGGTTAACTCTTTCTTTGCGAGGCAACTCCTGTTTTGGTAGGAGGGTGAAATTAGTAATGTACCATCTTTAGTGTATTTTTTATAGAGACTGTACATAGAATTATATACATATATATATATATATATAATTTGTTCTATTTTAAGGAGAGAGGGGAACTTCTGTTGGGGGTGGGTGGGGTGCAGGGATCGGATGCAATAGTAGAGGTTGGGAGGCTTCAGGTAGTGGGACGTCTGGGGAGTGGGAGATGGGAGGGGAGGATTCTAAAGCCGGGTAAGAAGAGTGGGGATTCGTGTCCTCGGCACACATATATAAACAGAAAACCTATATAAAGTCTATCTAGCTTGTCTATATAGCTCTATATCTATATGAAGTCATAGTTTGCTTTATTTTTGTACCTGTGCTTAGAGATGTTTGGAGCAGGACCACCCGGGGTGGCCTGGGACTCTAGCTCATGCCTCGATGCCCCTTCCTACCCCATCCTTCTTCCATGCAGCATCTTTTGAGTTGCTTGGGTCTTTCTGATGGAAATGTGTATATATGAAACTTTAAAAAAATAACAAGCAGTCCTCTTGCAGACAGGCCAGATGAGCCAAGGGTTGTGGGGCGCTACTGGATCTGATAGCCCCGGAGAGCCAGGATTCATGGCATCTCTTGTTACTGGGACACCCATGGCTTGGAAGCTTTGGCACACGGGCTTTATGCAGTGAGCGCGGAGAGCTGAACACTCTGAGTCCGTCCTAGTATTTCTGGGGTGGTGCCCAGGCCCTTGGAAGGACTCTGGCTTGGCATCACTTAAAGGAGAGGTTACCTCGGGGCTGACAGCAGCATCTGTCCTGGCTGGTAGCTCCCTGACTGGGGCACCCCTGAGGGTGTGGCATCTCAAGAGAACTTCATGAGGCTGATCGCATGGACTCAGTCTTGAAAAAAACCTTGGTCATTTCTGCTGCAGATTCTTGGAACCATTGTAGATGTGCTGTCTGGTATAATCATATCCCAGATGCCTTTTCCAGTTATTATTTTAATTGGAAAATAGGTGGCATTGGAATGGTCTGATCCTGGGATACTGGGTGGAGGAGGAGGCGTGAGAGGAGAACTCAAGGGGTGCTGAGTGCCATGGGGCTGGTGGAACTCCTTCTGGTACCTGGCCTGGGACATCTAGAGCTCAACCTGTGTTGGAAGAGTTTGACCCAGAGCTGGAGATTCTGGGGAGTAGGTGCTTGCTTGGATTTGACAGGAAACCTTGTGCACCCTGAAGAATACCTCTCTGAGAACTTAAGATCTCTGAGAACTTAAGACCTCACATATGCTGCAAGGACCATGCACCTTGCGGCCTCAACAATCGCCTCTGGGTGCTAGCTCTTTCTCTGACTTGCCAAGAGCTCAGAGTTGATGTGTCTGAAGCTGGTGCATGGCCAAATAGTGCAGGCCACCAGGAGAGACTTGTAGCTGCATTCTCTCTGCCTGCCTCCTACTGGTCAACTAAAAAAAGGCAATACTAACCCCTCCTTCCCAACCAGAGTGTCATGCTGACCAAGAGCTTTTGGATACCTCAGCTGTAGGAGGGCTTTTTACATTTTGGGGTGTTATGGGAAAAGTAGGTTGTGGTGGAGTTTGAGTTTGACTCCTGGCCCTTCTGCCCCCACAGTGTAGACCTCAGGGGCCCTGGCATTCACGTGGGTACTGTCATTGAGTCCCTGGCATACCTGCTCGAGACATTTCCCATTTCCCAGGGACACTGAAGGAAGATGAGCTCTGTCCATGTAGTATTGGCGGGGCTCCAACACTGGGTCCAACTGGCATGTGTCTGTCCTTGGAGGAGGTCTCCTCTTTCCTTCAGTCTCCTCAGGAGGCAGAAGGAGGATACAGCCAGAAGCTCCTTATAAGATTTTTCGGGGAGGTTGAGCAAGAGGAAAAGCAGCACATTCAATAGCCCTTCCTGGCTTGCCACCTCTTCCAAACTGCCAAGGCCTCCACCACCAAGAGGGCTTTCCAGTACTATTATTTTGGCTCTTAGAGGGACTCCGTCTCTCCACAGACCCTGTCCCACTTGTGGTACCATGCAAACTGCAGGATAAACCACCTTAGCATCATAGGGCCCTCATAGGGTCGTACTCCCCCTAGGTCTGGGGTTATTGTAAAACTTTGTTTCTTTCCACACGGAACCTCAGGCTTGGTCTTTAGCATCAAGGTAAACACAGACCCGTGCATCCCCGTCCCATCCTTCAGCCTCCACTGGGAAGAAAAGTGAACAAGGGGCATGGCCCCTACCTTGAAATTTGAGAGTCTGGAGGGGATGTAGTGTTTATCTCTACCCTGCCCATGATCTTGGGCCTGACCCCAGAAGGATGGTGAAAGGGTAGACATGGGTGGGAAAGGACAGACGGCCCAGCTGAGACCTTCAGTCTCTGAAAAGCCAGCCTTCCACAAAGGCATGTGGGGCAAAATGTGTTGCCATCTAATGATATGTGGAGTAAGCACAACTTCCTACCTTTGAACCTCTCAGTTGGTGGGACAGGTTGGTGGGGCGGGGGCTCTGATCAGGTCTCGGAGGCCCGTAGCCACTACCAGGAGCACGCGCGGTCCCATGTGTTTGTGCCACGCTCCTCGTTCCCAATGTGGTGGAAGGGATGTTGACTTTTGGTGCTTCCCCCTTTTGGTAGGTGGGGTGGTGGTGGTGGTGGGTCTACAGAGTTGTTTCAGCTTTGCTACCTCTGTTCTATGGAACAAGAGTTTGGAGGAGAGAGATTCACGCGAGCTGCTCGCCCAAGGACCAGTGCGGGCCATGACATTTCCCCTTGCTTGTTGAGCGGTAGCTTGGGGAAGCGGGGTCTGTCCAGTGCTCTTTGGCTCTCCCACACCCCTTTGCTGCAGGTGTTCACGTCGACCCACTCTGGGCAACATCAGAGCAGAAAGTGGGAGGACAGAAGAGGCCACGCAGCACACTCCCTGCCCCTGAGGGACTGGCCCCCATACTGGCATGTGGGAGTCTCCTCTGCGCTGCTGTGAGAGGGGGTGCTCTGTGCAGTGGTCTTGATCGCTGGGACTTCAGACTCATTTGCTGGTTTAGGGGAGAATAGCAGCCCAAAGCTCCGCTGGCCAAGCCGCGTACATCGATCTTAAAGGGTCTAAACGCCTCATTCAGATTTCCTTTCTGAACCACCACCAGTGGGGCCAGAGACAGAGGGTGCAGGTGGCTGGGCTTTCACCAGCTGCTCCTTCTTCTCTGCAGCCGCTGACCTGGAGGGACTCCATTGGCTTCGCGTCACTGCCACCCGGTTCCTCTTGTCTCCAGCTTTTTCTCTTCCACTGGAGAGCCTTTATCACCCTGGGTATAATTCTTCCATCTCACACCTTGGAAGCGATGCATATGGATTTCTTTGCCCATTTTATCCAGCGGTCTGCAGACACGCAGAGGCTGGGCTGGGAGGGGTCCGATGCCACTTCCTGAGGCTCCACTGGCTCCGTACCTCTTGGGTGCCCAGCGGCCTCTGGAATGAGCTCTTCTCTGAGGGATCTGGGTATGACCCTCAGTTTGGCCGTGGGAGTTCTTGCTCTCACGGCAACCTTTCCTTTCTAATTTAGCTTTCTTTGGGGGCTGCCCCCTCCAGGCCAGGTCTTCACGTGAGACCTTCCAGACCTCGTCTCCATTTCTTGAATGTCGAGTACCACGACGTAACTGCGCTAGGGTGCTTTATGGTGCTGTTCTTGAAGAGGCCAGCTGGGCTGACCCTCCTTCGTCCCACTGGTTCCTTCGATCCTGCTGTATTTTGTCTTCTATTTGATTTTTTTTCCCCTCGGGGTTTGGGGTGGGAGACGCAGGGGCGGCTTTTGTGTTTCTCTTTCTTCTGTGTGTACGGACTGGCTCTAGTCAGTGATCACGGGCAGCTGACTTCACAGTACTGGTTGGCCGACTTTGGTTACCTATTAAAGACAAACCAACAAATTGTACAGCTGCACCCAGAACACCTTTGAGTGTGGATCTGAATGGCAACTAGAGGCTTACTTTTTGAACTTCAGGTATGTAACTCAAAAGTAAATAAAAACACTATTTTTTCAGTAAGCTTTTTTTTTTTTCTTCGAAGAGACAACTTAGAACTCATATGATAAGGACATTTAATCGGTGCTGTACCAAAGCCTTATATGAACATATTCTACACTCTGTACAACCTGTCTCTGGTGAGCGCCCTGCTCTGTCACCTCTTTCCAAAAGCCTGGGAATGCCAGCATGTGCCAAGCCTGGGGCTGGGGCTGGGGGAACTGTGGACCAAGGAGACCCCTTGGAACAGAGGATGATGATAAGACGGAACACCGTTCTGCTTCCTGAGTGGATTCAGGAAAGAAAACAGGCATGTGTGCGTGCGTGCGTGCGCGTGTGTGTGCATGTGTGCGCGCTGTGTAGGGGCTGGGGTGTATGCATACACATGCGTGGGTATGCCACAGGTGCACAATGCCAAAGCGAAGGCACCAACTGGGGGCCTGCAGGGGAGGCCCGGCTGGCTCTGGGAGTGGGCTGGTTGTAATGAGAGGGGCCGGTGTCCTCCTCTGCTTCCTGTCTCCTTCCCCTTTCCTCCCCGCCAGGGGATGGAGGTTGACAGAAACAGCTACACCCTCAACCAGGTGCTTTCAAACTCTCCACAGTCTGAGCACTTACAAAGGGCCCGTCCCAGAGACAGGCACTTTCAATCACCAAATTACCGACTGTCGGGACAGGGAGGAACTTTGTCCTCCCACATCCTGCTTGCTTTCCTGGAGAGGGGGCTCCTCCTGTAGGGCCCCCTGACCTCCTGTCTAGGGCCTGGGCCTATTCTAGCTGCCGCCCCTCCAGGCTGTCCAACCTCTTCTTCCCAATCTACCAAGGAGACCTGGCCGGAGGTGCCCGTCGGCCACGCTTGCTCTGTGGCCTAAGCAATAACGCCTGCCCTGCCTACCACAGACGGCAGCCTGTGGCCTTAGACTCTTGCCAGTTGAAAGCTGAGTGACAACACAAACCCAGTAAGGAGAGGACCTGTGGCCAGCCTTGGCTCAAGTCGCTGTGCCAGGCTCCCCTCGCTGGCATTTCCAGGCTTGCCAGATACTAACCAATGCATCGCCAGTAACACTGCACGTTCATATAGTTAAGTTAAAGAGCAAAACCAGCCAACGTGGACATGGGCAAACGAGCAAAGGGAGAAAAAAGGGCACATCAGGAGACAAGATGTGTAGCCAGTGGAGGTATGCTGGGAGTGTTGCAAGTTAAATTATTAAAACAGTTTAGGATTGAATTGCTTCTCATGTAACATTACTCTGCTTCAGAAATGTTTTGTATTTTGATATAAATAAACATTTGCTAAAAAAAAGTTGATTTTCTAATTGTTATTTATACCTAGGAGGTAATTTCTGACGGTCTCTGATCTCACTTGGTCTCCCTAATCAACTCCAGATTTTAAACTTATGGCTGACTGTGATTCTGAAAGGATCCCAGGCTGGAGAGAGAACCCTTTACTCGTTGACCAGATGGCCTGAGGGTAGATTTTGTGTTGAGTCTCACTCGCCCATTCTCCGGGGTTCCATCGCCAGCAAGTAGCTAAGGCTCTTGCCCTTCTAGGCTTATATTCTAGTGGCTGGGGAGAAAGGCAACAGGCAGCTATGGCAGGAAGAAAATCACAAACACTAAGACGACGAGAGGAGCTTTACGGGAGAACTGGGGCAGGTGCCGTGACAAGGCATTGTTGCAGGCTAGATCTGTGCTGGGAGCGGGCCTCACTCGCTGAGTGAAGGTACTTGAGCAAAAGCTGGGCAGGGGCCACTTTTATCAGAAAGACCTTAAACCTGTACACTTTTCACACTGCCTGAGATCTTTTAAGAACGGGAAGCTATGCCGTCAGTTATGTGATGAAGTTTTCTGGCCTGATTCTGCCTGTGGGAGTGGGTCCCAGCCCTGACAGGCAGCGACTGTTCTGTGATGGGCCGCACCCTCGCACGTGGAGGAGCTGTCGCGTCTGGGGTTGCGTCTGCTGGATTCCACCGCCTAGATCAGCACACCCCGCTCCCCTGAAAACGCCGCCGCCCCTGTTCCCTAATGTTCTTTCTTCCTCATGTTCTCTCTTGGCAAAACTCCTGTAATCTACCGGCTCCTACCACGCTTATTTTTAGCTTTGTGTGGTCTTTTGGTGGAGGGCAAATACCAAAATGTGATCTTCCCGTTTATGCTCAAGGTTCCAAGTGAAGAAAACAGCCAGCCTCCCCCAGCCAAACAAAAACCGGTCCATCTACAAATTTCGAAACATCTGCCATGGCATGAAAGTCTCTCTGAGAGCCGTGCTGGGGCCACCAGGCCAGGAGGCCACCTCCTGCAGTCCAGCCTGCCTCAGTCAGCAGCCGTAATTCCCCTAGTTTGCGCTTCCTGTTTCCTCCACCCTCCCTTTTTCTTATCAGGTCTTAAAAAAAGTCTTTTTGATATTTCATATGCTCTGGTTTAATTTTTAAAAGCAGATCCTGGGAGTGTTTTGCAGTCTCCTGTTTCCCACAAACGAAGATGCCAACCCTTCAAACTCCACTGTGCCAGGCTGTGAGCCTGGACAGTCCCCTGAATTATTGGTGGTTGGGGGTGTGAACAGAAATTAACCTTTAGCTCTGTCAGCTCTGTGGGCAAAGCTAAGTTAAAAAACAAAAAAAGAAAAAAATATTTGGGGTCAGGAGGCCTTTCTCTGTATTAAATTGTGTTATTTAAGTCCTTTAATCTATTTTGAAGATGTTCTTAACTTCATGCTGACCCAGTGCTCCAAACTTTAGAACTTTAATGTGTTTATCATTTGGTATCCATGGTGACTTTATGGGTTGAGTAACACAGGTGTTTCTCTCTCTCTCTCTTTTTGTCTGTCTTTTTTTTTTTTTTGCCTTATCTAGGGCCACACCCGTGGCATATGGAGGTTCCCAGGCTAGGGGTCTAACAGGAGCTGTAGCTGTCGGCCTTCGCCACAGCCACAGCAACGCGGGATCCGAGCCGCGTCTGCAACCTACACCACAGCTCACGGCAACGCCGGATCGTTAACCCACTGAGCAAGGCCAGGGATCGAACCCGCAACCTCATGGTTCCTAGTCGGATTCGTTAACCACTGAGCCACGACGGGAACTCCAAGTGTTTCTCTCTTTTTGAGAGACAGGTGTGGGTGGTAAGACCCAGTAGAGCCAACCGAACAAGGACCCTCTTTACTCCCCTCTCCCCTTCCTCCTCCCCTCCCTCCTGTCTCCTCCCTCCCCTAAGCCCCCCCACAACTGCCTCCTACATGGGTCCTTCTTTCCTTCCATACCATACCCCTCTTTGTTCCACAAAGGCTTTAAGGCACCAAGAAGTTGCCTAGAAAGCAAGAAAAGGCCTCACTTGAGTCCTGGTTCAGTACTTTTTCCCCCTTAGGCTAACTTTCAGATGGACACGACCCAGTCCCAGGACACCTGTGTCCCCCAGTGAGGTCACGTACCCCTGGAGTCTGGGAAATGAGACTCCAGAGCCCTACTGAGCAACAACAGGACACTCAGTGGAAATTCATGTACCTTATAGTCACAAAGGAAGGTGGAGAGAGACTACGTGACAAGAAAACTTCATAGGCTTTCTAAACCTCAGGACAATACTGATTTCAGAGGTTAAGACCCTTTGCTTTTAGGTTGTGGGGATGAAGTGGGTTGGTCCTAGGGCAGGAAGGATGCTTGTCACCATGTAGATGGCATGGCACAGGGTAGGGTCCAGGTCAGATCTGTAAAGCAGCCACAGCTCCTTTTGTGTCCCCAGCCTCCCCTTGTGGGGCTCTTTCCCTTATTTCCACTGGCTCCTTTTTCTCTATGGTCAGGGGCCTTGTACCGTTTGTCTACAAACACGGTATCATGGCAGGAATTCAAGATGCTTTGGTTTCTTCATCAGCCAGGGTAGGTGGGCAGGATCCTTCCCCTGGGACCCTGGATCACTCTGCTCTTGAGAAACCATGCATTTCTCTTTTATGCCTCAGTCCCAGCCCATAAACCACCTGCATTTACGATGTTTGCTCCCATTTAGTAACTGATGGATGAGGGCAAAACCATCTAACCTTCCTGAGGGAGCTGATCTCGCCAGGTTCCCTCCTTCGGAAACATGGCAGTGGGGGCGGGGGTGTGTGTACAGGCTCAAACATCAGGGGTCACGGGCACTGGGTGGTCCCCCTGGACCTCCTTAGAGTCCAGGCTGAGTCACGGGCTCTGTAGCTCAGCCAGTGGCCATTCCCAGGAGGGAGATGACGCTCTCTCCCGCTGGCAGCCCCAGCCTCTACGACAGGAGCCCTGGTTTTGGAGTCTGTTTCGTTTGGCTCTGAGGGAAGCACACCTTTCTGCCCACACAACAGAGAGAAGGTGTGCCCGAATGTTCTCAGGCTCTCCTCGCAGGGCAGCTGCTCTGCACTGGAGCCTCCCCACGCTGCCCCTTGGGAGGGTGTGCTGGGGGGAACCAGGCTTCTCAAGGAGAGGCACGCGGCTCCTGTGTGTCCTCAGTTTGGGACCCGAGTTGCCATTCTGAAGGCAGCAGGAGTGTTGCCAACGAGTGCCCTTAGCGGTGCTATCCTTGCTCACTGCGTGTCTGCCTCGCTAGCGTGTGAGCTCCCTGGAGGTGGGGCCCTGTCTGTCCCGTTCACTGCTGGAGCCCGAGCACACATCACAGAAGAGATCCCTTTTCCTGAAAACTCACCGAAAGAATGAATGACTGGTCAGAAAATGCGTATTCTATTTGGTGGCACTGGATGAGGTTATTGGTTGCCTTGCAAGAGCAGCTTCAGCGGAGTAAGGTGAAGCACGGGAAGTGAGAGTTAGAGACACTCTGCGGTCAAGGCTTCCGAGAAGCCTGGCGTTTTTAAACATGGGAAATTTGTGTACAGAAAGGCCAACACATCAGGAAACAAGTGCCACTGAAAAGACACCTTGTTACAGTTCCCAAGACTGGGGGACAGGCCATATGCTGTAGTAGACCACATGGGAAAGCAACAGGGTGGTCAGGAACCTGGGGAGGGGCTGTGGGCAGGTTCCTTATTGTGGTTTCCAGGGGGAAGGATGGGTGAGGCAGGGTGGCAGGCTGAGGCTGGTTTGAGTAATCTCAGCACGGCATGGGGCTGCTAGTTGTCTGCTACCTGGCTCTGCAGTGATCGGGCTGGGGAGTAGAGGCCTGGAGTGCAAAAGCCTGACCGAGGAGGTGGCTACGTTGTAGAAACCAGACTGGTTAGCTTGTACTTGGAAAGTGCACTTGTGGGCAACTCATCTACTCTTTCTGGCAAGTGGCCAATCCTGGAGCAGTCCTGGGTCAGCAAGGTTTCAGACATGGAAGCGTCAGACAGAATACAGTTAAGACACCTTGTGGCAAAGGGGTGCACAGAAATGGGATGGTAAACATTGAGGGCACAGTGTCGCCAGGGTGAGCTTTACTCGTTTTTAAGTCAGGAGATATTATTATTATTATTATTATTATTATTGCCTTTTGTCATTTTAGGGCCGCACTCGCGGCATATGGAGGTTCCCAGGCTAGGGGTCTAATCGGAGCTGTAGGCACTGGCCTACGCCGCAGCCACAGCAACACAGGATCTGAGCCGCGTCTGCAACCTATACCACAGCTCATGGCAACACCGGATCCTTAACCCACTGAGCAAGGGCAGGGATCGAACCCGCAACCTCATGGTTCCTAGTCGGATTCGTTAACCACTGCGCCACGACACGAAATCCTAAGTCAGGAGATATTAACATATGTGTTTATGCTGCTGGAATGAACTCACCGAGGAAGAGACTAGTGATAAAAGAGAAAGATGGTAGCGAAAGTAAAAAGTAATAAAGGTCCTTAATATAGTGACAGTAAAGGGGGTCCAGACCACAGAGGGAGAACTGGCCTTTGAGAAAAACTGGGGTATTTTATTGTTTGTGACGGGAAGGAGGAAGATGTCGAGAGGTCACAGGAATGGAGGGAAGTCTCATTTCTGCATTTTCTTATGAAGTGAGAGGTTGTTAAGATGAAAGGTCACAGGGGTTACAGTGGTGGTGCAAAAAGGTATGAAGAATAAACAAACTTCCTTGAGAAATGCTGAGAATTGCTGGCTGTTTTGTGTGTTAATTGGATGTTGGTGATAATACACTGGGGTGGTTTATCCAGACTTGTGGATTTTTCTCAGAAAGTATGATGGTGGTAGAGGGACAAAGGTGGCTGAGGGAGATTATAAGCCAGCAACCATACTAAACCCTTGGAGTGTAAGGCTGATTAGGGAATAAGACAGAAAAAGACAGACGAACACAGGTATAAGGTGATGAGTCTGGTAGTTTGGAGTCTTGATTAATACTTGTTTTTGAGGGAGAGGCAGTTTGTGTTTGAAGAATAGGAGCTTGTGATGAGATCTCGGTAAGAGCATGTTCTTACTTTAAAGGAAGAGGAATTTCTAGTAATGACCAGGTTCATGGTGTGACTGTGGGAGTGGATGGCCCAGGTAGGACCAGAGAAAAGTTGAGTGAACATGAGGAGCCTGAAGAGCTCATAGGTGGTGGACGGATCACCTAGGCAGGGTATCACTGAGAGGGACGGCAGAGTTGGGAGGAGAGGAAGACTGTCAGGCAGGTGCTAAAACCCTTGAGGAATTAAAGGGACTCTTGAGGAAGGGAAGTGTCAGCAACGAGGAGGGGGGGAAGGCAGTAGATCTGAAAGGTCCACACTAGGTGGAAGAGGCTGAAGGGAAGAAGAAGGGCCAGAACTAGCAGATGGAGTCTCTGCTTTCCCATAGGCTACTTTCTGTCTTAGAGAGCCAGGCAGCCAATCAATCAATCAATCAGTCTGTCAATATTAAATTGTAATGGGCATTACCGCCAAGAGAGCAACTGGTTTGCTGCTTTAGACTGGGTGGCTAGGGAAGACCTCCCCACAGTAACATTTAAGTCTGGTCTCACTGGTGATAACAAATGACCAGCCCGGTCAAGTTCAGCAGAGAAGAGCAATCCCAGTGGAGGGCGCAGTTAACGCAAAGACCCAGGAGCATGAATGAGTTTGGTATGTTTGAGGGACAGAAAGATGAGTGAGTGGCATTTAGTGACTGACCTACACCATCCTAGGCCTGGAAGCAAGAGGAGAAAGAGAGGTCACCATAACTGAGCAGGAGAAGGGGTCACCTGACAAAGGACACGGCCGGCCCCAGATGACCTCACAGGTATGGAACCAAGGGAAGAAATACCTGATCGCATTCTCCTTTCTCCCTTCAATCTCCTAACAAGGATTCTACAGGCTGAAGTCAACGAGTACAGAAGTCCACGGATGTAACCTACACAGTGGAAGATGGCAGGGAGAACGGGTCTTGAGGGGCAGTGAGAAGAGTCTGGCACAGACATCTGCCTACAGAGTCAGTACTCAGATTAATGCTCAACTCGCATGTTCTGTCTCACAAAACAGGGCCAAAATGCATGACGGATTTGGCAATTTCGAGCCCATTGACAACCTTGTTGAAAAGAGTTCTAGTGGAAAGACAGAGATATGAAGCCAGACCACAGTGGACTGGGTTAAAGGGAAGATGAAGAAACAGATATCGGGTGGTAAAGACGTTCAAGAAGCTGGAGATGATAAGAAGAGATCTAGGGTGAACCAGACCCAGGAGATTGAAGGACTTAGTAAATGCCCTCAATTCTTTACCCCTCCTGTATTCCAATCCTTTGCTGTATAGCTTCTTAGGGTCTTCCCTCTTTGACTTCATACCTGATCAGTTATCTAACTTTCGCCAGTGGGATTTCGGCAGCTGCTACACAAGCAAAATCTTGAGTGAGCTCTACTGTGCTTCTGCCATTGCCACGAGAACATGCCCATGGTTGCTGCTGAAAGATTACTGGGCCATGGAGCAGGGCCACGTTGCTCTAACTGCTCCATCTGGAGACAGCCTGTATGAAGCCAAGGTAGGTTGGCTGATCCCCAGATATGTGGGTGAGGCTAGCTAAGGTCAGGAGAGATACCTAGCTGACACCCAACTGATTCTAGAAAGATAAGGAATAAATGCTATTTTTCTATGCCACAACATGGTACAGTTGATTTTTTTTTGGCCATGCCCACAGCATGTAGAATTTCCCTGGCCAGTGCTTGAACTTGCATCACAGCAATGACAACACCGGATCCTTCATTGCTGGGCCACCAGGGAACATCCTATAGTTGATTTTTAATGAGGCATTACTGAAGCAATCAATAACTGATGCACGGGGTAAACTGATATTCTTAATAAACTCCCCCCAAAGTCAAGACAAAAACATGAAAAAAATTTACCCTCACAAGGACTAAGTGAAAACATAGATGAATTCCCATACAATTTACTATGACACGAAATTCAGGCGCAATTAAAAAATTAATACATTTGACCACATAAAAGTTAGGAAGAGGCAAAAAGACCATGCAAAGCATGGACAGAAGTATTTAAAGTGATAAACTAGGAGAAAATATTTGCAACAAAGCGTATAAATAGAGAGCTGATAATACTAATACATAAAGAACTTTCAAGAATCAGAGTAAACTGAACATTCATAGGGAAATGGGTAAAATGTGACGACTTCACAAAAAATGTAAATGGTTCTTGAACAAATGAACAGATGATCAGTTTTCCTCATAATTACAGAAAGGCAAATCATAGTACACAGATACGCCATTTCTCATTTATCAGGTTGGCAAAAGTACCAAAACTTGGTAAAGCACTGTGCTGGTGAGGCCCTGGAGAACTAGGTATGCTCTCTGGCAGTGGGAGTAAAAGTGGCACAACCCTCAGCAGTGAAATTGAGCAATGTCTGACAAAACCACAAATACACTACGCATGGAGGCAGCAATCCTACCCCATGGATTTACCCTGAAGCCCCACGTCAGACAATGATATCAACAAATATACAGAGGGTCAGTAAGTGACAAAATATTAGAATTGCACATTCACAAGAGACTGGTTCGGTCAGGTACACAATGCAGTGCTATAAGTTACAAAATGAATGAGGGAGATCTTTATGACATCGTACGGAATCATTTCTAGGATACATTATTAAATTTAAAAAAAGGTAAAAAAATGCATACATACACATTTAATATACATCTGTTGTTTCATAATAAATTACTCCTAAACTTAATGGCTTTAAGCCGTTAAATAGTAACGTAGTAAATATTTATTATTCTTGTTTCCTTGTGTCCCTTTTCTTGGTGGTAAGGACACTTAACATGCGATCTACCTCCCTTAACACACAGTGGAGCACACAACAGGCCCTCTGCTGCCTGCAGATCCCATTCTGCATAAATGAAACTCCACACCAACAGGACAACTCCCCTTCCCCCTGGATTAAGCCGCTTCTATATGGATCAGGAATTTGGGAGCAGCTTCCCCAGGTGGCTGTGGATTAGGGTCTCTCATGGAGCTGCTGCCAGCACTGAGCTGGGGCTACAGTCAGGAAGGGCCTTCCTGGGGCTGGAAGATCTGCTTTCACCGTGGCTGGTAAGTTGATCCTGGCTGTCAGTGGAAGGCCAGTGCCTGTCCATGTGGACGTCTCCTCAGGACTGCCTGGAAGCTCTCCAATTTTCCCCAAATCAAGCAATCAGAAAGCCCAAAGCAGAGGATGAAATGTCTTTTATAAACTGGCCTTGTGTTCACAGAGTCCAGTCAAAGTCCAGGTCCAGACAGGCGACTGGACAAAGCATGAATACTAGGAGTCAGGGACAGGGGTGTGTTTTCAAGGCCGGTGTGTGTGTGTGTGTGTATACATAATTTTTTTTTTAGTAAGAAGAAGGAGAAATAAGAGTAGATTTCAGAATTTCTGCTGCTGGGTTGGATGACTGCAGCCCAACTTTAAAAAGCCAGACACATTACAAAAGCGTATCTTTTGGAGATCATGTAAGCAACAGTGAAGAAGCGAATTGGAATTCCAGAGAGAATGGAGCCCTTCTGAGAAAAGATGATCACTGTTAGTGATATCCTTCTCTGGAGGCATTTATTGATTCCAGGCCCAGCCTCATGTTTAGTCTTGGCCCCTTCAGAGGGACTTTACTGGGAGAAATCAGGAAGCTTTAGGAATCACGCAGAGCTGGGGTGACAGATGGGAAATTCAAGGGACTCCAACTGTATGGAAAGTTCTTCCCATAGGAAGTTCTTCTGAGGCTGGGACTATGCAATAGGAAGTTGGAGGGGGGTATAGGCCAAAGACTTGGAAAAGGGAAGGTAAAGCATTCTGCAGTCTCATGGCACTAAGGAGACTGAGGCCTGGAAGAGAGATGAGCCTCCTCAAATATACAGCCTGCCTTTTCCTCAGGAAATCTGCCTGATTCTGAAATTGCACGGGGGAGGTAGCCTAATATGCTAAACTTAAAATCTTCAAAGAGCACAACTAAATCTTCAGTGAAAAAATATAGGTAAGAGCAGATGAGACACAGCAGGAGAGAGGGCTATGGTAATAAGAAATATCCAATCTAAAGAGCAGAGACGAGAAAGAAAAGGTAAAGAGGAGGATGGATCAAAAGAGATAAGTGGGACACAAACCAAAAGGTCTAATGTACGTGTAAGTGGAGTCCCCTGACAGAGAAGAGAGAGAAAGTGGGCAGAGGGACAGAAGAGATCTTGTCTGAGAAATTTCCTAAACTGGTGAAAGATACCACAGATTCAAGATGCTTAATCAATCAAAGGGAAATACACGAGGCACATCACAGCCTACTGAAAACCAAAGATAAAAATAAGAATCTTACAAGGTTCAGGAAGATCATTAACTTCAAACAAGTGATAGTAAGATTTCTGACAACAGTTTCCAGATGAACAATGGAAGACAAGAGACAGTGAAGATACCTTTAAAGTGCTGAAAGGAACAGCCAACCTGTAAGTCATTACTCGATGAACTAATTTAGAACATTTGACCTAAAATAAAATAAAGCAAGGATAGTAAAGAACAGATTATATAAATAGGGAAAAGTAAGATATTAATCTTAGAGCTAGCTAAAATACATTAGTAATTACACTGACTTAAAATGGATTAAATGATCCAATTAGTAGATAAACATTGTCAGCCTGGATAAAAAAAACCATAACTGTATGTCCTTTGTAGAAGCATATTATATAAGTAAGTAAAGCGATGAGAAGTAATAAAATTTAAAAATATATACCACATAAGTCCAAACAAAAAGAGAGCTGTTGTAGCTATATTAAATTACAGTTGGAGTTCCTGTTGTGGCTCAGTGGTTAGCGAACCTGACTAGCATCCACGAAGACACAGGTTCGATTCCTGGCCTCGCTCAGTGGGTTAAGGATCCAGCATTGCCGTGAGCTGTGGTGTAGGTTGCAGATGAGGCCCAGATCCCGTGTTGCCGTGGCTCTGGCATAGGCCGGTGGCTATAGCTCTGATTGGCCCCCTAGCTGGGAACCTCCATATGCCGAAAAGACAAAAAAAATTAAAGTTGATTTTAAGGTATTTTTTTCTAGATCAGTAGGGCTATTTAATGAAGATAAAGTGGCAATTTAATAGTAGATACACCAGTGTTAAATCTGTATATTTGACAGCATAATTTCAACTTGATGAAGTCAAAATCGACAGAACCAAGAGAAAAAACAGACAAATGCACAATCATAGTTGGAGATTTTAGCGTATTTTTCTCAAAACAAAGAATGAACAAACAAAACTAGTGGAGATATAGACAGGAACAGCACAATTAACTTGAACTAACTGACATAAGCAGGCCTCTACACTAAACACCTGCAGTGTACATATTCTTTTTTTTTTTTTTCTGGCCACGCCCATAGCATGCACCAGTTCTGGGACCAGGGATCCAGCCCACGCCACAGCAACGGCCCAAGCCACAGCAGTGACAACACCTGATCCTTAAACTGCTGAGCCACTAGGGGACTCCCATATTCTTTAAAGTGCTACCCAAATAGACCATATATTGGGTCTTAATTTCAATCTCAGTTAATTTCAAAAGACCAAAGTCAGAATAATCTTCTGACTACAGTGGAATTTTTCTTTTTCTTCTTTTTTTTCTTTTTAGGCCATATGGAAGTTCCCAGACTAGGGCTTGAATTGGAGCTGCAGTTGCTGACCCACACCACTGCTCACAACAATGGTGGATCCTTAACCCACTGAGTGAGGCCAGGGATCAAACCCACATCCTCATGGATACTAGCTGGGTTTGTAATGTGCTGAGCCACAATGGGAACTCCAAGTTATTAATTAGCAACTAGTATATCTCCAAAAGTTTTTCAGTTAAGGAACACACTTCTATAAAACTTAAAGGTCAAAGAAGAGACCACAATCTAAGTCAGAAAATATTTTGGGTTGGAGGATAATGAAAATATTTGTGAAATGCAACTAAAGAAATTGTTCTGAGGACAATTTTTAGTTCTAAATGCATGTACTAGAAAAGGAAGAAAGCTGAAAAGGCAATCACTGAAAAGACAATCAGTGACAATACCATCTTGAAAAACTAAAGCAATAACAATAAACTGATTCTAAAGAAGACAGAAAGAAAGAAGTAATAAGGGTAGACATTACTGAGACTGAACACACACAAGGCAATCAACAAAAGATTGTTCTATGAAAAAATTAACAATACTGACACACCTGTAACAAACCTAACGAAGATAAAACACAAAATCATAAGTTAGCATTATCAGCAATAAACAAGTAGCATCACAACAAATTCCACAGACATTACAAAGATGTCAAAAGGGTACTGTGAACACCTTTCTGTGAACAATTTTGACTACTAGATAAAATGGATACATTCCTTGATAAATACAATATTAAAACTTACACATCAGAAAAACAAATAAGAATAATCCTATAAACATGTTAAAGTTAATTCTGTAATTTAAAACTATCCAATAAAGAAAGCTCCAGGCTCAGAGAGATAGATTTACAGATGAATTTCTCCAAACACATAAGGAAGAAATAATATAAAACTGACATTTATTCTTCCAGGGAAGAGAACTAGTGAGCACTTCTAAATTTATTTTATGAGTTCAGCATAACATTGATACCAAGATCTGACAGAACATACAAGAAAGAAAATTACAGGCTGATACAGTTTATTTTCATAGATGCAAGATTTAGTAAGACTATATATATGTATATAAACACTGAATGAGTGGGTCTGTCACAGAATTTCAATGTTGGTTTAACATCTGAAAATCAGTCAATGTAATTCACTATACTAACAGAATAAAAGAAAGCCCATTTAATCATTTCAACAGATGCAGAAGTGGTAAAATTTAACATCCTTTCTGAACAAACACCTTCAGCAAACTAGGAATAAAAGAAAATATATTTGATGAAGGGAATCTACTCAAAACCTAGTACCCATTTAATGGTGAAACACTTTTAAGTTTGGTAACAAGGAAAAGATTGTTTATACCACTTCTATTCAACATTTAACTAAAGATACTATCTGGAACAAAAGGGCTAGAAAAAGAAACACTCTAATAATTGGAAAGGAAGAAAAATGATCATTATTCACCTATGACATGATGGCATATGTAGAATATCCAAAATAACCTATAAATAATCACTGTTAAGAAGTGAATTTCACAAAGTGACTGGATACATGGACAATATAAAATTTTTGTTTATTACTGACTAAGCTGAAATATAATGGAACTGAAATAAGAAACTGAAAGTTGCACTAAAATGTCAACTATCTAGAGGTAAATCTAATGAGATATTCAAATTCTAAAAACTATAAAACATTGTTGGTAGAATGAAAGACAAATAAATGGAAAGACACAGCATGTTCAAGGATGATAATCTCATTTTTAAAATGTCATCTTTCTTCAATTGGAGCTACAGAGTCAATAAAATACTAATCAAAATTCGAGAAGTTTTTTTGTGGTAATTGTCAATTTGATTTTAAATATACTTATGGAAATGCAAAAGGCCTAGAATAGCCAAGATGATCATGACGAAGAATAAAAAAGGAGGATTTACATAACTAGATATCAAGACCAAAGACAAAATAAAAATTAAGAAAAACGTTATTGGAATTCCTGTTGTGGCTCAGTGGTAATGAAACCAACTAGTATCCGTGAGGATGTGGGTTTGATGCCTGACCTCATTCAGTGGGTTAATGGATCTGGCACTGTCACAGGCTGTAGGTTGCAGATGAGGCTCAGATCCTGCATTGCTGTGGCTGTGGTACAGGTCGGCAGGTATTGCTTCAATTTGATCCCTAGACTGGGAACCTCCATACGTTAGAGATGCAGCCCTAAAAAGCTCCCCCCCCCGACAAATAAATAAAAGAAGAGTGCTACTGATGCTAAAAGAGACAGATTAATGGAATAGAAAAGAGAATCCCCAAATAGTTCTACAATGCATTGCCATCTGTTTATGACAAAGGCACTACTCCAATTCAATGCGTAAAGACTGTCTGAATAGAAAAGATACACGAGTCTTCTTTCCCAAAGTTAAGAACTTTGTTTATTAAAACATAATAAAAACCCAAAATGTGAGAAGACATTTGTAACGTATACATACAACCAGTGAAAGACTCATATTCACAATACAAAAGAATTCCTAGAAATCACTATGGGAATCACAGAAAGTTCAGTAGTATATTGGGCAAAAGACTTGTAAAGGCAATTGAAAAAATACACGCAAACTGCAAATCAGAGCATGAAAGGCACTCGACTTGATTAACGGTCACAGGAACGCAAATAAAAAGCGCAGTGAAACAACACATACCAGAGTGGCTAAAATTTATAAAAAGATGAAAACTCTTAAGTGTTATAGAGCACTGCTGGAAAACTCTTTGTCCACACTGCGAACACTGACCATACCCACACTCAGCACAGCAACCATACTCTAGATTATGCTTAAACACATACCCAAATGGAGTTCCTCCTGTGGCTCAGCAGGAATGAACCCAACAAGTATCCACAAGGATGCGGGTTCCATTCCTGGCCTCGCTCAGTGAGTTAAAGGATCTGGCATTGCCATAAGCTAAGTGTAGGTTGCAGGTGAAGCTTGGATCCCACGTTGCTGTGGTTGTGGTGTAGGCTGGCAGCTGTAGCTCCGATTTGACCCCAGCTCAGGAACTTCCATATGCTGCATCTGCAGCCCTAAAAACAAACAAACAAACAAACAAACAAACAAACAAACAAACCATACACACACACCCAAACGTATACGCACCATGGCACAGATCACCATGCTTTTAGCAGCACTATTACTCACGTCCACAAAATGTCAACCACTCAGGTGCCCTTCAATAGAAGAGTGGAAAAGCGTACCAGAATATGAATGAATGTTCCACAACAACATACAGCAATGAGCTAAACATCCAAACATAAAGTTTAGCAAAATAAGTCCCACAAAACAAGCAGCAATTAATTATATAACACATATAGTACAAAAAAAAAAAAAAAAAAAGAGGCAAAACTAACCTATACTGCTTAGAAGTCAGGATAAAGGTAACCCTTAAAAGGTTGAAACAGTTGAAGGGAAACATGAGCAGATTTTTGAGGTTGGGGAATGTTATTTTCCTTGAGCGGGGTGCTGTTTACAGAAATGTGTCATGATCCTGAAAGTTCTTTGAAAGGTATACTTACTTCTAAGATATTTGCACTTCTATGTATACTATACTGCAAAATAAAACTTCTTGCAAACAGGATGAGCTGTCTCCAATTGCAGTTGATTTCCAAGTTCAAAATAAAAAGATGTTAAAAGACATCACAAATCATCACCAAAAAAAAAAAAAAAGCCAGAGCTACAACTGGAATCCCAGACAAACTTTTATTTAGGGACAGAAAAGGAAAATAAGAGAGAAAGGTGAATACCCTTTATAAAGTTTGAAATATACAATGATATCTAACAATTTTGCATATATGCAAAAAATAACACAAAATGTTCATCCACTAAAATGGGATTATAATGAACTCTGAAAAATTGCACCTTCATAAAAGCAACAGAAATGGCAAAAATTCTTATAATCAACACTTTCAGAACTCTGGAAATTAGTCAAAGGCTGGCTACAGTAATAAAAAAATGTTAATGATGTTGCCATAAGAACAGACATAGTCCAATGAAACAGAATTGAAAATTCAGAAAAAGCCCATATGTCCATGGCCTACTGAATTTTTTTTTTTTTTTTTTTTTTTGCTTTTTATGGCCACACCTGCGGCATATGGAGGTTCCCAGGCTAGGGGTCAAATCGGAGCTACAGCTGCTGGCCTACACCACAGTCGCAGCGACCACGTCTGTGACCTGCACCACGGCTCATGGCAACGCTGGATCCTTAACCCACTGAGCGAGGCCAGGGATCCAACCTGCAACTACATGGTTCCTAGCTGGATTCATTTCTGCTCTGCCATGATGGGAATTCCATGGCCTATTGATTTTTGACGAGAATGGCAACACCAGTCAATGAATATGAATAGTCTCTTTAACAGTGCTTCAATAACTGGATATGTAAAAGAATGGCAGTGGGCCTCCTGCCTCAACTGTATACAAAAATGATCTTAAAATGGATCAATAAACAAAATGTAAGAGCTAAATCTTTGGAACTTTTGGAAGAAACTTAGGAGTAAATCTTCATGGCCTTAGATTTGACACTGAATTCTTAGATACAACATCCTAAACAGGAGTAACAAAAAAAATAACAAGTAAATTGGATTTACAATTGAAAACCTTTGAAAGCTTTGAAGGACATGACGAGGAGTTCCTGCTGTGGCAAAGTGGGTTAAGAACCTGACTGTAGTGGCTTTGGTTCCTCAGAGGGGTGGGCTGGATGGTCAGGCAGTGGGGTAAATAAAGGACCCCACATTGCCACAGCCTTGAGGTAGGTCACAGCTGTGGTTTGCATTCAATCCCTGGCCCAGAACTTTTCACATGCCGAAGGTATGACCATTAAAAAAAAAAGGGGGGTGGGGGGAAAGACATAATCAGAAAAGTGAAAAGACAATCACAGAATCAGGAAATGAATATATATATATATATACTTGCAAATATATATATAAAAGGGATTCATGTTAAAAACATATAAAGAACTCTTAAACCTCAATAATAAAAAAGATAAACGAACCAATTAAAATATGGGAGAAAGACTTCAATAAGCACTTACGCAAATAAATAAGTGACCTTAAATACATCAAAAGATCCTTTAACTGGTCATTAGAGAAAGGCAATTTAAAGCCACAATGATAAACCACTTCATGCCCACAAATATACCTAAAAGAACTAAAATAAGGGAAAATCTAAGGAAATAGTGAAAACTAATGTGTCCGTGAGGACGTGGAGAAACTGGAACCTTCATACATTGCTGGTGGGACGGGAGCGCAAGCGCAGCCGCTGTGGAGACCAGTGTGGTGGCTCCTCGAACAGCACAAGGAACGATGAGAAGCCCCCCGGCAGCTCCCTGTTATGTGTGCACCGCAAAGAGCTGGAGCAGAGGCGCAAACGGAGAAATAAGCGGGGGTGGTCAGTACTTCAGTCACACTACTGTAGCGTAGCCATGTGGAAAAACACTGATTTTGGGTAGTTCGTATCTTAAGTCAAAACCATTCCGAGTCGAGAAACAAAGGCTAAGGTAAGCAAACAAAATCATAAAAGAACTGACATAACGTGTGACGTAATCTAGATGAAAAGAACGTCTTCTATTTAATAACGCAAACGGCATAAGAAAAATGCTGCATCACACACACACACAGTAGCTTCTGGACCAAACAACCCCCCGCCCCCCTACACACACACACACACACTTTTCAGGACCAAACAAGCAAAACCAAGAAATTAGAATCACCGCGAAGTGGTCGGTGCCGCTCCGCAGGAGGACCAGCTCCGGGAACAGGCGCCCTCGCCCCATCCTCCCAGACCGCGCGGATGAGGCCCCTGGGGCAGGAGGGCGGCGGTCTCCCCACTACGTGCCCACCGGTGGTTACCCCAAGTCAGGAGAGGCAAGGGTTCCCACCGCAGACACCCCACCCCCAGGTGTCCAGCTCTGGGACCCACCTGTGATCCGCGCACTCAAGGTCTGGCGGGGTCCTTGTTGGGGCTCCTCGGGCCCAACCTAATGGCCTGAGGCCCGCCTTCGAGTCACAGGTTCCTCGGTGGAGGGACGCAGTCTCCCGCGGGCCCCGCCTCGAGTCTCTCGGACCTGGAGCACAGCGTCAGGTGCATCGCTGGTGTCTGAGGCCAGCATTACGTCATGGAGTTTACGTCAGGGCCTCGGGTTTATGGTTGGGGGAGGTTTACATCTGGTCCCCAGGTTTGCAGCCGGGTGGGCTTACGTCTGCGCTCCGGGGTACCGCTGGGCCCCAGGTTTACGTCTCGGCTCCACGTTTACGGCTGGGCGTTTACGTCTGTGCCGCATTTACGACTGGGTGGTTTAGTCTGGACTTGGTTTCGTGCTGCCGCAGGGGCCACTTCTACAGCTCCCAGCTCTGGTGGCCTTGGCGGTTCTCACACCCTGGTTACCACAGCAGAGTGATCCATGGAGAAAGAATCTTTCAGCGCCACCGCCTCCAGGGTGCGGGAGCCTGTTCTTCCGGGTGAGAGGCCGCTAAGCTTCCAGTCACAGGTGCACCTGAATGGTGAGTGCACCTGAGGCTGCGATGTTCCTTTTCGGAGACCTGGCGGGGTGGTGGTGGTGGCGATGGCAGCGGGGGCCGGGCTGGGCAGGCATGTGTTCTCCTTGTGTTCTTTTGCACTAGACCCTGAGCAACTGGGGTGCAGAGTGTGCGGGTCCGCTTACAGTAAGCCTGAACTCCGCCAGTAACACGGGGTGTGTAAGTCAGCACACGACACACAAAATGAGTTTGACACGGGTCAGAGGTAGGAGTAGGAAAGCTTCTGAAATAATAAAGTTTCTGGGGAAAAAATGAGAGCTTCTTCATGACAGGATATGGATTATTTCCTTAAACGTGAAATAAAAGCGTGATATGAAGACAACATTGGTGAATTGAGGAAAGGGTCTGCGTCATTAGTAGTTCTGTCTGAACTGTACTGTTGTAGTTTTGCATGACCTTAACCGCAGGTCCTGGCAGCACCCAGAGATACTCCAGTGGTTCTGTCGCAGTCCACCATACTCTTCCTTGCCCCAGCCAGGCAGTAATTCCTTTCTTCACCTGTTGACTTAGAAGCCAGGAGCCCAAGGTGGCTGGGTGATGGTGTTAACGACCACATCCATGGAATCATCGCGTTTCCTGGTAGGAGCTTCCCTCCCTTTGGAACTAAGGTCTCTGGACCAGGAGTGTAAGATTCGCTGGTGGGTCACTGGTACCACTGCCATTTCTACCCCTTAGTTCATGGACCCGTGAACCCTGGTTATGGGAGAAATAACACAATACGTTGGCTATAGGTGTAGAATGTGTGCCACTTCCTGGAGAGCATTGCCCCAACCCTGCAAGGTCTTGTCACCTAACTGGTGCTGTGATTGAGTGTTCAAAACGTCCTTCCACTGTTCTGTCAGGTCAGCTGCTGCAGTAGAGCAGCGAACAAGGTAAGATGAGAGAAGACCAGAGAACAGGCCCACGGCTGCCCTCTATCTGTTGTGAATTCCCTTGATAAGAAGCAGTGCTGTGTAGAACAGTAGATAAGGCTTTCTGTAAGTCCACTGATGGTAGCTGGGCGGAAGCATGGTGTGGAGGGAAGGCAAAGCCATATCCAGAGTAATCGTCTATTCTATTAAGAACAAAATATTGCCCTTTATGTAACAGAGGTCTCCCAGTGTAATCAACCTGCTGTCTGGCTGCTGGTTTATCACTCCAGGATGGCTTTCTTCTCTAGCAGGGACTCGGTGTTGGTCTCCACCACTGGCAGACTGGAATGCAGCAGTGGCGGTAGCCAGGTTGGCCTTGGTGAGTGAGGTCCATGTTGCTGCACCCATGTGTCACCTCCATCCCTGCCACTGTGGCTACTGTGCTCGTGTGTCTATTGGGTGCTGCCAGGGGTGACTGGGCAAGGAAGCTGACTGGTATCCACAGAATGGGTCATCTTGTCCTCTTGATTAATAAAATCCTCCTCAGCTAAGGTCACTCTTTGGTGGAAATGCACATGAGACACAAATGGCTTCATGTGTTCTGCCCATTCTGAGAGGTCTGTCCACACACCTCTTTCACAGACTTCCTTATCACCAGTTTTCTGGTCCTGTTCCTTCCAAGTCCTTGGCCACCTAGCCAAACCACTGGCTGCAGCCTTTGAATTAGCATGCAGTCGCAGCTCTAGCTACTTCTCTTCCAAGCAAAGTGTACAACCAGGTGTGCTGCTCGAAGTGCTCCCGCCGGGAGGATTTGCCTTCACCATGACCTTCAGGGACATCCCAGAGAGGGCTGCAGTGCTGCAGCTGTCCAGTTTCAGGTGGTGCTTGCCTATAGTGCAGAATCATCTGTAAACCAGGCCTGTCTTCTCTTCCTCTGTCAGCTGATTGTAGGGAGCTCCCCATGAAGCTGTTGGTATAGACTGGGAGAGAAAGCCCTGTAGCAGGAGTGGGGACCACAGGTATTTGAGCCACTTAACTCTTTTGTGTCCTTGGGGCCTGCCTGAGCTTGAGCTCAACAATACCACTTCCATTTGAGGATGCGGTGCTGCCGTGCATGCCCAACTTTATGGCTTGTTAGGTCAGACAATACCCAGTTCATGAGAAGCTCGGGACCCAATGTAGTTAGGTGGTCCATGATTAAGCATTCAGTCTCTACCAGGGCCCAGTAACAAGTCAAAAGCTGCCCATCAAAAGGAGAGTAGCTGTCTACAGCCTATGGCAAAGCTGTGCCCCAAATCCCAATGATTCCCTCTGTGACTCACTTGTTGGGGCTTCCAGAGGTTCCAAATAGCATCCTTATCTGCCACTGCCACTTCAAGAACGACCGGACCTATTGGATCATGTGGCTCCAGAGGCAGAGCTACTTCTGATGGTTTTCACTAACCAGTAGTAAGAAAGGAAGAAAAAACCAGGGAGATGTCTACACGGCAGGTACAAGGGAATGTGTTAATTTGCTTGAGCAATGAAACCACATCTGAAACAGCAACTGAGTTGGGGTCCCCATCCGGTTAAGGCTTACAGTAATCCACAATCATTCTCCAAGAGCCAACTGTCTTCTGCATAGACCATTTAGGCCAGTTGATGTGGTGGAATCACTGCTCCTGTACCTCTCAGGTCCTTCCAGGTGGCATTAATCTCAGTTCCTCCAGGAATATGGTACTGCTTTAGGTTTACTCTTTTCCTAGGTAGAGGAAGTTCATGGTGGCTCCCACTTGGCCACTTCTATCGTAATAGCCTTCACCCTGCAGTGTGGCGATTCTCCCAGTTGCTCAGTGTTTGCATTCTGGAACTAGAGAAATAACATAGAATAGGTTCAGGGGCTCACTGGCCCCACTGTGAGACAGACATGAGCTAAAGCTCCATTGACCACTTGACCTGCAGGAGTTCTGGCTCTGACAGTGGCGTTTTGGATCTCCTAAAATTAGTATAGTTGTGAGTCAGTGTCCAGTGATCCATGACAAGTTTTTTTTTTTAATTTATTTAAGCATTATGATTTAATTCCTGTTTTTAATTGGGTCCATGAAAAGTTTATCTCCTTTCCCTCGATGCACAGTCATCCTGGTAAAAACCTGTAAGTCCCTTTAAGGAGCGCTGGGAGAGAGATGAGTAATAGGCATGTTTTGTAGTGTATCAGGGTTGTTTGCCAAGCGGATCTGACCTCTTATTCAGGGAGTTCTGGGTCTGTACCCTGGTTCGAACCAGAATAGGTCAAAGGGCCATTACTCTGTTTTTATGATTCAAATTAGTCTACTGTTCCCTGGATCTGAAATTCTTCCACTTTAATAGATGAAGCAAAAATTGAGTAGACTGCCCATCTATTTCACATTTCAGGATGCCATGGGTAACTAGTGCACACCTTAGGGAAGTCAGTCTTTTTATTACCCCTTTGACTCAGCTGTCCATTACAGTAAGCATGCCCACTTTGCCTTTGGTGATTAGGTGTTGCCACTTGAATCCTGCTCCTTGAGATCCAAATATCCCCATTGCATTTAGATCCCTCCATTCAGTGGCAGCAGCTGTCACTGTGATTTCTGACCTATAGAAAGTGCGGCCTCAGAGATCCTCAGGGGTGCTGAAGCTCCCTTCACAGGTTTATTTCCCATAGTCGTGATGGAAGGTGTGTCCTCTGGAGCCTCCCAGGGTGAGTGAGCGTGTCTTCCATCATAAATGCACTGTAGGATCCCGATCCCCCTAAACCTTTGGATACTTTTCCCCAGGGTACATACACTGAGGCAGTTTTGGCATTTCAAATTCTTTGAGTGTAGGTCGCCTTCTGGTCTGTGTTTCAGCCAACAAGGAAACTGTTAGAACCCTTTCCAGCTACTCAAGCCGTGATATTAAATGAGAATCTTCTCCAGGGACCTCTATCAATAAAATTAGTCCAGATGTGACTTTACGTTCCTTCCATTATTATCTTATACCAAAAGAGTCACCCATATACATCCCCCAAATTTATGAACGTGGAAGTTGGGAAAATCACGTTCTTCTTTTGGGATGTAGTACAATTTCTCATGGGACACACTTTGTCCCTAACCTGTTAAGGATCTCTGAGACGTGAGTGCAGTTATTAGATGTAAAAAGCCAAGGCGGTAACAAGGATAGTCCTGCGGATGGGTCCTCAAGGCAGGCCATTACACTTTCCTCGGGTAAAGCGGGATTAATCTCTTCAAACTATGGAGAAGGGCTGCTTCTGCTGGCAAGGAAGACTCCGCAGAATTTGAGGGTTCAGGGTTCCTGGCCTCACCAGAATCTGCCCATATGTCCCCACTCCAATCTTCAAGATCTCATTATGTCTCTCTCTTTTTAAAAAAAATATTTTTATTTTTTTCATTATAGCTGGTTTACAGTATTCTGTCAGTTTTCTACTATACAGCAAAGTGACCCAGTCACACATACATACATTCCTTTCCTCACATTATCCTCCATCGTGCTCCATCATAAGTGACAAGATTCTCAATCAATGCATTCACATTACCAGCTGGCACCTTGTGAAGCTGGAAATTCAACGTGTGTTGTAATTGAGCCACTTGCAGGATGCAACTCTGGGTTTGGCTTAAGCAGTCTCAGCATTGTGACAAGAGATAAAGTTTTCTTTCAGGGCACTTTTTCTTCTGTAATTAGGAACAGCCAGTGAAACTTATTTATACCTGTCAGTTTGACAAAAATGTTCTAAAGTATCAAAGTCAAGTAGAACCTTAGCTCTTATAAAGTATTTGACTAGGAGCATTGTGATGGTTGTATTGTATGTAACTGTGTTACCACATCTTGCCTAGGACTATCATTGCTCTCTCTTTACTACTGAAGAACCAATTCCAGAAACCCCAGAGCCAATTCAGAAAATGTCCTTACGATTCCGTTCTTCTAGAACTATTCTCGGTACTAAAGCCTGTATTAGTCAATCTTCTCTAGAGAAACAGAATCAATAGGATATCAATATCACCTTTATATGTCTATCTACCTGTCTATCTATGGGATTTATTTTAAGGAATTGACTGTGATTGTGGAAATTGGCAAATACAAAATCTGCAGGGCAGGCCAGGAGGTTGGAAATTCAGGCAGAATTTGTACATTGTACTCTTTTGTTTTTTTGAGAGAGGGAAACAAAAGTAGATTTTATTTAATAAACACATTGAAAAAGTCATCTTGAAGTAGCATGTACCCATTTTTGTGGTTGATAGAGAGGTTCAGTGATAACTAAGGAAACTGTTCTCAAAAGTGGAGTCAAGTTTACTTAAGCAGTCTTGCCCAAGGTAGAAAACTGTGGAATGGCCTCCTCAGGGATGAGGGTCTGTGTAAGAGCTGGCTGAGCCTTCCCTCCACAGACAGGACTTGGTATGTGAATCACTTTATTTCATTATTATTATTTTTAAGTTGAAGTGTAGTTGATTTACAGTGTTGTGTTAGTTTCAGGTGTACAGCAAAGTGATTCAATTATATATATATATATATATATATATTCTTTTCCCCTATAGGTTATTACAAAATACTGAGTATGGTTCCCTGTGCTAACAGTAGGTCCTTGTTGGTTATCTATTTTATATATAGTAGTGTGTATATGTTAATTTTTCCCTTTTGGTAAACATAAGTTGGTTTTCTATTTGTTTTTTTTGTTTTTTGTTTTTTTTGGCAAGAAACAGATTTATTAGGATAGGAAACTTGTGACTCGGGGCAGGCAAGGAAGCTCTGCCCCAAGGATCTGGCGGGCCACAGTTTTATCTCTATTTGTTTTGTACGTAAGTTCATTTGTATCATTTTTTAAAGATTCCACATAAAAGCAATGCCATGTGATATGTGTCCTTCTCTGTCTTGCTTAATTAACCTAGTGTGATAATCTCTATGGCCATCTGTGTTGCTGAAAATGACATTATTTCATTCTTTTTTATAGCTGAGTAATGTTCCATATATATATGTATTCCACAACTTCTTCATCCGTTCATCTGTTGATAGACATTTAAGTTGCTTCCATGCCTTGGCTACTGTAAATAGTATTGCTATGAACACTGGGGTGCATGTATCTTTTCCAGTTAGTGTTTTCATCTTTCCTGGCTGTATGCGCAGGAGTGGGATTGTAGGATGATATAGAAACTCTAGTTTTTAAAGGAATCTCTAGGTAGTTTTCCATAGTGGCTGCACCAATGCATATTCCCACCAACCATACAGGAGGGTTCCCTTTTCTCCACACCCTCTCTAGCATTTGTGGACATTCTGATGATGACCTTTCTGACTAGTGTGGGATGATACCTTGTTGTAGTTTTGATTTGCATTTCTCTAATAATTAGTGATGTGTTGAACATCTTTTCATGTGCCTTTTGGGCATCTGTATGTCTTCTTTAGAGAAATGTCTAGATCACCTGCCTATTTTTGATGGGTTGTTTCTTTTTTTAAATACTGAGCTGTATGAGCTATTCGTATATTTTGGAGAATAATCCCTTGTCAGTTGCTTCATTTGTAAAGATTTTCTCCCATTTACTAGGTTATCTTTTTATTTTGTTTATGGTTTCCTTGGCTGTTCAAAAGCTTTTAAGTTTAATTAGGTCACATTTATTTCTTTTTTGTTTTTATTTCTGTTTCTCTAGGAGATGGATCCAAAAAGATACTGCTGTGGTTTATGTCTTTGCATTTGTTTTCCTCTAGGAGTTTTATAGTATCTGATTTTACATTTAGGTCTTTAAACCATTTTGAGGTGTTTTTTTTTCTTTCTTTCTGTACTGTGGCATGCAGAAGTTCCCAGCCTACAGACTGAACCCGCACCACAGCAGTAACCAGGCCACAGCAGTGACAAAGCTGGATCTTTAACCTGCTGAGCCACCTGGGATTTCCCAATCTGTTTTGAAATTGTTTTTGTGTATGGTGTTAGAGAATGTTCAAATTTCATTCTTTTACATGCAGTTGTCCTGTTTACCTAGTATCACTTATTGAAGAGACTGTCTTTTCTCCATTGTATATTCTTGCCTTCTTTGTTGATTAAATGACTATGGGTGCCTACGTTCTGGGCTTTCTATCCTGTTCCAGTGATCTATATGTCTATCTTTGTGCCAGTACCATACTGTTTTGATGACTGTAGCTTTGTAGTGTAGTCTAAAGCCAAGGAGTATAATTCCTCTAGTTCAGTTCTTCTTTTTCAAAATAGTTTTGGCTATTTGGGGTCTTTTGGGGTCTAATGTATAAATTAAAAAAAATTTGTTCTAGTTCTGTGAACAGTGCCATTGGAATTTGATAGGAATTTCACTGAATCTGTAGATTTCCTTGGGTAGTATAGTCATTTTAACAATTTTGATTCCTCCAATCCAAGAACGTGGTATATCTTTCCATCTGTTTGTGTCATCTTTGATTTTTTTTTTATCGACATCTTATAGTTTACAGAGTATAGGTCCTTTGCCTCCTGTGGTAGGTTTATTCCTAGGTATTTTATTCTTTTTGTTGTCATGGCAGATAGGATTGTTCCCCTAATTTCTCTCTGATCTTTGTTGTTAGTGTGTAGAAATGTAACAGATTTTTGCATATTAATTTTGTATCCTGAAATTTTACCAAATTCGTTGATGTGTAGTTTTCTTATAGCATCTTTAGGATTTTCTACGTATAGTATCATGTCATCTGCAATTAGTATAGTTCTACTTCTTCCTTTCCAGTTTGGATTCCTTTTATTTATTTATTTTTCTGATTGCCACGGCTAGGACTTCTAAAACTATATTGACTAAAAGTATTTTTTCTTGATCTTAGAGGCACTGCTTTCAGCTTTTTCATGTTGAGTATGATGTTAGATGTGAGTTTGTCATATATGGCCTTTATTATGTTTCATGTAGGGTCCCTCTGTGACACTTTCTGGAGAATTTTTTTTTTAATCATATATGGATGCTGAATTTTATTGAAACCTTTTCCTGAATCTATTAAGATGATCATGTGGTTTTTATTCTTCAGTTTGTTAATGTGTATCTCACTGATTGAAATGCAGATACAGAAAAATCCTTGTATCCCTTGGATAAATCCCATGTGATCATGATGTATGATCCTTTTTTATTCAGTGACTTTTATTACATTTATAGTTGTACAACAATAATCCCACCCAATTTTATAGCATTTCCATCCCAAACCCCCAGCCCATCCCCCACCTCCCAACCTGTCTCCTTTAGAAACCATAAGTTTTCCAAAGTCTGTGAGTCAGTATCTGTTCCACAGAAGTTCATTGTGTTCTTTTTTTAGATTCCACATGTAAGTGATAGCATATGATGCTGGTGTCTCACTGTCTGACTAACTTCACTTAGCATGATAATTTCTAGGTCCATCCATGTTGCTGCAAATGCCGTTATTTCTTTCCTTTTAATGGCTTAGTAATATTCCATTGTGTATATTTACCACACTTCTTTATCCATTCCTCTGTCAATGGATGTTTAGGTTGTTTCCATGTCTTGGCTATTGTATATAGTGCTGCAATGAACACTGGAGTACATGCATCTTTTCAAGTCATGGTTTTCTCTGGATAGATGCCCAGGAGTGGGATTGCTGAATCAAATGGTAATTCTATTTTTAGTTTTCTGAGGAATCTCCATACTGTTTTCCACAGTGGTTGCACCAATTTACATTCCTACCAACAGTGCAATAGGGTTCCCTTTTCTCCACACCCACTCCAGCATTTATTGTTTGTAGACTTTCTGATGATGGCCATTTTAGTCAGTGTAAGGTCATACCTCATAGTGGTTTTGACTTGCATTTCTCTAATAATTAGTGATGTTGAACATCTTTTCGTGTATTTTTTGGCCATCTGGATGTCTCCTTTGGAGAACTGTCTGTTTAGATCTTCTGCCTATCTTTTTGATGTTTTTTTTGTTTTGTTTTTTTTGGTATTGGAGGTGTTTATAAATTTTGGAGATTAATCCCTTGTCAGTTGCTTCATTTGCAAATATTTTCTCCTGTTCCATGCGTTGTCTTTGTTTTGTTTTGTTTTGTTTAGGGTATTCTTTGCTGTGCAGAAACTTTTAAGTTTAATTAAGTCCCATTTGTTTATTTTTGTTTTTATTGTCATTACTCTAGGAGGTGGATCTGAGAAGATACTGCTGTGGTTTATGTTGGAGTGTGTTTGGCCTGTTTTACTCTAAGAGTTTTATAGTATCCAGTCTTATATTTAGGTCTTTAATCCATTTTGAGTGTATTTTTGTATATGATGTTAGGAAGTGCTCTAATTTCACTCGTTTACATGTAGCTGTCCAGTTTCCCCAGCAACACTTATTGAAGGGACTTATTCAATTGTATATTCTTGCCTCCTTTATCATAGACTAGTTGACTGTAGGCACATGGGTTTAATTCTGGGCTTTCTGTCCTGTTCCACTGATCTATATTTCTGTCTTTGTACCAGTACTATATGGTTTTGATGACTGTAGCTTTGTAGTATAGTCTGAAGTGAGGGAGCCTCATTCCTCCAGTTCCATTTTTCTTTTTCAGGATGTCTTTGGCTATTCTGGGTCTTTTGTGCTTCTGAACAAACTTTAAAATATTTTGTTCTTCTTCTGTGAAAAATGTCCCTGGTAATTTGATAGGGATTGCATTGAATCTGTAGATTGCCTTGGGTAATATAGTCATATTGATAGTTTGTTTCTTTCAGTCCAAGAGCATGGTATGTCTTTTCATCTATTTATGTCATCCTTGATCTCTTTCACCAGTGTCTTATAATTTTCAGAGTACAGGTGTTTTGTCTTTTTAGGTAGGTTTATTCCTGAGTATTTTATTCTTTTTGATGCTATGGTAAATGTGATTTTTCCACAATTTCTCTTTCTGATCTTTTGTTGTTAGTATATAGGAATGTGGTCAATTTCTGTGTATTAATTTTGTATCCTGCGACATTGCCAAATTCATTGATGAGCTCTAACAGTTTTCTGGCAGCATCTTTAGGATTTTCTTGGTATAGTATCATGTTATCTTCAAATAGTGATAACTTTACTTCTTCCTTTCCAATTTAGATTCCTTTTATTTCTTTTTCTTCTCTGATTGCTGTGCCTAGGACTTCCAAAACCACGTTGAATAGTAGTGGCGAGAGTGGACATCCTTGTCTTGTTCCTGATCTCAGCAGGAATTCATTCAGCTTTTCACCATTGAGAATGCTGTTAGTTCTGGGTTTGTCATATAGGCCTTTATTATGTCGAGGTAGGTTCCCTCTATGCCCACCTTCTGAAGGGTTTTTATCAGAAATGGGTTTGGATTTTTTTCAAAGGCTTTTTCTGCATCTGTTGAGAGAATCATATGGTTTTTATTCTTCAGTTTGTTAATGTGGCCTATCACACTGACTGATTTGGGGATATTGAAGAATCCTTGCATCCCTGAGAAATTTCCCACTTGATCATGATGTACAGTCTTTTTAATGGATTGCTGGATTTGGTTTGCTAGTATTTTGTTGAGGATTTTTGCATCTATGTTCGTCAGTGAAATTGGCCTGTAATTTCTTTTTTCATGGTATCTTTGTCTGGTTTTGGTATCAGGGTGATGGTGGCCTCATAGAATAAGTATGGGAGTGTTCCTTCCTCTGCAATTTTTTGGAATAGTTTCAGAAGGATAGGTGTTAGCTCTTCTCTAAATGTTTGATAGAATTAGCCTGTGAAGCCATCTTGTCCTAGACTTTTAAATTACAGTTTCAATTTCAGAACTTGTGATTGGTCTGTTTGTCTTTTCTATTTCATCTTGGTTTAGTCTTGAAAGACTGTACTCTTCTAGGAACTTGTCCATTTCTTCTAGGTTGTCCATTTTATTGGCATATAGTTGCATGTAGTGGTCTCTTATGATCCTTTGTATTTCCGTGATGTCCATTGTAAGTTCTCCTTTTGCTTTTCTAGTTTTATTAATTTGCATCCTCTCTCTTTTTTTCTTGATAAATCTGGCTAAGGGTTTATCAATTTTGATGATCTTTTCTGTGGTTTTCTTCATTGCAACTTCATTTATTTCTGCTCTGATCTTTATGATTTCTTTCCTTCTGCTAACTTTAGGTTTTGTCTGTTCTCTCTCTAGCTGCTTTAGATGTAAAGTTAGGTTGTTTATTTGAGCTTTTTCTTGTTTCCTGAGGTAGGCTTGTATTGCTATAAACTTCCTTCTTAGAACTGCTTTTTCTGCATCCCATAGGTTTTGGAGTGTTGTGTTTTGTCATTTGCTTCTAGGTATTTTTTAATTTCTCCTTTGATTTCTTCGCTGATCCACTGGTTATTTAGTAGCATATGGTTTAGTCTCCATGTGTTTGTGTTTTTTGCAGCTTTTTCTTGTTGTTTTCCAGTCGTATAGTGTTGTGGTTGAAAAACATGCTTGATAGGATTTCCTTTTTCTCTTCTCCTTTTGGGATCACTATAGTGTGAATGTTGGTGCATTTAATGTTATCCCAGAGGTTTCTTAGATTGTCCTCATTTCTTTCTAAAGGTCACTTCTATGACAGTAATTTCAGCCACTTTGTCTTCCAGTTCACTGATCCATTCTTCTGCCTCATTTATTCTACTGTTGATTCTTTCTAGTGTATTTTTTTTTTCAGTTACTGTATTCTCCAACTCTGTTTGGTTGTTCTTTTTTTTTTTTCCCTAATTCTTTGTTAAAAAATTCTTGTAGCTTCTTGGTCTGTGCATCCATTCTTTTCCTGAGTTCTTGGATCATCTTTATGATCATTACTCTGAGCTCTTTCTTGGGTAGATTTTCATCCGTGGCACTTAGTTGTTCTTCTTGGGTTTTATCTTGTTCTTTCATCTGGAATATTTTCCTCTGACATTTCATTTTGTCTAAATTTCTATTCGTATTTTTATGTGGAAAGCTAATTATGTTTCTTGACATTGGAAAGTGGACCTCTGTAGGGCCCAGCAGTACACTCCCTTCTCATCACCCAAGGCCCAGGGACCAGCTGGTCCCAAGGTAGAGTCTGACCCATGATTCAGGCTGCTGGATCGTAGTTTTCTTGCTTCTGATGCCTGCCCCATCATGTGTTAGGTGAGTCTAGAGGCTTGTGCAAGCTTCCTGGTGGGAGGGACCATTCCTACCCACTGGTGGATCTTGGCCCTCTGGTGGGCAGGGCTGTGTCAAGGGGTGTCTAGAGGTGGCTGTGGGTTCAGGTGGTGTCTTTACAGATGCATGGGGTTGTGTTCCTGATCTGTTGGTTGTTTGGCCTGAGGTGCCCCAGCCCTGAACCTACAGGCTGTTGAGTGGGTCCAGGTTTTGGTGTGAAAGACCCAAGAAAGATGTCTCCCTCCAACAAGAGTCCAAGCTGATGAACACTCTCTGACAATTCTGCCACCAGCCTCTATGGCCCTAGAGAGAGCCATGGCCACCCGTTACCTCCCCAGGAGATTAGCAAAACCAGCCGGTAGGCCTGGCCCAGGCTCCTATGAAGTCACTGCTTTTGCCCTGGGTCCTTGTGCATACAGGACCTCTTGTGCCCCCTCCAAGAGTGGAGTGTCTGTTTCCCCCAGTCCAGTGGAACTCCTGCAGTCAAGCCCTGCTGACCTTCAAAGCCAAATGCTCTGGGGGTTCCTCCTTCTGTTGCCAGATCCTCGGACTGGGAAGCCTGTCATGGGGGCTCAGAACTCTCACTGCTGTGGAAGAACTTCTGTAATAAACTGTTCTCCAGTTTGTGTGTCTCCTACCCAGGGGGTATCGGGTTTTATTATATCACAAATGGGCCCCTCCTACCATCTTGTGTTTTTTCCTTTGTTTTTAGATGTAGATTATCTTTTTTTGGTAGGTTCCAGTCTTTTTTGCTGCTGTTTGTTCAGTAGTTAGTTGTGATTTTGGTGTGTTCATGAAGGGAGGTGAGCTCAAGGTCCTTCTACTTTACCATCTTGTTTCCATTCTCTTCATTGCATTCTTGAAGCAGAATTTATTCCCAAGGCAAACAAAAGGGGAAAAAGTGAAGATTAGATTAGAAATCAATGAAATAGAAAACCAAAAATAAACATGGAAAAATATGGAAATTCAATGTAAGCTAAAGGTGATCTTCAAAAAGATTAAAGACAACAACAACAAACACAAATATTTAACTAAGACTAGCAGGAAAAAAGAGAGGAGACACAAATTACCAGAATCAGAACTGAAAAAGGGAACATCAAGACTGACCTTCAGATATTAGACAGGTTCTGTGGCAATACTACTAAAAAGGTTTTGTGGCTTTATGCCAACAATTATACAACTTAGAAATAATTGATTTATACCTTCAGAACCATGCTTATCAAAATTCTAACAGAATTTTAAAAAACAATTGGCAAGCTAACTTTAAATTTTACAAGGAAACTCAAAGGACCTAAAACAGCCAGAAAATTTTTGAGAAAAAAAAGGACTTATACTACTTTATCTGACTTACTATAATACCATAAATTTCTGGACAACGTAGTGCTGGTTTAAGGACAGACATATAGGTCAATGGAACAAAATTAAAGTACGGAAATAAACTCTGTGGTCAATGAATTTTCAACAAAGCTGCCAAGGCAGTTCAGTGGGAGGGAAGGGTAGTTTTTTTTTTTTTTTTTTAACTAATTATAGTGTTATCATTACATAGTATAAAAGATATAGTCAGATCCTTTTCATGTTATACACACAAAAACAGCTCAAAATGAATCTTCGGTGTAAAGGTTAGTGGTAAAGTTGTAACACTTCTGCAACAAAACAGGAAAAAAATCTTAATGACCTCGGAGTTCTCAGATATAATACTCAAAGCATACTCCCTCAAAAAGGTAGAATTTGATTTTATCAAAATTAAAAGCCTTTTCCTTTCAAAAAAAGGAGAAACTCTTAAGAAAATGAAAGGACAAGCTACATATTGGGATAAAATATTTGTAAATGATGTATTTGGTAAGACTTGCATTCAGAATATGTAAAGAACTTATAACTCAGAAAAAAGACAATTCAATTTGAAAAACTAAATAGATATTATATTGATTAAAATGTATGTAGACTATAAACACATGAAAAGATTAATGATAAGAAAATAAAAATTGAAATGAAATGATATACTGCTTTACACACCAGCTCAAATGGCTGTGGCTTAAAAAGATAGTATGAGTATTGTGAAGATATGGAGAAACTCGAACCTTTCTACATTGCTGGTGGGAATGTAAAATGTTATAGCCTCTTTAGAAGAAAGCTTGATGTTTCTTTAAAAGTTAAATATATACTAAATGTTTAATTGTTTAATTTTCCATCTTTTTTAATCTCTTTCAAAATGTGTAAAAGAAAGGAACATATTCCAACTCTTATTATGAGGCCAGTATTATCTTGATACCAAACCAGACAAGACCATCATAAGAAAATAAAACTATAGGCCAATATCTCTTACAAATCTAGACCTAAAATTCTCAGCAAAATACTAGCAAACTGAATCCTGCAGCATATAAAAAGAATTATATATAAGTGGAGTTATCCCAAGAGCATAAGAGTCATTTAACATCTGAAAATCAAAACCAAATATTAATAGAATGAAAGACAAAAAAATTGATCATCTCAAATGCACAAAATGCATTTGGCAAAATCCAGTGCTTTTTGGTGAGGAAAACACTCAAAATCTAGGAATAGAAAGGAAACTTCTTGATAAAAGGCATCTATAAAAATCCCTCATTTAGCACCATAATTTATCAAAGACAAGGTTTTCTCTTACAATCAGGGGCAAGAAAACAACATCTACTCTCTCAAGTTCAATTTAACAGTGTATAGCCAGGGCAATTATGCACGAAAAAGAAAGAAAAGGCATCCAGGTTGAAGAGGAAGGAAAACTATCTCTTCTTGTGGAAGACTTGATCTCGTATGTAGAAATTTCTGAGAAAGCTATTAAAAACTATTAGAAACAAAGATTTCAGCAAAGTCATAAGCACAAGATTAATATTAAAAATTACTACATTTCTATATACTAGCAATGACAAATTCAAAAATGAAATTAAGAATTCCATTTATAGTAGCATCAAAAAGAATAAAATGCTTAGGAATAAACTTAATAAATAAACGGAGTGCAAGATTTTTACATTGAAAACTACAAAACTTATTTAAAAGAAATTAAAGAATATAAAAATAAATAGAAAAATATTTCATATTCTTGGAATGAAAGACTCATTGCAGAGATGACAATACGCTCTAATTAATCAACAGATTCAATGCAATGCCTAACAGAATGCCAGCAGGCTGTTTTTTTTCTTTTTGCAGATCTTGACAAGGTGATCCTAAAATTCATATGGAAATGGGAGGAACCCACAATAGCCAAAGCAATCTTACAAAGTAAGAACCAGAGCTCTCTTGTGACACAGCGGGTTAAGGATCTCGTGTTGTCACTGCAGTGGCTGTGGTCACTGCTGTGGTGCAGATTTGATCCCTGGACTGGGGAACTTCCACATGCTACAGGTGTGACCAAAAAAAAAAAAAAAAAAGACCAGAACTGGAGACTCACACTTCCCAATGTCAAAACATACTAGAAAGCTACAGTAATCATGACAGTGTGGCAGTAGCATAAGGCTAGATACACGTTATCAGTGGAAAGAAAAATGACAGTCCAGTTTACTCTAATAGTTAATTAATTTTTGACAAGGGTACCAAGACAGTTCCACAAAGGAGGTAATTCTTTTTAACAAATGGGGCTGGGACAACTGGATTCCATATGCAAAGGAGTGAGATTGGATCCCCTATACCTCATACCATATATAAACAGAAGTAGATCATAGGCATAAATGTAAAAGCTATAACTATTAAACTCTTAGGAGAAACAAAGGAGTACATTTTTATGACCATGGGCTAAGCAGTAGTTCCTTAGATATGGCACCACAGGCATAAGCAACAAAAGTAAAAACAGAGAAATTAGACTTCATCAAAAGTCCGAGTCATCATTTTGTGTGATAGATGATGACTTTATCCATCAAATTTGTTCTTCAAATGATATCATCAAGAAAATGAAAAGACAACACACAGAATGGGAGGAAATATTTGCTAAGCATATATTTGATATTACACTTTTACACAGAATATATAAGGAGCTCTTATACTCAACAATAAAAAATAAGTCAATTATAAAATGACAAATGATTTGAATATACATTTTTCCAAAGAAGATCTACAGATGGCCAGTAAGCACATGAGAAGATGCCTGGCATCATTAACCATTAGGGAGATGCAAATCAAAACCACAATGAAATTCCATTTCATAGTCACTAGAATGGCTAATATCGGAGTGACAGGTTAATAACGGTGTTGGTAAATAGACGGAGAAATTGGAACTCTTATGTATTTATAGTGGGAATGTGAAATGTTGCCTCTTAGAAAAGATTTTGACAGTTCTCAAAAATAGTTGCCATGTAACTCAGATGCTTAACACTGTTACTTAAGTGCAAATTAAACTGTTCTTGATTATCGTTATATCTCCAATCATCTGTCTAAACTTTAAAACAGTGATAGTAACAAGTGTTGGCAGAAATATGAAGTAACTGTTTCTTTCATACATTGCTTATAGGCAATAGTTGGTACAACCACCTTGAAGTTATATACTTTGTTATATACTAGTGCTAAATATATGTAAAGCCTATGACCTAGCAACCTTACTCTTTGTTATGTGTATGTGCAGAAGATTCAGGGCTTATATCAAGCAAAAGATAGGTATAAGAATATTCGTAGAAGCATCAAACTAGATGTAACACAAATGTCCATCATTTACAAATTTGATAAATAATTTGTGTTATGGTAGTACAGTGGGATACTAGGCACAACATTTATGGATAGACTTTAAGATGTGGTCCCCATGTGGGTCGGGGGCCTGCTGGGGTACTGAAAATGTTCTATATCTTGATTCGGTTGGTGGATAAATGTGTGTGTGTATGTGCTCACATGTGAGTATGTACTTAAAGTTTTTTTCTGCACTGCGCATGTATGTATTTTACTGTATGCATTTCATAACATAATACAAAGTGAGAACAGATATATGTATCTGTTTCATTTTGGAAATATAAATACAGATGTACAGCCTAGAAACTTATGAAATTCTCACTTCTGAGGAACAAGGTTAAAGAGACAAGGAAGAAGATGGAACTTCTTTGAGTTTATGTTTTCATGTAGTTTTAGTTTTTGAATAATATTAATGTTTTAAGTATTCAAACAATAAAATTAGAAGACATGATATATATATATAGAATGGAATACTATTCAGCCATAAAAAAGAACAAAATAATGCCATTTGCAGCAACATGGATGGAACTAGAGACTCTCATACTAAGTGAAGTAAGTCAGAAAGAGAAAGACAAATACCATATGATATCACTTATATCTGGAATCTAATATATGGCACAAATGAACCTTTCCACAGAAAAGAAACTCATGGACTTGGAGAGCAGACTTGTGGTTGCCAAGGGGGAGTGGGATGGACTGGGAGTCTGGGGTTAATAGAAGCAAATTATTGCATTTGGAATGGATAAGCAATGAGATCCTGCTGTATGGCACTGAGAACTATACGTCTAGTCACTTACGATGGAGCATGATGGAGGATAACATGAGAAAAAGAATGTATATATATGTGTGTGTGACTGGATCACTTTGCTGTACAGCAGAAAATTGACAGAACACTGTAAACCAACTATAATGGAAAAAAAAATCATTAAAACATTATATCACTAAGGATAGAAACATAGTTTGTATGAGATAGTGGCAGAAATAGAGATGTTGATAAGTAGTTTCATTTTTTTCTGTCACAACTTCCAGTCTCCATTGGCATTAGTTTGGGGTCATATGCCTCGTACTGCCCAAAAAGCTTAGAAGAAGCCTTTGGGCTGAAACAGATGAGAGCTGATTTTATTCCTCTGTGTTCTTTTCCCTTGCTTTGGCAATCATGGAAGTTACATCCTACCCTATGGAGCCAGAGGATGGATTCATGCATCCCTGGATCTCTGAGTTACCACATGGAGCACAACTACCCTGAACCTATACTTTGATAGTGAGAAATAAACCTCTTTCATCTGGGGACTTGTTTGTTGTCTCCTCATAGCCTAGTGCATTCTGACTAATAGAGAAAGACGTAAAATTGAGATGATTCGTTGAGAGCGAGGACACGTAATGGCTATTTTAGGGAAGTAGGGGAAAGAGGGATAAAGGTTTCCCGGTCGCACACGTATATATACATTCTTTTTCTCACATTATCATTCTATGTATCTCATTCTCTTCAGAAGAATGAGAATGAGAGCACTTATAGATTATTAGAGCTAGAAGAAAACCAGAGACATTATTCTATTCTTTTCACTTTGAAGGCAAAGAAATCAAGACCAGAGAGACTAAAGACTACATCAAGATCACATAACAAGTTAGACAGGATTACTCACAACCCTCATTTCTGAGACTTTTCGAATAGTCTTGGTAACGAACCTAAGTTTGCTCTGCTCACTGTACAACAGGCCAGTAAATTCAGAGATGAGTTGTTGGGGCAAGGAATAGGAACTCTGATCGGAAAGCTGGCAGACTGAGAAGATGGCAGACTAGTGTCTCAAAAAACCATCTTGCCTCAATCGGAAGTCAGGCTCCCTTTGAACAGAGGAAAGGGGGGCAGAGGGGTCATCGGTCACTAACTGTTATTTGCTTGAAAAAGGACCCACTGCAATGCTGACCAGTGGCTAAGCAGGACCACTAAAGGTCACCCACTAACCAAGCTCTTACAGTCTCAGGGTTGGGCTACAACTACTTTTGAGAGCAACTAAACATTTGCTTGAGGATATTCTGAATTTCAGTTCTCTGGTAAAGGTTCTAGATGGCAGTGGCAGCTACTCTTGTGCTGAGCCCCTGTCAGTTGTTTGCCCCCAACTCTGAAGTCACAGCATAATCCTCTTTTTACTTCCATTTTCCTGTCCTTCCACCTGGGTTGTCCACCATGGGCGACCTGGGATAATCAGGAAATAGCTTTCACAAGAAATGGTACTCTCACTTTTGACCCTATGCCTCTTATTGTTTGAATTATTTTCTACGGTTTGAATCGCTTGTCTACACAAAGTAGACACTAAAATCAAGAAAATGTCCTTTTTGAGGATTTTGCTCTTCCATCTTTGATGTTTTCTGGGTGGACAAGCCCTTTTTCCCCTTAGGTAAGAATGAGACATGCCCCGTGGCATGGTTTGAGCGATGATCTAGGGGACCCAGGACATTTTATTACAGATTTACTCTTTTGGCTTAAAACATCTTTCTGCTTCAGCACTGCTCAAAACTGTGTGGCCAGCCATAAGCCACACCCCAAATACCTGCTTGTGATTTTGACATCTCCCCCCCTTGTGTCTTCCTCATATCCTGACCTCCCACCTCCCATCTCTCCATTTCTGACCTATGGTCATCACTAAGGGGGACACTTCCTGACCTCTCTTTTCCATCTCCACTCTGACCCTGGAGAATTGAAGGAGGTCATTGTCACATCATCATTGGCCGGCCAATCAGGTGGCCACCTCCCTCCAAGGACCTCTGTGTTCCAGAGGGGTTCTGAGGCAGCTTCAGTGGAAGGAGGGAGCCACAAAGGAGGACTGGCATAAGTCCAAAGATGATCATTACAACATGGATTGTGTACATCCTTGCCCGGAAACATACTGGGTTCCCTTTTCCACCGAAAGTCAGTTCAGTGAGTGGGGCTGGTAGCCAGGCGGGAAGTTTCTCGGGCATCTTCTCCCCTCTGAGCCCCAGCTTCACTTCCAGAGAGAAGATCTTCTAGTGTTGACTGGGTGAGGATGGAGGAGGGGTATGGGTCTCTGTATTGTGAGGGCATCAACTTACCAATTTGTTGCAGGATGTGGAAGTTACAGAGAGTGAGGCTGTGTCTGTAGTACAGCACTGGTTGAAAAAGGTGAGTAAGATTCCTCTGTGACTCAGGGCAGCTCAGATTCTAGAGAGCTGGCTTCAGTGGGTTCAGGGGGCTGAAATTCCTTCTCCCCAGAGCTGGGAAACCCAAGTTCGTTGCCCAGCAGCCTGCCTAAAACTGTGTCTAATCCACCAAACATCCTGGAGGACACAGGCCCTTTCCTTGCCCAAGGTGTTCTGGCATCACCACCAGCCCTGCCTGCTTCTTAAGCACGGGTTGGGGGGTGGGGTTCAGATGCGTGCCCCGCACTGCGGGTATCTCAGGAGGTCCTTGGGATAGGGCCCATGACATAGTGATTTCCCTGGGATTCCATGCGAAGGCAGCAGCAGATGAGCGTATTGAAGGAACCGTGTGATACAGTGTGTGTGTGTGGACATGCACATGTGTGTTATGATGGAGAAGAAGAGGGAGAAGTGGAGCCAGACAGACAGGCACTTTCAGAAGGAAATTACCTTTCAGACTGAAGAAGAGGCTTCCCAGGACATAAAAGAGAAGATATCTGCCAGCTGTCCTCCCACACATGGCCAAGATGTCCACGTGACCAGAGATGTGGTGATGGAGCCTTAGAGAGGATCCTGGGGGGAGTGGGGGAGGGGTAGGAGCAGGTGGGGTCCTACCGCAGAGGGTCCTGGGCAGGTGGCCGGGGCTTGTCTGGGCGGAGCTCCAGCCTGGCCATGGAACCCAACCTGAGCAGTAACCATTGGAGTCCACCCGGATTTCCTAGGTGAAGCACCACCTCTCAAAGTCTGGTTTGTTAACGAACCAGAGTCAAGAGGTCCTGGAGGAAAGAACAAGAATCCAGTTCATAAGATGGAGGTAAAACATCTCATTTGCCCAGAGCCAAGCTGTGGGGAGGGGGAAGCAGAGACTGCACAAGCTCCCCCCACTTTGGGATTCCTGGCCAACGGAAACCCATGGCCACCTTCTTCTCTGGAGGTGTCAGCTCCTTTGGCTGAGAAGCTTTTCAGCCTTACTTTGGGGACTTGAGAGAACATTTTTGCTATCTTGAAAGCCCAGCTCATTCCTAAATTTTAAAATGACTGGAGGGGTTGGAAAACTGGGCTTGCTCACCGTTTCTTAAATGCTTCTGAATAAATTTCAGACCTCTCTTATTTTTGCACTCGATTTTTTCAGAAGTGGCAGCACTTTAAAGAGCTGAAAGAAAACAATCTCTTAAAAATGCAAAAACACAAAGCCCTCAACTTCCACTGAGGTGAGAAGAGGTTTCTCAGTGCCCCAGGCTGGACTTTTGTGCTGGCCAGTGCTTTGTCAGCCTCCCACGGCCTGCCAGCTCAGACCCACAGCCACCTTTCCTGGCTTACGGGAGGCTAGGACTTTAAGCGGGGGAGTCGGGCCTGGAACCCGGCTCAGTACTCTGGCACAGCCTCCCCTGTTTCCTTCTGGGATGTGTTCACTTGAGTCTCTTTTCCCAAGTGAACACATTACTGAGGGGACTCCACCAGGCTTCCCTACCCGTGGAGGGGCCCCCTTCGCCTGCACTGTCTTCCTGCCCGTGCCCTTGCCCCCAGAGCCGGCTGTGCTCCCTCCTATCAGGGAAACTCCATTTCCCAAGAAATGTGTTTTTGCCTCAGGAGGTACAGTTTCCTGTGTTTACCCCCTTCTGGTGGCATTAGCATTTTAAAAGAGGATTCAAATGCTCAGGAATTGCTTAAGAGAAGTGGTGGAATTTGAGACCTCCCTGGAAAAAGTATTTTGCATGGGAAACCTTCCAAGATCCCGCAAGTCAAAAACGATGGTGACGGTCCCCCAACCACTGCTCTGCAGGTGGGAGGCTTGTCTGTGCCTGACCTGGCCCTGCCGCCAAGTCCAGATGTTGCAGGTTCCTTGGTTTGGATGGTTTCCCTGTGGTGTTTTTTAGACCCCAGTGGTGTAGCGTCCATAGGTTAAAGCTTGAGGGTCATGACACAGGAGTCAGTCAATTACCTGCATATAGGTTTTCCGCTCTGGATATTCTATGGATATTTTAAACCAGTGAATTCTGCCAGTTCCCTCTAAGATCCACTTGTTTTGGCATCCTCCTATTTAATTTCATTCAGTACGCAGTCAGGGTTGGTTGCTCAATATCCCACTGTTGAGCACCACTGAATGCTCATTTCTATGGTGGATATATACTGGCCTCCTGATGTTTGCAAGGCCCTCTGGAAGAGAGAAAAGGATGAAAGTGGGAGTTCCCTTTGTGGCTCAGTGGTAATGAACCAGACCACAAGGATGCGGGTTTGATCCCTGGCCTTGCTTAGTGGATTAAGGATCTGGCATTGCCATGAGCTGTGACGTAGGTTGCAGGTGCGGCTTGGATCCCATGTTGCTGTGGCTGTGGTGTAGGCCAGCAGCCTTCCACATGCTGTGGGTGCAGCCCTAAAAAGACAATAAATAAAGGATGAAAGTGAACTGGGTAGCGAAGGCATGTGGACACTGAAGGACGAGTTGGGGATGCCACACGGAGCACCGAGGGCACAGTGGGGGATCAAGCTGCACAAGTTGTTGGCTTTGCTGCCCCAGCTCAGAAGGGTTCCTAGCAGAATTTTCACGTGGACTGACCCATGTCTGAGTAGGAGCTGGACAAACAGGAGCCCAGTGAGGCCTGTTGCCTCTGACAGATGGCAAGAGCCTGGCTACTTGGCCAGCTGTGCCAGCCTCTTCTCTGAGGCTTCCCCTTTACCCTCAGGCCCTTCATCCCTTCTTATCTTGCTCTCTGGGCACTGACCAGCTCCACCTTGTAGGAGCCACATTCCTGGGCATGTTTATCTCCCCTGGAGCGGGTCCTCAGAGCAGTCTCAACACTGAGCTTATGTGGAGAACCCCAGAATAACTAGAGCAAGACCTTATCCAGAAGGCACTTTCAACAGACACAGGAACAGAGGGGTCCAGGAGGCACCGGGGTAGGGGTCCAGTGGGCAGGCTGCTTTAGCTGGAGTGGAGGGTTTGTGAGGCAGCATGGGAATGTGGAGTTGGGAAGGACATGAAGTGGACTACAGAGAGGAAGGTAAGTCCAGAATGGCAAGATAAAGCAAAAACAACAGGAGCAGAGAGGAGCTTGCAGCTTCTTTGTGACAGAATGTTCTAGAAAATCTCTAAACCATATGGCATGGTGCTGATCACAGAGAGCTGGCACTGAAGCTGGAAAGGAATTCAGAAAGGCTGTATCCACAGCCTCAAGACCTCTGACCTGCCAGGAACTAGCGGAGGCTCTCAGCCTGTCTCCTCCACTCTCCTTAGGGCCATTTGCTACCTGCCCAGAACCACGGGGGGTTGGGGGCGCCAGGGCTGCTTGGTGGGTGAAAAGAACACTTTGGTACGTGGCGACTGTCAGAACTGTGGTCCACGTGACCCCAACCCTGGCAGCTCCATGGTGACTGGTTAGTAAAGAAGGAACTTGGAACCCCCACTGTTTGGTGGTGTTTTGCAGCCACACCCGTATCTTCCAAGTGCCGAGCGAGGTGAGAAATGAAGTCATGCGAGATAGGATGGAGCAGGTGAGACGAAGGTAAGTGTTCGGGGTGAATTGATTTGTGTCCTAACTGGGGACAGGGAGTGTGTGTGGGGGGTGGCTGTTGACCAATCTCTGTGGGTCTCCCTTAGCTCCAGCCCTTGGGCCTGGCCAAGCCTGGAGCCCTTCTGGAGTGAGCACACCTTCCTACGACCCAGCCCCTGGGCCCAGGCTCAGGCTGCCACCCACCCTGCCCCATGTTGTGGCCTGGGTCTGCTCTGGATGGGCTCTGCCCCTCGCAGTCTCCCCTGGCCTCTCCTCTTCTCTGTCCCTTGTAGCGTGTGCCATCTTACGGATGAGTCATCTCAAGAGCTCCGTGACAGAAATTCCTACTCAGACTGCTGAAAGCAGCAAGTGAGAGCCAGCAGGCGAGGGGCCGGGCAAGGAGATGGGGGGGGCGAGTGGGGCTTGGGGATACCGGCGAGGGGCCTGCACCTGGGCCAGTGGGGGGTGGTGGGGGGAAGGCAGCTGCCCGGGCTCCTGCCATGTCTCTTGCATTTGAGGAAGGACTTGGAGTCAAGGTCAGATTTGTGTCTCTGACCTCACTGTGGTGTCCCAGACCATCAGTTACCCATGGGCCGAGGGGTCTCAGGGATCTCGTGGTTGAGGCCACAGTGGGGCCTATAGTTCTGCGTTGGTAGTGCTCCCCGGCGTGGTTGCTGCTGTTCTGCCGACCCTACTTTGAATCACAGGGTCACAGGCACTGGAGTGGGGAGTGAGGGTGCACAGATTTTGGCCCTGCCACTGATTAAGACCATGACTTTGGGTCACATGGCCACTTGTCCTGCCCGTGTTACCAGTGGTCATGGAAGTGGCTATTTGTGCACCCTTGGAAGGTGACAGCCAATGACTGGCGATTCCTCTATGGGAGGCATCCATTCAGGAAAGGTTACTGCACCCCTTCTATGTGGTGGAGACTGCACCAGCCATCGTGGGGGCTGACTGGGTAACCACCAACATGCTTAGAGAGGGCCACAGAGGTATACAGCAAGCATTTACTGTATGCCAGCTCCTGCACAAGACATTGCAAACATCTGAAGAAGAGGATGTGGTTGTGCTGTTGTTCATGCGTCAGAGATGATGCCACCCTGGGGAGTAGAGGCTGGCTTCTCTCCGGCTCCACTGTGGGCTTCATGCCCTGGGGCCTCAGTTTCCTGACGTCAGGATGTTGCCTTGTGGACCATGGGGTCCAGCACGTGACAGGAGCTTTGTCAGCAGTTTGCTGACAGTAGAGAAGAGGAGTCAGAGGTGCTTGCAGGCCCCTGTGTTTGGAGGTGCAGGGCCAGTCTCCCATCCCAGCTCTGCCTGACACCCCCACCCCAACACTTGTGGCTCTTTCTGCTCTTTGCATCCTGCTCTGTGAATGTGACAAAGAGCTAGCTTAGGAGGTGTCACCAGCCCTGCCCCTCAGCCTTCCTACATTTCCACAGTGGTTGATGTTCTTCAGGGTCAAGGAGCAGCCTGTGTCAGAGGATGTCCATTCGCCCCTTGACCTGAGGAGTGACCACACCTGAGCAGAGAGAATCCAGCGGGTGAGCCCTTCCTTGTGACAGTGGCAGCACTGGAATCTTCTTGCTGAACTGTTGATAAAGAGACGCACTATTTAACCACCACCCCGGCCTCTGGTGTGAGTGCTTTGCCCTCGTTCATTCATCGGACCTCAAGTACGTCATGGGTTTGCCTCTGGGGACACCGGCCGTGCTGGGCGCCCGGACATTAGGCTGGGCTGAGGCAGGAGGATTTACTGTGGGAAGTGTGCTGGGCTGCTTCACTCAAGGATTTTATCTTTTCTTTTCTTTTTTTCCTCTTTTGTCTTTTTAGGGTCACACCCGCAGCATATGGAGATTCCCAGGCTAGGGGTCTAATCGGAGCTGCAGTTGCCAGCCTACACCACAGCCACAGCCATGCCAGATCCGAGCCGCATCTGTGACCTACACCACAGCTCACAGCAACGCTGGATCCTTAACCCACTGAGCAAGGCCAGGGATTGAACCCACAACCTCATGGTTTCCAGTCGGATTCGTTTCCGCTGCACCATGACAGGAACTTTTATCTTTATTCATTCCTTCTCTAGTGCAGTTCCTTCCCTATAGCAGAAATGTGGCTCTCTCTAAAGAATTGTTACTATTTCTTGCAAGGCAGGTCTAATGGTGACAGTTTCCTTTGAGCAAGTATTTCCGCTTCACTTTGAAGGACAGTTTTGAAGGAAACTGAAGTCTAGGGTTTTCTTTCTTTCTTTGAGCACTTAGACTATTTTACCCTGCTGTCTTCTTGCTGGTATGGTTTCTGAAGGATGTAATTTTCATCATGCTTCTCTCTGGATAAGGTCCCCTCACCCCTGACTTTGAAGATTATTTTTGTCTTTGATTTTCTGCAGTTTGAATGTGATATGTTCGGGTGGAGTTGTTTTGGCGTTTATCCTGCCTGGGTATTTGAGCATCCTGAATTTGATGTTTGGAGTCTGTCATTTGTTTTGGAGAATTCTCAACAATTATTACTTAAAAATTTTTTTTTCTGTTCTTTATGTTTTTTTTAATTGGTGTTCCTGTAACTTAAGTGTTACATCTTTTAAAAATTGTCCCCTGGTTCTTGGATGTTCTTTTCACTCTTTTTTTTCTCTTTGCTTTTTTGTTTTGAGAAATTCCTTTGACTTTTTTTTTTTTAAATTCACCAATTCTTTCCTTATGCATGTCTGGTCTACAGGTGAGCCTATCAAAAGCATTCTTCATTCTATGATCATTTATGGCATTTCCTTTTGATTCTTTCTTAGGGTTCCTATCTGTCTACTTACGTTACCCATCTTTTCTTATGTGATGTCCACTTTTCCACTAGAGCCCTTAGCATATTTATCAAGGTGGTTTTAAATCCCCAGTCTGATAATTCCAGCGTTTCTGCCATGTCAGAGTCTGGTCCTCATGCTTGCTCTGTCTCTTCAAACTGTATTTTTTCAACTTCCATCATACCTTGTAATTTTTTGTTGAAAGCCAGGTAAGATGTATGAGATAAAGGAACTGGGGTAGACAGGGCTTCACTGTGAGGTTTTATATTCATCTGGTTAGGACTCACATTGTTACTGTTTCCAGCAACTGTGGTGTCAGAGGCTAAAATGTCCTTTTGTGTCCTTGCTTTTGCCTTTGGGTTTCCCTAGCGGTTCCTCCTTGAATAGGGCCTGAACTTTGCAGTTCTTTGAGCATTAACTCCTTCTTACTCTTCTGGAGCCCTGTTGATGTAATGAGGTGCGAGGGGCACGGGGGAGCATCCTATACTCCTCTGACTAGGTCTTGGTCTCAGCGAGCCTGTGCCCCTGGCATGTGGGTTAAGGATCCAGCGTTGCTGTGAGCTGTGGTGTAGGTCACAGATGCGGCTCGGATCTGGCATGGCTGTGGCTGTGGTGTAGGCTGGCAACTGCAGCTCCGATTAGACCCCTAGCCTGGGAATCTCCATATGCTGCGGGTGTGACCCTAAAAAGACAAAAGAGGAAAAAAAGAAAAGAAAAGATAAAATCCTTGAGTGAAGCAGCCCAGCACACTTCCCACAGTAAATCCTCCTGCCTCAGCCCAGCCTAATGTCCGGGCGCCCAGCACGGCCGGTGTCCCCAGAGGCAAACCCATGACGTACTTGAGGTCCGATGAATGAACGAGGGCAAAGCACTCACACCAGAGGCCGGGGTGGTGGTTAAATAGTGCGTCTCTTTATCAACAGTTCAGCAAGAAGATTCCAGTGCTGCCACTGTCACAAGGAAGGGCTCACCCGCTGGATTCTCTCTGCTCAGGTGTGGTCACTCCTCAGGTCAAGGGGCGAATGGACATCCTCTGACACAGGCTGCTCCTTGACCCTGAAGAACATCAACCACTGTGGAAATGTAGGAAGGCTGAGGGGCAGGGCTGGTGACACCTCCTAAGCTAGCTCTTTGTCACATTCACAGAGCAGGATGCAAAGAGCAGAAAGAGCCACAAGTGTTGGGGTGGGGGTGTCAGGCAGAGCTGGGATGGGAGACTGGCCCTGCACCTCCAAACACAGGGGCCTGCAAGCACCTCTGACTCCTCTTCTCTACTGTCAGCAAACTGCTGACAAAGCTCCTGTCACGTGCTGGACCCCATGGTCCACAAGGCAACATCCTGACGTCAGGAAACTGAGGCCCCAGGGCATGAAGCCCACAGTGGAGCCGGAGAGAAGCCAGCCTCTACTCCCCAGGGTGGCATCATCTCTGACGCATGAACAACAGCACAACCACATCCTCTTCTTCAGATGTTTGCAATGTCTTGTGCAGGAGCTGGCATACAGTAAATGCTTGCTGTATACCTCTGTGGCCCTCTCTAAGCATGTTGGTGGTTACCCAGTCAGCCCCCACGATGGCTGGTGCAGTCTCCACCACATAGAAGGGGTGCAGTAACCTTTCCTGAATGGATGCCTCCCATAGAGGAATCGCCAGTCATTGGCTGTCACCTTCCAAGGGTGCACAAATAGCCACTTCCATGACCACTGGTAACACGGGCAGGACAAGTGGCCATGTGACCCAAAGTCATGGTCTTAATCAGTGGCAGGGCCAAAATCTGTGCACCCTCACTCCCCACTCCAGTGCCTGTGACCCTGTGATTCAAAGTAGGGTCGGCAGAACAGCAGCAACCACGCCGGGGAGCACTACCAACGCAGAACTATAGGCCCCACTGTGGCCTCAACCACGAGATCCCTGAGACCCCTCGGCCCATGGGTAACTGATGGTCTGGGACACCACAGTGAGGTCAGAGACACAAATCTGACCTTGACTCCAAGTCCTTCCTCAAATGCAAGAGACATGGCAGGAGCCCGGGCAGCTGCCTTCCCCCCACCACCCCCCACTGGCCCAGGTGCAGGCCCCTCGCCGGTATCCCCAAGCCCCACTCGCCCCCCCCATCTCCTTGCCCGGCCCCTCGCCTGCTGGCTCTCACTTGCTGCTTTCAGCAGTCTGAGTAGGAATTTCTGTCACGGAGCTCTTGAGATGACTCATCCGTAAGATGGCACACGCTACAAGGGACAGAGAAGAGGAGAGGCCAGGGGAGACTGCGAGGGGCAGAGCCCATCCAGAGCAGACCCAGGCCACAACATGGGGCAGGGTGGGTGGCAGCCTGAGCCTGGGCCCAGGGGCTGGGTCGTAGGAAGGTGTGCTCACTCCAGAAGGGCTCCAGGCTTGGCCAGGCCCAAGGGCTGGAGCTAAGGGAGACCCACAGAGATTGGTCAACAGCCACCCCCCACACACACTCCCTGTCCCCAGTTAGGACACAAATCAATTCACCCCGAACACTTACCTTCGTCTCACCTGCTCCATCCTATCTCGCATGACTTCATTTCTCACCTCGCTCGGCACTTGGAAGATACGGGTGTGGCTGCAAAACACCACCAAACAGTGGGGGTTCCAAGTTCCTTCTTTACTAACCAGTCACCATGGAGCTGCCAGGGTTGGGGTCACGTGGACCACAGTTCTGACAGTCGCCACGTACCAAAGTGTTCTTTTCACCCACCAAGCAGCCCTGGCGCCCCCAACCCCCCGTGGTTCTGGGCAGGTAGCAAATGGCCCTAAGGAGAGTGGAGGAGACAGGCTGAGAGCCTCCGCTAGTTCCTGGCAGGTCAGAGGTCTTGAGGCTGTGGATACAGCCTTTCTGAATTCCTTTCCAGCTTCAGTGCCAGCTCTCTGTGATCAGCACCATGCCATATGGTTTAGAGATTTTCTAGAACATTCTGTCACAAAGAAGCTGCAAGCTCCTCTCTGCTCCTGTTGTTTTTGCTTTATCTTGCCATTCTGGACTTACCTTCCTCTCTGTAGTCCACTTCATGTCCTTCCCAACTCCACATTCCCATGCTGCCTCACAAACCCTCCACTCCAGCTAAAGCAGCCTGCCCACTGGACCCCTACCCCGGTGCCTCCTGGACCCCTCTGTTCCTGTGTCTGTTGAAAGTGCCTTCTGGATAAGGTCTTGCTCTAGTTATTCTGGGGTTCTCCACATAAGCTCAGTGTTGAGACTGCTCTGAGGACCCGCTCCAGGGGAGATAAACATGCCCAGGAATGTGGCTCCTACAAGGTGGAGCTGGTCAGTGCCCAGAGAGCAAGATAAGAAGGGATGAAGGGCCTGAGGGTAAAGGGGAAGCCTCAGAGAAGAGGCTGGCACAGCTGGCCAAGTAGCCAGGCTCTTGCCATCTGTCAGAGGCAACAGGCCTCACTGGGCTCCTGTTTGTCCAGCTCCTACTCAGACATGGGTCAGTCCACGTGAAAATTCTGCTAGGAACCCTTCTGAGCTGAGGCAGCAAAGCCAACAACTTGTGCAGCTTGATCCCCCACTGTGCCCTCGGTGCTCCGTGTGGCATCCCCAACTCGTCCTTCAGTGTCCACATGCCTTCGCTACCCAGTTCACTTTCATCCTTTATTTATTGTCTTTTTAGGGCTGCACCCACAGCATGTGGAAGGCTGCTGGCCTACACCACAGCCACAGCAACATGGGATCCAAGCCGCACCTGCAACCTACGTCACAGCTCATGGCAATGCCAGATCCTTAATCCACTAAGCAAGGCCAGGGATCAAACCCGCATCCTTGTGGTCTGGTTCATTACCACTGAGCCACAAAGGGAACTCCCACTTTCATCCTTTTCTCTCTTCCAGAGGGCCTTGCAAACATCAGGAGGCCAGTATATATCCACCATAGAAATGAGCATTCAGTGGTGCTCAACAGTGGGATATTGAGCAACCAACCCTGACTGCGTACTGAATGAAATTAAATAGGAGGATGCCAAAACAAGTGGATCTTAGAGGGAACTGGCAGAATTCACTGGTTTAAAATATCCATAGAATATCCAGAGCGGAAAACCTATATGCAGGTAATTGACTGACTCCTGTGTCATGACCCTCAAGCTTTAACCTATGGACGCTACACCACTGGGGTCTAAAAAACACCACAGGGAAACCATCCAAACCAAGGAACCTGCAACATCTGGACTTGGCGGCAGGGCCAGGTCAGGCACAGACAAGCCTCCCACCTGCAGAGCAGTGGTTGGGGGACCGTCACCATCGTTTTTGACTTGCGGGATCTTGGAAGGTTTCCCATGCAAAATACTTTTTCCAGGGAGGTCTCAAATTCCACCACTTCTCTTAAGCAATTCCTGAGCATTTGAATCCTCTTTTAAAATGCTAATGCCACCAGAAGGGGGTAAACACAGGAAACTGTACCTCCTGAGGCAAAAACACATTTCTTGGGAAATGGAGTTTCCCTGATAGGAGGGAGCACAGCCGGCTCTGGGGGCAAGGGCACGGGCAGGAAGACAGTGCAGGCGAAGGGGGCCCCTCCACGGGTAGGGAAGCCTGGTGGAGTCCCCTCAGTAATGTGTTCACTTGGGAAAAGAGACTCAAGTGAACACATCCCAGAAGGAAACAGGGGAGGCTGTGCCAGAGTACTGAGCCGGGTTCCAGGCCCGACTCCCCCGCTTAAAGTCCTAGCCTCCCGTAAGCCAGGAAAGGTGGCTGTGGGTCTGAGCTGGCAGGCCGTGGGAGGCTGACAAAGCACTGGCCAGCACAAAAGTCCAGCCTGGGGCACTGAGAAACCTCTTCTCACCTCAGTGGAAGTTGAGGGCTTTGTGTTTTTGCATTTTTAAGAGATTGTTTTCTTTCAGCTCTTTAAAGTGCTGCCACTTCTGAAAAAATCGAGTGCAAAAATAAGAGAGGTCTGAAATTTATTCAGAAGCATTTAAGAAACGGTGAGCAAGCCCAGTTTTCCAACCCCTCCAGTCATTTTAAAATTTAGGAATGAGCTGGGCTTTCAAGATAGCAAAAATGTTCTCTCAAGTCCCCAAAGTAAGGCTGAAAAGCTTCTCAGCCAAAGGAGCTGACACCTCCAGAGAAGAAGGTGGCCATGGGTTTCCGTTGGCCAGGAATCCCAAAGTGGGGGGAGCTTGTGCAGTCTCTGCTTCCCCCTCCCCACAGCTTGGCTCTGGGCAAATGAGATGTTTTACCTCCATCTTATGAACTGGATTCTTGTTCTTTCCTCCAGGACCTCTTGACTCTGGTTCGTTAACAAACCAGACTTTGAGAGGTGGTGCTTCACCTAGGAAATCCGGGTGGACTCCAATGGTTACTGCTCAGGTTGGGTTCCATGGCCAGGCTGGAGCTCCGCCCAGACAAGCCCCGGCCACCTGCCCAGGACCCTCTGCGGTAGGACCCCACCTGCTCCTACCCCTCCCCCACTCCCCCCAGGATCCTCTCTAAGGCTCCATCACCACATCTCTGGTCACGTGGACATCTTGGCCATGTGTGGGAGGACAGCTGGCAGATATCTTCTCTTTTATGTCCTGGGAAGCCTCTTCTTCAGTCTGAAAGGTAATTTCCTTCTGAAAGTGCCTGTCTGTCTGGCTCCACTTCTCCCTCTTCTTCTCCATCATAACACACATGTGCATGTCCACACACACACACTGTATCACACGGTTCCTTCAATACGCTCATCTGCTGCTGCCTTCGCATGGAATCCCAGGGAAATCACTATGTCATGGGCCCTATCCCAAGGACCTCCTGAGATACCCGCAGTGCGGGGCACGCATCTGAACCCCACCCCCCAACCCGTGCTTAAGAAGCAGGCAGGGCTGGTGGTGATGCCAGAACACCTTGGGCAAGGAAAGGGCCTGTGTCCTCCAGGATGTTTGGTGGATTAGACACAGTTTTAGGCAGGCTGCTGGGCAACGAACTTGGGTTTCCCAGCTCTGGGGAGAAGGAATTTCAGCCCCCTGAACCCACTGAAGCCAGCTCTCTAGAATCTGAGCTGCCCTGAGTCACAGAGGAATCTTACTCACCTTTTTCAACCAGTGCTGTACTACAGACACAGCCTCACTCTCTGTAACTTCCACATCCTGCAACAAATTGGTAAGTTGATGCCCTCACAATACAGAGACCCATACCCCTCCTCCATCCTCACCCAGTCAACACTAGAAGATCTTCTCTCTGGAAGTGAAGCTGGGGCTCAGAGGGGAGAAGATGCCCGAGAAACTTCCCGCCTGGCTACCAGCCCCACTCACTGAACTGACTTTCGGTGGAAAAGGGAACCCAGTATGTTTCCGGGCAAGGATGTACACAATCCATGTTGTAATGATCATCTTTGGACTTATGCCAGTCCTCCTTTGTGGCTCCCTCCTTCCACTGAAGCTGCCTCAGAACCCCTCTGGAACACAGAGGTCCTTGGAGGGAGGTGGCCACCTGATTGGCCGGCCAATGATGATGTGACAATGACCTCCTTCAATTCTCCAGGGTCAGAGTGGAGATGGAAAAGAGAGGTCAGGAAGTGTCCCCCTTAGTGATGACCATAGGTCAGAAATGGAGAGATGGGAGGTGGGAGGTCAGGATATGAGGAAGACACAAGGGGGGGAGATGTCAAAATCACAAGCAGGTATTTGGGGTGTGGCTTATGGCTGGCCACACAGTTTTGAGCAGTGCTGAAGCAGAAAGATGTTTTAAGCCAAAAGAGTAAATCTGTAATAAAATGTCCTGGGTCCCCTAGATCATCGCTCAAACCATGCCACGGGGCATGTCTCATTCTTACCTAAGGGGAAAAAGGGCTTGTCCACCCAGAAAACATCAAAGATGGAAGAGCAAAATCCTCAAAAAGGACATTTTCTTGATTTTAGTGTCTACTTTGTGTAGACAAGCGATTCAAACCGTAGAAAATAATTCAAACAATAAGAGGCATAGGGTCAAAAGTGAGAGTACCATTTCTTGTGAAAGCTATTTCCTGATTATCCCAGGTCGCCCATGGTGGACAACCCAGGTGGAAGGACAGGAAAATGGAAGTAAAAAGAGGATTATGCTGTGACTTCAGAGTTGGGGGCAAACAACTGACAGGGGCTCAGCACAAGAGTAGCTGCCACTGCCATCTAGAACCTTTACCAGAGAACTGAAATTCAGAATATCCTCAAGCAAATGTTTAGTTGCTCTCAAAAGTAGTTGTAGCCCAACCCTGAGACTGTAAGAGCTTGGTTAGTGGGTGACCTTTAGTGGTCCTGCTTAGCCACTGGTCAGCATTGCAGTGGGTCCTTTTTCAAGCAAATAACAGTTAGTGACCGATGACCCCTCTGCCCCCCTTTCCTCTGTTCAAAGGGAGCCTGACTTCCGATTGAGGCAAGATGGTTTTTTGAGACACTAGTCTGCCATCTTCTCAGTCTGCCAGCTTTCCGATCAGAGTTCCTATTCCTTGCCCCAACAACTCATCTCTGAATTTACTGGCCTGTTGTACAGTGAGCAGAGCAAACTTAGGTTCGTTACCAAGACTATTCGAAAAGTCTCAGAAATGAGGGTTGTGAGTAATCCTGTCTAACTTGTTATGTGATCTTGATGTAGTCTTTAGTCTCTCTGGTCTTGATTTCTTTGCCTTCAAAGTGAAAAGAATAGAATAATGTCTCTGGTTTTCTTCTAGCTCTAATAATCTATAAGTGCTCTCATTCTCATTCTTCTGAAGAGAATGAGATACATAGAATGATAATGTGAGAAAAAGAATGTATATATACGTGTGCGACCGGGAAACCTTTATCCCTCTTTCCCCTACTTCCCTAAAATAGCCATTACGTGTCCTCGCTCTCAACGAATCATCTCAATTTTACGTCTTTCTCTATTAGTCAGAATGCACTAGGCTATGAGGAGACAACAAACAAGTCCCCAGATGAAAGAGGTTTATTTCTCACTATCAAAGTATAGGTTCAGGGTAGTTGTGCTCCATGTGGTAACTCAGAGATCCAGGGATGCATGAATCCATCCTCTGGCTCCATAGGGTAGGATGTAACTTCCATGATTGCCAAAGCAAGGGAAAAGAACACAGAGGAATAAAATCAGCTCTCATCTGTTTCAGCCCAAAGGCTTCTTCTAAGCTTTTTGGGCAGTACGAGGCATATGACCCCAAACTAATGCCAATGGAGACTGGAAGTTGTGACAGAAAAAAATGAAACTACTTATCAACATCTCTATTTCTGCCACTATCTCATACAAACTATGTTTCTATCCTTAGTGATGTTTTAATGATTTTTATTTTTTTCCATTATAGTTGGTTTACAGTGTTCTGTCAATTTTCTGCTGTACAGCAAAGTGATCCAGTCACACACACATATATATACATTCTTTTTCTCATGTTATCCTCCATCATGCTCCATCGTAAGTGACTAGACGTATAGTTCTCAGTGCCATACAGCAGGATCTCATTGCTTATCCATTCCAAATGCAATAATTTGCTTCTATTAACCCCAGACTCCCAGTCCATCCCACTCCCCCTTGGCAACCACAAGTCTGCTCTCCAAGTCCATGAGTTTCTTTTCTGTGGAAAGGTTCATTTGTGCCATATATTAGATTCCAGATATAAGTGATATCATATGGTATTTGTCTTTCTCTTTCTGACTTACTTCACTTAGTATGAGAGTCTCTAGTTCCATCCATGTTGCTGCAAATGGCATTATTTTGTTCTTTTTTATGGCTGAATAGTATTCCATTCTATATATATATATCATGTCTTCTAATTTTATTGTTTGAATACTTAAAACATTAATATTATTCAAAAACTAAAACTACATGAAAACATAAACTCAAAGAAGTTCCATCTTCTTCCTTGTCTCTTTAACCTTGTTCCTCAGAAGTGAGAATTTCATAAGTTTCTAGGCTGTACATCTGTATTTATATTTCCAAAATGAAACAGATACATATATCTGTTCTCACTTTGTATTATGTTATGAAATGCATACAGTAAAATACATACATGCGCAGTGCAGAAAAAAACTTTAAGTACATACTCACATGTGAGCACATACACACACACATTTATCCACCAACCGAATCAAGATATAGAACATTTTCAGTACCCCAGCAGGCCCCCGACCCACATGGGGACCACATCTTAAAGTCTATCCATAAATGTTGTGCCTAGTATCCCACTGTACTACCATAACACAAATTATTTATCAAATTTGTAAATGATGGACATTTGTGTTACATCTAGTTTGATGCTTCTACGAATATTCTTATACCTATCTTTTGCTTGATATAAGCCCTGAATCTTCTGCACATACACATAACAAAGAGTAAGGTTGCTAGGTCATAGGCTTTACATATATTTAGCACTAGTATATAACAAAGTATATAACTTCAAGGTGGTTGTACCAACTATTGCCTATAAGCAATGTATGAAAGAAACAGTTACTTCATATTTCTGCCAACACTTGTTACTATCACTGTTTTAAAGTTTAGACAGATGATTGGAGATATAACGATAATCAAGAACAGTTTAATTTGCACTTAAGTAACAGTGTTAAGCATCTGAGTTACATGGCAACTATTTTTGAGAACTGTCAAAATCTTTTCTAAGAGGCAACATTTCACATTCCCACTATAAATACATAAGAGTTCCAATTTCTCCGTCTATTTACCAACACCGTTATTAACCTGTCACTCCGATATTAGCCATTCTAGTGACTATGAAATGGAATTTCATTGTGGTTTTGATTTGCATCTCCCTAATGGTTAATGATGCCAGGCATCTTCTCATGTGCTTACTGGCCATCTGTAGATCTTCTTTGGAAAAATGTATATTCAAATCATTTGTCATTTTATAATTGACTTATTTTTTATTGTTGAGTATAAGAGCTCCTTATATATTCTGTGTAAAAGTGTAATATCAAATATATGCTTAGCAAATATTTCCTCCCATTCTGTGTGTTGTCTTTTCATTTTCTTGATGATATCATTTGAAGAACAAATTTGATGGATAAAGTCATCATCTATCACACAAAATGATGACTCGGACTTTTGATGAAGTCTAATTTCTCTGTTTTTACTTTTGTTGCTTATGCCTGTGGTGCCATATCTAAGGAACTACTGCTTAGCCCATGGTCATAAAAATGTACTCCTTTGTTTCTCCTAAGAGTTTAATAGTTATAGCTTTTACATTTATGCCTATGATCTACTTCTGTTTATATATGGTATGAGGTATAGGGGATCCAATCTCACTCCTTTGCATATGGAATCCAGTTGTCCCAGCCCCATTTGTTAAAAAGAATTACCTCCTTTGTGGAACTGTCTTGGTACCCTTGTCAAAAATTAATTAACTATTAGAGTAAACTGGACTGTCATTTTTCTTTCCACTGATAACGTGTATCTAGCCTTATGCTACTGCCACACTGTCATGATTACTGTAGCTTTCTAGTATGTTTTGACATTGGGAAGTGTGAGTCTCCAGTTCTGGTCTTTTTTTTTTTTTTTTTTGGTCACACCTGTAGCATGTGGAAGTTCCCCAGTCCAGGGATCAAATCTGCACCACAGCAGTGACCACAGCCACTGCAGTGACAACACGAGATCCTTAACCCGCTGTGTCACAAGAGAGCTCTGGTTCTTACTTTGTAAGATTGCTTTGGCTATTGTGGGTTCCTCCCATTTCCATATGAATTTTAGGATCACCTTGTCAAGATCTGCAAAAAGAAAAAAAACAGCCTGCTGGCATTCTGTTAGGCATTGCATTGAATCTGTTGATTAATTAGAGCGTATTGTCATCTCTGCAATGAGTCTTTCATTCCAAGAATATGAAATATTTTTCTATTTATTTTTATATTCTTTAATTTCTTTTAAATAAGTTTTGTAGTTTTCAATGTAAAAATCTTGCACTCCGTTTATTTATTAAGTTTATTCCTAAGCATTTTATTCTTTTTGATGCTACTATAAATGGAATTCTTAATTTCATTTTTGAATTTGTCATTGCTAGTATATAGAAATGTAGTAATTTTTAATATTAATCTTGTGCTTATGACTTTGCTGAAATCTTTGTTTCTAATAGTTTTTAATAGCTTTCTCAGAAATTTCTACATACGAGATCAAGTCTTCCACAAGAAGAGATAGTTTTCCTTCCTCTTCAACCTGGATGCCTTTTCTTTCTTTTTCGTGCATAATTGCCCTGGCTATACACTGTTAAATTGAACTTGAGAGAGTAGATGTTGTTTTCTTGCCCCTGATTGTAAGAGAAAACCTTGTCTTTGATAAATTATGGTGCTAAATGAGGGATTTTTATAGATGCCTTTTATCAAGAAGTTTCCTTTCTATTCCTAGATTTTGAGTGTTTTCCTCACCAAAAAGCACTGGATTTTGCCAAATGCATTTTGTGCATTTGAGATGATCAATTTTTTTGTCTTTCATTCTATTAATATTTGGTTTTGATTTTCAGATGTTAAATGACTCTTATGCTCTTGGGATAACTCCACTTATATATAATTCTTTTTATATGCTGCAGGATTCAGTTTGCTAGTATTTTGCTGAGAATTTTAGGTCTAGATTTGTAAGAGATATTGGCCTATAGTTTTATTTTCTTATGATGGTCTTGTCTGGTTTGGTATCAAGATAATACTGGCCTCATAATAAGAGTTGGAATATGTTCCTTTCTTTTACACATTTTGAAAGAGATTAAAAAAGATGGAAAATTAAACAATTAAACATTTAGTATATATTTAACTTTTAAAGAAACATCAAGCTTTCTTCTAAAGAGGCTATAACATTTTACATTCCCACCAGCAATGTAGAAAGGTTCGAGTTTCTCCATATCTTCACAATACTCATACTATCTTTTTAAGCCACAGCCATTTGAGCTGGTGTGTAAAGCAGTATATCATTTCATTTCAATTTTTATTTTCTTATCATTAATCTTTTCATGTGTTTATAGTCTACATACATTTTAATCAATATAATATCTATTTAGTTTTTCAAATTGAATTGTCTTTTTTCTGAGTTATAAGTTCTTTACATATTCTGAATGCAAGTCTTACCAAATACATCATTTACAAATATTTTATCCCAATATGTAGCTTGTCCTTTCATTTTCTTAAGAGTTTCTCCTTTTTTTGAAAGGAAAAGGCTTTTAATTTTGATAAAATCAAATTCTACCTTTTTGAGGGAGTATGCTTTGAGTATTATATCTGAGAACTCCGAGGTCATTAAGATTTTTTTCCTGTTTTGTTGCAGAAGTGTTACAACTTTACCACTAACCTTTACACCGAAGATTCATTTTGAGCTGTTTTTGTGTGTATAACATGAAAAGGATCTGACTATATCTTTTATACTATGTAATGATAACACTATAATTAGTTAAAAAAAAAAAAAAAAAACTACCCTTCCCTCCCACTGAACTGCCTTGGCAGCTTTGTTGAAAATTCATTGACCACAGAGTTTATTTCCGTACTTTAATTTTGTTCCATTGACCTATATGTCTGTCCTTAAACCAGCACTACGTTGTCCAGAAATTTATGGTATTATAGTAAGTCAGATAAAGTAGTATAAGTCCTTTTTTTTCTCAAAAATTTTCTGGCTGTTTTAGGTCCTTTGAGTTTCCTTGTAAAATTTAAAGTTAGCTTGCCAATTGTTTTTTAAAATTCTGTTAGAATTTTGATAAGCATGGTTCTGAAGGTATAAATCAATTATTTCTAAGTTGTATAATTGTTGGCATAAAGCCACAAAACCTTTTTAGTAGTATTGCCACAGAACCTGTCTAATATCTGAAGGTCAGTCTTGATGTTCCCTTTTTCAGTTCTGATTCTGGTAATTTGTGTCTCCTCTCTTTTTTCCTGCTAGTCTTAGTTAAATATTTGTGTTTGTTGTTGTTGTCTTTAATCTTTTTGAAGATCACCTTTAGCTTACATTGAATTTCCATATTTTTCCATGTTTATTTTTGGTTTTCTATTTCATTGATTTCTAATCTAATCTTCACTTTTTCCCCTTTTGTTTGCCTTGGGAATAAATTCTGCTTCAAGAATGCAATGAAGAGAATGGAAACAAGATGGTAAAGTAGAAGGACCTTGAGCTCACCTCCCTTCATGAACACACCAAAATCACAACTAACTACTGAACAAACAGCAGCAAAAAAGACTGGAACCTACCAAAAAAAGATAATCTACATCTAAAAACAAAGGAAAAAACACAAGATGGTAGGAGGGGCCCATTTGTGATATAATAAAACCCGATACCCCCTGGGTAGGAGACACACAAACTGGAGAACAGTTTATTACAGAAGTTCTTCCACAGCAGTGAGAGTTCTGAGCCCCCATGACAGGCTTCCCAGTCCGAGGATCTGGCAACAGAAGGAGGAACCCCCAGAGCATTTGGCTTTGAAGGTCAGCAGGGCTTGACTGCAGGAGTTCCACTGGACTGGGGGAAACAGACACTCCACTCTTGGAGGGGGCACAAGAGGTCCTGTATGCACAAGGACCCAGGGCAAAAGCAGTGACTTCATAGGAGCCTGGGCCAGGCCTACCGGCTGGTTTTGCTAATCTCCTGGGGAGGTAACGGGTGGCCATGGCTCTCTCTAGGGCCATAGAGGCTGGTGGCAGAATTGTCAGAGAGTGTTCATCAGCTTGGACTCTTGTTGGAGGGAGACATCTTTCTTGGGTCTTTCACACCAAAACCTGGACCCACTCAACAGCCTGTAGGTTCAGGGCTGGGGCACCTCAGGCCAAACAACCAACAGATCAGGAACACAACCCCATGCATCTGTAAAGACACCACCTGAACCCACAGCCACCTCTAGACACCCCTTGACACAGCCCTGCCCACCAGAGGGCCAAGATCCACCAGTGGGTAGGAATGGTCCCTCCCACCAGGAAGCTTGCACAAGCCTCTAGACTCACCTAACACATGATGGGGCAGGCATCAGAAGCAAGAAAACTACGATCCAGCAGCCTGAATCATGGGTCAGACTCTACCTTGGGACCAGCTGGTCCCTGGGCCTTGGGTGATGAGAAGGGAGTGTACTGCTGGGCCCTACAGAGGTCCACTTTCCAATGTCAAGAAACATAATTAGCTTTCCACATAAAAATACGAATAGAAATTTAGACAAAATGAAATGTCAGAGGAAAATATTCCAGATGAAAGAACAAGATAAAACCCAAGAAGAACAACTAAGTGCCACGGATGAAAATCTACCCAAGAAAGAGCTCAGAGTAATGATCATAAAGATGATCCAAGAACTCAGGAAAAGAATGGATGCACAGACCAAGAAGCTACAAGAATTTTTTAACAAAGAATTAGGGAAAAAAAAAAAAGAACAACCAAACAGAGTTGGAGAATACAGTAACTGAAAAAAAAAATACACTAGAAAGAATCAACAGTAGAATAAATGAGGCAGAAGAATGGATCAGTGAACTGGAAGACAAAGTGGCTGAAATTACTGTCATAGAAGTGACCTTTAGAAAGAAATGAGGACAATCTAAGAAACCTCTGGGATAACATTAAATGCACCAACATTCACACTATAGTGATCCCAAAAGGAGAAGAGAAAAAGGAAATCCTATCAAGCATGTTTTTCAACCACAACACTATACGACTGGAAAACAACAAGAAAAAGCTGCAAAAAACACAAACACATGGAGACTAAACCATATGCTACTAAATAACCAGTGGATCAGCGAAGAAATCAAAGGAGAAATTAAAAAATACCTAGAAGCAAATGACAAAACACAACACTCCAAAACCTATGGGATGCAGAAAAAGCAGTTCTAAGAAGGAAGTTTATAGCAATACAAGCCTACCTCAGGAAACAAGAAAAAGCTCAAATAAACAACCTAACTTTACATCTAAAGCAGCTAGAGAGAGAACAGACAAAACCTAAAGTTAGCAGAAGGAAAGAAATCATAAAGATCAGAGCAGAAATAAATGAAGTTGCAATGAAGAAAACCACAGAAAAGATCATCAAAATTGATAAACCCTTAGCCAGATTTATCAAGAAAAAAAGAGAGAGGATGCAAATTAATAAAACTAGAAAAGCAAAAGGAGAACTTACAATGGACATCACGGAAATACAAAGGATCATAAGAGACCACTACATGCAACTATATGCCAATAAAATGGACAACCTAGAAGAAATGGACAAGTTCCTAGAAGAGTACAGTCTTTCAAGACTAAACCAAGATGAAATAGAAAAGACAAACAGACCAATCACAAGTTCTGAAATTGAAACTGTAATTTAAAAGTCTAGGACAAGATGGCTTCACAGGCTAATTCTATCAAACATTTAGAGAAGAGCTAACACCTATCCTTCTGAAACTATTCCAAAAAATTGCAGAGGAAGGAACACTCCCATACTTATTCTATGAGGCCACCATCACCCTGATACCAAAACCAGACAAAGATACCATGAAAAAAGAAATTACAGGCCAATTTCACTGACGAACATAGATGCAAAAATCCTCAACAAAATACTAGCAAACCAAATCCAGCAATCCATTAAAAAGACTGTACATCATGATCAAGTGGGAAATTTCTCAGGGATGCAAGGATTCTTCAATATCCCCAAATCAGTCAGTGTGATAGGCCACATTAACAAACTGAAGAATAAAAACCATATGATTCTCTCAACAGATGCAGAAAAAGCCTTTGAAAAAAATCCAAACCCATTTCTGATAAAAACCCTTCAGAAGGTGGGCATAGAGGGAACCTACCTCGACATAATAAAGGCCTATATGACAAACCCAGAACTAACAGCATTCTCAATGGTGAAAAGCTGAATGAATTCCTGCTGAGATCAGGAACAAGACAAGGATGTCCACTCTCGCCACTACTATTCAACGTGGTTTTGGAAGTCCTAGGCACAGCAATCAGAGAAGAAAAAGAAATAAAAGGAATCTAAATTGGAAAGGAAGAAGTAAAGTTATCACTATTTGAAGATAACATGATACTATACCAAGAAAATCCTAAAGATGCTGCCAGAAAACTGTTAGAGCTCATCAATGAATTTGGCAATGTCGCAGGATACAAAATTAATACACAGAAATTGACCACATTCCTATATACTAACAACAAAAGATCAGAAAGAGAAATTGTGGAAAAATCACATTTACCATAGCATCAAAAAGAATAAAATACTCAGGAATAAACCTACCTAAAAAGACAAAACACCTGTACTCTGAAAATTATAAGACACTGGTGAAAGAGATCAAGGATGACATAAATAGATGAAAAGACATACCATGCTCTTGGACTGAAAGAAACAAACTATCAATATGACTATATTACCCAAGGCAATCTACAGATTCAATGCAATCCCTATCAAATTACCAGGGACATTTTTCACAGAAGAAGAACAAAATATTTTAAAGTTTGTTCAGAAGCACAAAAGACCCAGAATAGCCAAAGACATCCTGAAAAAGAAAAATGGAACTGGAGGAATGAGGCTCCCTCACTTCAGACTATACTACAAAGCTACAGTCATCAAAACCATATAGTACTGGTACAAAGACAGAAATATAGATCAGTGGAACAGGACAGAAAGCCCAGAATTAAACCCATGTGCCTACAGTCAACTAGTCTATGATAAAGGAGGCAAGAATATACAATTGAATAAGTCCCTTCAATAAGTGTTGCTGGGGAAACTGGACAGCTACATGTAAACGAGTGAAATTAGAGCACTTCCTAACATCATATACAAAAATACACTCAAAATGGATTAAAGACCTAAATATAAGACTGGATACTATAAAACTCTTAGAGTAAAACAGGCCAAACACACTCCAACATAAACCACAGCAGTATCTTCTCAGATCCACCTCCTAGAGTAATGACAATAAAAACAAAAATAAACAAATGGGACTTAATTAAACTTAAAAGTTTCTGCACAGCAAAGAATACCCTAAACAAAACAAAACAAAACAAAGACAACGCATGGAACAGGAGAAAATATTTGCAAATGAAGCAACTGACAAGGGATTAATCTCCAAAATTTATAAACACCTCCAATACCAAAAAAAACAAAACAAAAAAAACATCAAAAAGATAGGCAGAAGATCTAAACAGACAGTTCTCCAAAGGAGACATCCAGATGGCCAAAAAATACACGAAAAGATGTTCAACATCACTAATTATTAGAGAAATGCAAGTCAAAACCACTATGAGGTATGACCTTACACTGACTAAAATGGCCATCATCAGAAAGTCTACAAACAATAAATGCTGGAGTGGGTGTGGAGAAAAGGGAACCCTATTGCACTGTTGGTAGGAATGTAAATTGGTGCAACCACTGTGGAAAACAGTATGGAGATTCCTCAGAAAACTAAAAATAGAATTACCATTTGATTCAGCAATCCCACTCCTGGGCATCTATCCAGAGAAAACCATGACTTGAAAAGATGCATGTACTCCAGTGTTCATTGCAGCACTATATACAATAGCCAAGACATGGAAACAACCTAAACATCCATTGACAGAGGAATGGATAAAGAAGTGTGGTAAATATACACAATGGAATATTACTAAGCCATTAAAAGGAAAGAAATAACGGCATTTGCAGCAACATGGATGGACCTAGAAATTATCATGCTAAGTGAAGTTAGTCAGACAGTGAGACACCAGCATCATATGCTATCACTTACATGTGGAATCTAAAAAAAGAACACAATGAACTTCTGTGGAACAGATACTGACTCACAGACTTTGGAAAACTTATGGTTTCTAAAGGAGACAGGTTGGGAGGTGGGGGATGGGCTGGGGGTTTGGGATGGAAATGCTATAAAATTGGGTGGGATTATTGTTGTACAACTATAAATGTAATAAAAGTCACTGAATAAAAAAGGATCATACATCATGATCACATGGGATTTATCCAAGGGATACAAGGATTTTTCTGTATCTGCATTTCAATCAGTGAGATACACATTAACAAACTGAAGAATAAAAACCACATGATCATCTTAATAGATTCAGGAAAAGGTTTCAATAAAATTCAGCATCCATATATGATTAAAAAAAAAATTCTCCAGAAAGTGTCACAGAGGGACCCTACATGAAACATAATAAAGGCCATATATGACAAACTCACATCTAACATCATACTCAACATGAAAAAGCTGAAAGCAGTGCCTCTAAGATCAAGAAAAAATACTTTTAGTCAATATAGTTTTAGAAGTCCTAGCCGTGGCAATCAGAAAAATAAATAAATAAAAGGAATCCAAACTGGAAAGGAAGAAGTAGAACTATACTAATTGCAGATGACATGATACTATACGTAGAAAATCCTAAAGATGCTATAAGAAAACTACACATCAACGAATTTGGTAAAATTTCAGGATACAAAATTAATATGCAAAAATCTGTTACATTTCTACACACTAACAACAAAGATCAGAGAGAAATTAGGGGAACAATCCTATCTGCCATGACAACAAAAAGAATAAAATACCTAGGAATAAACCTACCACAGGAGGCAAAGGACCTATACTCTGTAAACTATAAGATGTCGATAAAAAAAAAATCAAAGATGACACAAACAGATGGAAAGATATACCACGTTCTTGGATTGGAGGAATCAAAATTGTTAAAATGACTATACTACCCAAGGAAATCTACAGATTCAGTGAAATTCCTATCAAATTCCAATGGCACTGTTCACAGAACTAGAACAAATTTTTTTTAATTTATACATTAGACCCCAAAAGACCCCAAATAGCCAAAACTATTTTGAAAAAGAAGAACTGAACTAGAGGAATTATACTCCTTGGCTTTAGACTACACTACAAAGCTACAGTCATCAAAACAGTATGGTACTGGCACAAAGATAGACATATAGATCACTGGAACAGGATAGAAAGCCCAGAACGTAGGCACCCATAGTCATTTAATCAACAAAGAAGGCAAGAATATACAATGGAGAAAAGACAGTCTCTTCAATAAGTGATACTAGGTAAACAGGACAACTGCATGTAAAAGAATGAAATTTGAACATTCTCTAACACCATACACAAAAACAATTTCAAAACAGATTGGGAAATCCCAGGTGGCTCAGCAGGTTAAAGATCCAGCTTTGTCACTGCTGTGGCCTGGTTACTGCTGTGGTGCGGGTTCAGTCTGTAGGCTGGGAACTTCTGCATGCCACAGTACAGAAAGAAAGAAAAAAAAACACCTCAAAATGGTTTAAAGACCTAAATGTAAAATCAGATACTATAAAACTCCTAGAGGAAAACAAATGCAAAGACATAAACCACAGCAGTATCTTTTTGGATCCATCTCCTAGAGAAACAGAAATAAAAACAAAAAAGAAATAAATGTGACCTAATTAAACTTAAAAGCTTTTGAACAGCCAAGGAAACCATAAACAAAATAAAAAGATAACCTAGTAAATGGGAGAAAATCTTTACAAATGAAGCAACTGACAAGGGATTATTCTCCAAAATATACGAATAGCTCATACAGCTCAGTATTTAAAAAAAGAAACAACCCATCAAAAATAGGCAGGTGATCTAGACATTTCTCTAAAGAAGACATACAGATGCCCAAAAGGCACATGAAAAGATGTTCAACACATCACTAATTATTAGAGAAATGCAAATCAAAACTACAACAAGGTATCATCCCACACTAGTCAGAAAGGTCATCATCAGAATGTCCACAAATGCTAGAGAGGGTGTGGAGAAAAGGGAACCCTCCTGTATGGTTGGTGGGAATATGCATTGGTGCAGCCACTATGGAAAACTACCTAGAGATTCCTTTAAAAACTAGAGTTTCTATATCATCCTACAATCCCACTCCTGCGCATACAGCCAGGAAAGATGAAAACACTAACTGGAAAAGATACATGCACCCCAGTGTTCATAGCAATACTATTTACAGTAGCCAAGGCATGGAAGCAACTTAAATGTCTATCAACAGATGAACGGATGAAGAAGTTGTGGAATACATATATATATGGAACATTACTCAGCTATAAAAAAGAATGAAATAATGTCATTTTCAGCAACACAGATGGCCATAGAGATTATCACACTAGGTTAATTAAGCAAGACAGAGAAGGACACATATCACATGGCATTGCTTTTATGTGGAATCTTTAAAAAATGATACAAATGAACTTACGTACAAAACAAATAGAGATAAAACTGTGGCCCGCCAGATCCTTGGGGCAGAGCTTCCTTGCCTGCCCCGAGTCACAAGTTTCCTATCCTAATAAATCTGTTTCTTGCCAAAAAAAACAAAAAACAAAAAAAACAAATAGAAAACCAACTTATGTTTACCAAAAGGGAAAAATTAACATATACACACTACTATATATAAAATAGATAACCAACAAGGACCTACTGTTAGCACAGGGAACCATACTCAGTATTTTGTAATAACCTATAGGGGAAAAGAATATATATATATATATATATATATAATTGAATCACTTTGCTGTACACCTGAAACTAACACAACACTGTAAATCAACTACACTTCAACTTAAAAATAATAATAATGAAATAAAGTGATTCACATACCAAGTCCTGTCTGTGGAGGGAAGGCTCAGCCAGCTCTTACACAGACCCTCATCCCTGAGGAGGCCATTCCACAGTTTTCTACCTTGGGCAAGACTGCTTAAGTAAACTTGACTCCACTTTTGAGAACAGTTTCCTTAGTTATCACTGAACCTCTCTATCAACCACAAAAATGGGTACATGCTACTTCAAGATGACTTTTTCAATGTGTTTATTAAATAAAATCTACTTTTGTTTCCCTCTCTCAAAAAAACAAAAGAGTACAATGTACAAATTCTGCCTGAATTTCCAACCTCCTGGCCTGCCCTGCAGATTTTGTATTTGCCAATTTCCACAATCACAGTCAATTCCTTAAAATAAATCCCATAGATAGACAGGTAGATAGACATATAAAGGTGATATTGATATCCTATTGATTCTGTTTCTCTAGAGAAGATTGACTAATACAGGCTTTAGTACCGAGAATAGTTCTAGAAGAACGGAATCGTAAGGACATTTTCTGAATTGGCTCTGGGGTTTCTGGAATTGGTTCTTCAGTAGTAAAGAGAGAGCAATGATAGTCCTAGGCAAGATGTGGTAACACAGTTACATACAATACAACCATCACAATGCTCCTAGTCAAATACTTTATAAGAGCTAAGGTTCTACTTGACTTTGATACTTTAGAACATTTTTGTCAAACTGACAGGTATAAATAAGTTTCACTGGCTGTTCCTAATTACAGAAGAAAAAGTGCCCTGAAAGAAAACTTTATCTCTTGTCACAATGCTGAGACTGCTTAAGCCAAACCCAGAGTTGCATCCTGCAAGTGGCTCAATTACAACACACGTTGAATTTCCAGCTTCACAAGGTGCCAGCTGGTAATGTGAATGCATTGATTGAGAATCTTGTCACTTATGATGGAGCACGATGGAGGATAATGTGAGGAAAGGAATGTATGTATGTGTGACTGGGTCACTTTGCTGTATAGTAGAAAACTGACAGAATACTGTAAACCAGCTATAATGAAAAAAATAAAAATATTTTTTTTAAAAAGAGAGAGACATAATGAGATCTTGAAGATTGGAGTGGGGACATATGGGCAGATTCTGGTGAGGCCAGGAACCCTGAACCCTCAAATTCTGCGGAGTCTTCCTTGCCAGCAGAAGCAGCCCTTCTCCATAGTTTGAAGAGATTAATCCCGCTTTACCCGAGGAAAGTGTAATGGCCTGCCTTGAGGACCCATCCGCAGGACTATCCTTGTTACCGCCTTGGCTTTTTACATCTAATAACTGCACTCACGTCTCAGAGATCCTTAACAGGTTAGGGACAAAGTGTGTCCCATGAGAAATTGTACTACATCCCAAAAGAAGAACGTGATTTTCCCAACTTCCACGTTCATAAATTTGGGGGATGTATATGGGTGACTCTTTTGGTATAAGATAATAATGGAAGGAACGTAAAGTCACATCTGGACTAATTTTATTGATAGAGGTCCCTGGAGAAGATTCTCATTTAATATCACGGCTTGAGTAGCTGGAAAGGGTTCTAACAGTTTCCTTGTTGGCTGAAACACAGACCAGAAGGCGACCTACACTCAAAGAATTTGAAATGCCAAAACTGCCTCAGTGTATGTACCCTGGGGAAAAGTATCCAAAGGTTTAGGGGGATCGGGATCCTACAGTGCATTTATGATGGAAGACACGCTCACTCACCCTGGGAGGCTCCAGAGGACACACCTTCCATCACGACTATGGGAAATAAACCTGTGAAGGGAGCTTCAGCACCCCTGAGGATCTCTGAGGCCGCACTTTCTATAGGTCAGAAATCACAGTGACAGCTGCTGCCACTGAATGGAGGGATCTAAATGCAATGGGGATATTTGGATCTCAAGGAGCAGGATTCAAGTGGCAACACCTAATCACCAAAGGCAAAGTGGGCATGCTTACTGTAATGGACAGCTGAGTCAAAGGGGTAATAAAAAGACTGACTTCCCTAAGGTGTGCACTAGTTACCCATGGCATCCTGAAATGTGAAATAGATGGGCAGTCTACTCAATTTTTGCTTCATCTATTAAAGTGGAAGAATTTCAGATCCAGGGAACAGTAGACTAATTTGAATCATAAAAACAGAGTAATGGCCCTTTGACCTATTCTGGTTCGAACCAGGGTACAGACCCAGAACTCCCTGAATAAGAGGTCAGATCCGCTTGGCAAACAACCCTGATACACTACAAAACATGCCTATTACTCATCTCTCTCCCAGCGCTCCTTAAAGGGACTTACAGGTTTTTACCAGGATGACTGTGCATCGAGGGAAAGGAGATAAACTTTTCATGGACCCAATTAAAAACAGGAATTAAATCATAATGCTTAAATAAATTAAAAAAAAAAACTTGTCATGGATCACTGGACACTGACTCACAACTATACTAATTTTAGGAGATCCAAAACGCCACTGTCAGAGCCAGAACTCCTGCAGGTCAAGTGGTCAATGGAGCTTTAGCTCATGTCTGTCTCACAGTGGGGCCAGTGAGCCCCTGAACCTATTCTATGTTATTTCTCTAGTTCCAGAATGCAAACACTGAGCAACTGGGAGAATCGCCACACTGCAGGGTGAAGGCTATTACGATAGAAGTGGCCAAGTGGGAGCCACCATGAACTTCCTCTACCTAGGAAAAGAGTAAACCTAAAGCAGTACCATATTCCTGGAGGAACTGAGATTAATGCCACCTGGAAGGACCTGAGAGGTACAGGAGCAGTGATTCCACCACATCAACTGGCCTAAATGGTCTATGCAGAAGACAGTTGGCTCTTGGAGAATGATTGTGGATTACTGTAAGCCTTAACCGGATGGGGACCCCAACTCAGTTGCTGTTTCAGATGTGGTTTCATTGCTCAAGCAAATTAACACATTCCCTTGTACCTGCCGTGTAGACATCTCCCTGGTTTTTTCTTCCTTTCTTACTACTGGTTAGTGAAAACCATCAGAAGTAGCTCTGCCTCTGGAGCCACATGATCCAATAGGTCCGGTCGTTCTTGAAGTGGCAGTGGCAGATAAGGATGCTATTTGGAACCTCTGGAAGCCCCAACAAGTGAGTCACAGAGGGAATCATTGGGATTTGGGGCACAGCTTTGCCATAGGCTGTAGACAGCTACTCTCCTTTTGATGGGCAGCTTTTGACTTGTTACTGGGCCCTGGTAGAGACTGAATGCTTAATCATGGACCACCTAACTACATTGGGTCCCGAGCTTCTCATGAACTGGGTATTGTCTGACCTAACAAGCCATAAAGTTGGGCATGCACGGCAGCACCGCATCCTCAAATGGAAGTGGTATTGTTGAGCTCAAGCTCAGGCAGGCCCCAAGGACACAAAAGAGTTAAGTGGCTCAAATACCTGTGGTCCCCACTCCTGCTACAGGGCTTTCTCTCCCAGTCTATACCAACAGCTTCATGGGGAGCTCCCTACAATCAGCTGACAGAGGAAGAGAAGACAGGCCTGGTTTACAGATGATTCTGCACTATAGGCAAGCACCACCTGAAACTGGACAGCTGCAGCACTGCAGCCCTCTCTGGGATGTCCCTGAAGGTCATGGTGAAGGCAAATCCTCCCGGCGGGAGCACTTCGAGCAGCACACCTGGTTGTACACTTTGCTTGGAAGAGAAGTAGCTAGAGCTGCGACTGCATGCTAATTCAAAGGCTGCAGCCAGTGGTTTGGCTAGGTGGCCAAGGACTTGGAAGGAACAGGACCAGAAAACTGGTGATAAGGAAGTCTGTGAAAGAGGTGTGTGGACAGACCTCTCAGAATGGGCAGAACACATGAAGCCATTTGTGTCTCATGTGCATTTCCACCAAAGAGTGACCTTAGCTGAGGAGGATTTTATTAATCAAGAGGACAAGATGACCCATTCTGTGGATACCAGTCAGCTTCCTTGCCCAGTCACCCCTGGCAGCACCCAATAGACACACGAGCACAGTAGCCACAGTGGCAGGGATGGAGGTGACACATGGGTGCAGCAACATGGACCTCACTCACCAAGGCCAACCTGGCTACCGCCACTGCTGCATTCCAGTCTGCCAGTGGTGGAGACCAACACCGAGTCCCTGCTAGAGAAGAAAGCCATCCTGGAGTGATAAACCAGCAGCCAGACAGCAGGTTGATTACACTGGGAGACCTCTGTTACATAAAGGGCAATATTTTGTTCTTAATAGAATAGACGATTACTCTGGATATGGCTTTGCCTTCCCTCCACACCATGCTTCCGCCCAGCTACCATCAGTGGACTTACAGAAAGCCTTATCTACTGTTCTACACAGCACTGCTTCTTATCAAGGGAATTCACAACAGATAGAGGGCAGCCGTGGGCCTGTTCTCTGGTCTTCTCTCATCTTACCTTGTTCGCTGCTCTACTGCAGCAGCTGACCTGACAGAACAGTGGAAGGACGTTTTGAACACTCAATCACAGCACCAGTTAGGTGACAAGACCTTGCAGGGTTGGGGCAATGCTCTCCAGGAAGTGGCACACATTCTACACCTATAGCCAACGTATTGTGTTATTTCTCCCATAACCAGGGTTCACGGGTCCATGAACTAAGGGGTAGAAATGGCAGTGGTACCAGTGACCCACCAGCGAATCTTACACTCCTGGTCCAGAGACCTTAGTTCCAAAGGGAGGGAAGCTCCTACCAGGAAACGCGATGATTCCATGGATGTGGTCGTTAACACCATCACCCAGCCACCTTGGGCTCCTGGCTTCTAAGTCAACAGGTGAAGAAAGGAATTACTGCCTGGCTGGGGCAAGGAAGAGTATGGTGGACTGCGACAGAACCACTGGAGTATCTCTGGGTGCTGCCAGGACCTGCGGTTAAGGTCATGCAAAACTACAACAGTACAGTTCAGACAGAACTACTAATGACGCAGACCCTTTCCTCAATTCACCAATGTTGTCTTCATATCACGCTTTTATTTCACGTTTAAGGAAATAATCCATATCCTGTCATGAAGAAGCTCTCATTTTTTCCCCAGAAACTTTATTATTTCAGAAGCTTTCCTACTCCTACCTCTGACCCGTGTCAAACTCATTTTGTGTGTCGTGTGCTGACTTACACACCCCGTGTTACTGGCGGAGTTCAGGCTTACTGTAAGCGGACCCGCACACTCTGCACCCCAGTTGCTCAGGGTCTAGTGCAAAAGAACACAAGGAGAACACATGCCTGCCCAGCCCGGCCCCCGCTGCCATCGCCACCACCACCACCCCGCCAGGTCTCCGAAAAGGAACATCGCAGCCTCAGGTGCACTCACCATTCAGGTGCACCTGTGACTGGAAGCTTAGCGGCCTCTCACCCGGAAGAACAGGCTCCCGCACCCTGGAGGCGGTGGCGCTGAAAGATTCTTTCTCCATGGATCACTCTGCTGTGGTAACCAGGGTGTGAGAACCGCCAAGGCCACCAGAGCTGGGAGCTGTAGAAGTGGCCCCTGCGGCAGCACGAAACCAAGTCCAGACTAAACCACCCAGTCGTAAATGCGGCACAGACGTAAACGCCCAGCCGTAAACGTGGAGCCGAGACGTAAACCTGGGGCCCAGCGGTACCCCGGAGCGCAGACGTAAGCCCACCCGGCTGCAAACCTGGGGACCAGATGTAAACCTCCCCCAACCATAAACCCGAGGCCCTGACGTAAACTCCATGACGTAATGCTGGCCTCAGACACCAGCGATGCACCTGACGCTGTGCTCCAGGTCCGAGAGACTCGAGGCGGGGCCCGCGGGAGACTGCGTCCCTCCACCGAGGAACCTGTGACTCGAAGGCGGGCCTCAGGCCATTAGGTTGGGCCCGAGGAGCCCCAACAAGGACCCCGCCAGACCTTGAGTGCGCGGATCACAGGTGGGTCCCAGAGCTGGACACCTGGGGGTGGGGTGTCTGCGGTGGGAACCCTTGCCTCTCCTGACTTGGGGTAACCACCGGTGGGCACGTAGTGGGGAGACCGCCGCCCTCCTGCCCCAGGGGCCTCATCCGCGCGGTCTGGGAGGATGGGGCGAGGGCGCCTGTTCCCGGAGCTGGTCCTCCTGCGGAGCGGCACCGACCACTTCGCGGTGATTCTAATTTCTTGGTTTTGCTTGTTTGGTCCTGAAAAGTGTGTGTGTGTGTGTGTAGGGGGGCGGGGGGTTGTTTGGTCCAGAAGCTACTGTGTGTGTGTGTGATGCAGCATTTTTCTTATGCCGTTTGCGTTATTAAATAGAAGACGTTCTTTTCATCTAGATTACGTCACACGTTATGTCAGTTCTTTTATGATTTTGTTTGCTTACCTTAGCCTTTGTTTCTCGACTCGGAATGGTTTTGACTTAAGATACGAACTACCCAAAATCAGTGTTTTTCCACATGGCTACGCTACAGTAGTGTGACTGAAGTACTGACCACCCCCGCTTATTTCTCCGTTTGCGCCTCTGCTCCAGCTCTTTGCGGTGCACACATAACAGGGAGCTGCCGGGGGGCTTCTCATCGTTCCTTGTGCTGTTCGAGGAGCCACCACACTGGTCTCCACAGCGGCTGCGCTTGCGCTCCCGTCCCACCAGCAATGTATGAAGGTTCCAGTTTCTCCACGTCCTCACGGACACATTAGTTTTCACTATTTCCTTAGATTTTCCCTTATTTTAGTTCTTTTAGGTATATTTGTGGGCATGAAGTGGTTTATCATTGTGGCTTTAAATTGCCTTTCTCTAATGACCAGTTAAAGGATCTTTTGATGTATTTAAGGTCACTTATTTATTTGCGTAAGTGCTTATTGAAGTCTTTCTCCCATATTTTAATTGGTTCGTTTATCTTTTTTATTATTGAGGTTTAAGAGTTCTTTATATGTTTTTAACATGAATCCCTTTTATATATATATTTGCAAGTATATATATATATATATTCATTTCCTGATTCTGTGATTGTCTTTTCACTTTTCTGATTATGTCTTTCCCCCCACCCCCCTTTTTTTTTTAATGGTCATACCTTCGGCATGTGAAAAGTTCTGGGCCAGGGATTGAATGCAAACCACAGCTGTGACCTACCTCAAGGCTGTGGCAATGTGGGGTCCTTTATTTACCCCACTGCCTGACCATCCAGCCCACCCCTCTGAGGAACCAAAGCCACTACAGTCAGGTTCTTAACCCACTTTGCCACAGCAGGAACTCCTCGTCATGTCCTTCAAAGCTTTCAAAGGTTTTCAATTGTAAATCCAATTTACTTGTTATTTTTTTTGTTACTCCTGTTTAGGATGTTGTATCTAAGAATTCAGTGTCAAATCTAAGGCCATGAAGATTTACTCCTAAGTTTCTTCCAAAAGTTCCAAAGATTTAGCTCTTACATTTTGTTTATTGATCCATTTTAAGATCATTTTTGTATACAGTTGAGGCAGGAGGCCCACTGCCATTCTTTTACATATCCAGTTATTGAAGCACTGTTAAAGAGACTATTCATATTCATTGACTGGTGTTGCCATTCTCGTCAAAAATCAATAGGCCATGGAATTCCCATCATGGCAGAGCAGAAATGAATCCAGCTAGGAACCATGTAGTTGCAGGTTGGATCCCTGGCCTCGCTCAGTGGGTTAAGGATCCAGCGTTGCCATGAGCCGTGGTGCAGGTCACAGACGTGGTCGCTGCGACTGTGGTGTAGGCCAGCAGCTGTAGCTCCGATTTGACCCCTAGCCTGGGAACCTCCATATGCCGCAGGTGTGGCCATAAAAAGCAAAAAAAAAAAAAAAAAAAAAAATTCAGTAGGCCATGGACATATGGGCTTTTTCTGAATTTTCAATTCTGTTTCATTGGACTATGTCTGTTCTTATGGCAACATCATTAACATTTTTTTATTACTGTAGCCAGCCTTTGACTAATTTCCAGAGTTCTGAAAGTGTTGATTATAAGAATTTTTGCCATTTCTGTTGCTTTTATGAAGGTGCAATTTTTCAGAGTTCATTATAATCCCATTTTAGTGGATGAACATTTTGTGTTATTTTTTGCATATATGCAAAATTGTTAGATATCATTGTATATTTCAAACTTTATAAAGGGTATTCACCTTTCTCTCTTATTTTCCTTTTCTGTCCCTAAATAAAAGTTTGTCTGGGATTCCAGTTGTAGCTCTGGCTTTTTTTTTTTTTTTGGTGATGATTTGTGATGTCTTTTAACATCTTTTTATTTTGAACTTGGAAATCAACTGCAATTGGAGACAGCTCATCCTGTTTGCAAGAAGTTTTATTTTGCAGTATAGTATACATAGAAGTGCAAATATCTTAGAAGTAAGTATACCTTTCAAAGAACTTTCAGGATCATGACACATTTCTGTAAACAGCACCCCGCTCAAGGAAAATAACATTCCCCAACCTCAAAAATCTGCTCATGTTTCCCTTCAACTGTTTCAACCTTTTAAGGGTTACCTTTATCCTGACTTCTAAGCAGTATAGGTTAGTTTTGCCTCTTTTTTTTTTTTTTTTTTGTACTATATGTGTTATATAATTAATTGCTGCTTGTTTTGTGGGACTTATTTTGCTAAACTTTATGTTTGGATGTTTAGCTCATTGCTGTATGTTGTTGTGGAACATTCATTCATATTCTGGTACGCTTTTCCACTCTTCTATTGAAGGGCACCTGAGTGGTTGACATTTTGTGGACGTGAGTAATAGTGCTGCTAAAAGCATGGTGATCTGTGCCATGGTGCGTATACGTTTGGGTGTGTGTGTATGGTTTGTTTGTTTGTTTGTTTGTTTGTTTGTTTGTTTGTTTTTAGGGCTGCAGATGCAGCATATGGAAGTTCCTGAGCTGGGGTCAAATCGGAGCTACAGCTGCCAGCCTACACCACAACCACAGCAACGTGGGATCCAAGCTTCACCTGCAACCTACACTTAGCTTATGGCAATGCCAGATCCTTTAACTCACTGAGCGAGGCCAGGAATGGAACCCGCATCCTTGTGGATACTTGTTGGGTTCATTCCTGCTGAGCCACAGGAGGAACTCCATTTGGGTATGTGTTTAAGCATAATCTAGAGTATGGTTGCTGTGCTGAGTGTGGGTATGGTCAGTGTTCGCAGTGTGGACAAAGAGTTTTCCAGCAGTGCTCTATAACACTTAAGAGTTTTCATCTTTTTATAAATTTTAGCCACTCTGGTATGTGTTGTTTCACTGCGCTTTTTATTTGCGTTCCTGTGACCGTTAATCAAGTCGAGTGCCTTTCATGCTCTGATTTGCAGTTTGCGTGTATTTTTTCAATTGCCTTTACAAGTCTTTTGCCCAATATACTACTGAACTTTCTGTGATTCCCATAGTGATTTCTAGGAATTCTTTTGTATTGTGAATATGAGTCTTTCACTGGTTGTATGTATACGTTACAAATGTCTTCTCACATTTTGGGTTTTTATTATGTTTTAATAAACAAAGTTCTTAACTTTGGGAAAGAAGACTCGTGTATCTTTTCTATTCAGACAGTCTTTACGCATTGAATTGGAGTAGTGCCTTTGTCATAAACAGATGGCAATGCATTGTAGAACTATTTGGGGATTCTCTTTTCTATTCCATTAATCTGTCTCTTTTAGCATCAGTAGCACTCTTCTTTTATTTATTTGTCGGGGGGGGGAGCTTTTTAGGGCTGCATCTCTAACGTATGGAGGTTCCCAGTCTAGGGATCAAATTGAAGCAATACCTGCCGACCTGTACCACAGCCACAGCAATGCAGGATCTGAGCCTCATCTGCAACCTACAGCCTGTGACAGTGCCAGATCCATTAACCCACTGAATGAGGTCAGGCATCAAACCCACATCCTCACGGATACTAGTTGGTTTCATTACCACTGAGCCACAACAGGAATTCCAATAACGTTTTTCTTAATTTTTATTTTGTCTTTGGTCTTGATATCTAGTTATGTAAATCCTCCTTTTTTATTCTTCGTCATGATCATCTTGGCTATTCTAGGCCTTTTGCATTTCCATAAGTATATTTAAAATCAAATTGACAATTACCACAAAAAAACTTCTCGAATTTTGATTAGTATTTTATTGACTCTGTAGCTCCAATTGAAGAAAGATGACATTTTAAAAATGAGATTATCATCCTTGAACATGCTGTGTCTTTCCATTTATTTGTCTTTCATTCTACCAACAATGTTTTATAGTTTTTAGAATTTGAATATCTCATTAGATTTACCTCTAGATAGTTGACATTTTAGTGCAACTTTCAGTTTCTTATTTCAGTTCCATTATATTTCAGCTTAGTCAGTAATAAACAAAAATTTTATATTGTCCATGTATCCAGTCACTTTGTGAAATTCACTTCTTAACAGTGATTATTTATAGGTTATTTTGGATATTCTACATATGCCATCATGTCATAGGTGAATAATGATCATTTTTCTTCCTTTCCAATTATTAGAGTGTTTCTTTTTCTAGCCCTTTTGTTCCAGATAGTATCTTTAGTTAAATGTTGAATAGAAGTGGTATAAACAATCTTTTCCTTGTTACCAAACTTAAAAGTGTTTCACCATTAAATGGGTACTAGGTTTTGAGTAGATTCCCTTCATCAAATATATTTTCTTTTATTCCTAGTTTGCTGAAGGTGTTTGTTCAGAAAGGATGTTAAATTTTACCACTTCTGCATCTGTTGAAATGATTAAATGGGCTTTCTTTTATTCTGTTAGTATAGTGAATTACATTGACTGATTTTCAGATGTTAAACCAACATTGAAATTCTGTGACAGACCCACTCATTCAGTGTTTATATACATATATATAGTCTTACTAAATCTTGCATCTATGAAAATAAACTGTATCAGCCTGTAATTTTCTTTCTTGTATGTTCTGTCAGATCTTGGTATCAATGTTATGCTGAACTCATAAAATAAATTTAGAAGTGCTCACTAGTTCTCTTCCCTGGAAGAATAAATGTCAGTTTTATATTATTTCTTCCTTATGTGTTTGGAGAAATTCATCTGTAAATCTATCTCTCTGAGCCTGGAGCTTTCTTTATTGGATAGTTTTAAATTACAGAATTAACTTTAACATGTTTATAGGATTATTCTTATTTGTTTTTCTGATGTGTAAGTTTTAATATTGTATTTATCAAGGAATGTATCCATTTTATCTAGTAGTCAAAATTGTTCACAGAAAGGTGTTCACAGTACCCTTTTGACATCTTTGTAATGTCTGTGGAATTTGTTGTGATGCTACTTGTTTATTGCTGATAATGCTAACTTATGATTTTGTGTTTTATCTTCGTTAGGTTTGTTACAGGTGTGTCAGTATTGTTAATTTTTTCATAGAACAATCTTTTGTTGATTGCCTTGTGTGTGTTCAGTCTCAGTAATGTCTACCCTTATTACTTCTTTCTTTCTGTCTTCTTTAGAATCAGTTTATTGTTATTGCTTTAGTTTTTCAAGATGGTATTGTCACTGATTGTCTTTTCAGTGATTGCCTTTTCAGCTTTCTTCCTTTTCTAGTACATGCATTTAGAACTAAAAATTGTCCTCAGAACAATTTCTTTAGTTGCATTTCACAAATATTTTCATTATCCTCCAACCCAAAATATTTTCTGACTTAGATTGTGGTCTCTTCTTTGACCTTTAAGTTTTATAGAAGTGTGTTCCTTAACTGAAAAACTTTTGGAGATATACTAGTTGCTAATTAATAACTTGGAGTTCCCATTGTGGCTCAGCACATTACAAACCCAGCTAGTATCCATGAGGATGTGGGTTTGATCCCTGGCCTCACTCAGTGGGTTAAGGATCCACCATTGTTGTGAGCAGTGGTGTGGGTCAGCAACTGCAGCTCCAATTCAAGCCCTAGTCTGGGAACTTCCATATGGCCTAAAAAGAAAAAAAAGAAGAAAAAGAAAAATTCCACTGTAGTCAGAAGATTATTCTGACTTTGGTCTTTTGAAATTAACTGAGATTGAAATTAAGACCCAATATATGGTCTATTTGGGTAGCACTTTAAAGAATATGGGAGTCCCCTAGTGGCTCAGCAGTTTAAGGATCAGGTGTTGTCACTGCTGTGGCTTGGGCCGTTGCTGTGGCGTGGGCTGGATCCCTGGTCCCAGAACTGGTGCATGCTATGGGCGTGGCCAGAAAAAAAAAAAAAAGAATATGTACACTGCAGGTGTTTAGTGTAGAGGCCTGCTTATGTCAGTTAGTTCAAGTTAATTGTGCTGTTCCTGTCTATATCTCCACTAGTTTTGTTTGTTCATTCTTTGTTTTGAGAAAAATACGCTAAAATCTCCAACTATGATTGTGCATTTGTCTGTTTTTTCTCTTGGTTCTGTCGATTTTGACTTCATCAAGTTGAAATTATGCTGTCAAATATACAGATTTAACACTGGTGTATCTACTATTAAATTGCCACTTTATCTTCATTAAATAGCCCTACTGATCTAGAAAAAAATACCTTAAAATCAACTTTAATTTTTTTTGTCTTTTCGGCATATGGAGGTTCCCAGCTAGGGGGCCAATCAGAGCTATAGCCACCGGCCTATGCCAGAGCCACGGCAACACGGGATCTGGGCCTCATCTGCAACCTACACCACAGCTCACGGCAATGCTGGATCCTTAACCCACTGAGCGAGGCCAGGAATCGAACCTGTGTCTTCGTGGATGCTAGTCAGGTTCGCTAACCACTGAGCCACAACAGGAACTCCAACTGTAATTTAATATAGCTACAACAGCTCTCTTTTTGTTTGGACTTATGTGGTATATATTTTTAAATTTTATTACTTCTCATCGCTTTACTTACTTATATAATATGCTTCTACAAAGGACATACAGTTATGGTTTTTTTTATCCAGGCTGACAATGTTTATCTACTAATTGGATCATTTAATCCATTTTAAGTCAGTGTAATTACTAATGTATTTTAGCTAGCTCTAAGATTAATATCTTACTTTTCCCTATTTATATAATCTGTTCTTTACTATCCTTGCTTTATTTTATTTTAGGTCAAATGTTCTAAATTAGTTCATCGAGTAATGACTTACAGGTTGGCTGTTCCTTTCAGCACTTTAAAGGTATCTTCACTGTCTCTTGTCTTCCATTGTTCATCTGGAAACTGTTGTCAGAAATCTTACTATCACTTGTTTGAAGTTAATGATCTTCCTGAACCTTGTAAGATTCTTATTTTTATCTTTGGTTTTCAGTAGGCTGTGATGTGCCTCGTGTATTTCCCTTTGATTGATTAAGCATCTTGAATCTGTGGTATCTTTCACCAGTTTAGGAAATTTCTCAGACAAGATCTCTTCTGTCCCTCTGCCCACTTTCTCTCTCTTCTCTGTCAGGGGACTCCACTTACACGTACATTAGACCTTTTGGTTTGTGTCCCACTTATCTCTTTTGATCCATCCTCCTCTTTACCTTTTCTTTCTCGTCTCTGCTCTTTAGATTGGATATTTCTTATTACCATAGCCCTCTCTCCTGCTGTGTCTCATCTGCTCTTACCTATATTTTTTCACTGAAGATTTAGTTGTGCTCTTTGAAGATTTTAAGTTTAGCATATTAGGCTACCTCCCCCGTGCAATTTCAGAATCAGGCAGATTTCCTGAGGAAAAGGCAGGCTGTATATTTGAGGAGGCTCATCTCTCTTCCAGGCCTCAGTCTCCTTAGTGCCATGAGACTGCAGAATGCTTTACCTTCCCTTTTCCAAGTCTTTGGCCTATACCCCCCTCCAACTTCCTATTGCATAGTCCCAGCCTCAGAAGAACTTCCTATGGGAAGAACTTTCCATACAGTTGGAGTCCCTTGAATTTCCCATCTGTCACCCCAGCTCTGCGTGATTCCTAAAGCTTCCTGATTTCTCCCAGTAAAGTCCCTCTGAAGGGGCCAAGACTAAACATGAGGCTGGGCCTGGAATCAATAAATGCCTCCAGAGAAGGATATCACTAACAGTGATCATCTTTTCTCAGAAGGGCTCCATTCTCTCTGGAATTCCAATTCGCTTCTTCACTGTTGCTTACATGATCTCCAAAAGATACGCTTTTGTAATGTGTCTGGCTTTTTAAAGTTGGGCTGCAGTCATCCAACCCAGCAGCAGAAATTCTGAAATCTACTCTTATTTCTCCTTCTTCTTACTAAAAAAAAAATTATGTATACACACACACACACACACCGGCCTTGAAAACACACCCCTGTCCCTGACTCCTAGTATTCATGCTTTGTCCAGTCGCCTGTCTGGACCTGGACTTTGACTGGACTCTGTGAACACAAGGCCAGTTTATAAAAGACATTTCATCCTCTGCTTTGGGCTTTCTGATTGCTTGATTTGGGGAAAATTGGAGAGCTTCCAGGCAGTCCTGAGGAGACGTCCACATGGACAGGCACTGGCCTTCCACTGACAGCCAGGATCAACTTACCAGCCACGGTGAAAGCAGATCTTCCAGCCCCAGGAAGGCCCTTCCTGACTGTAGCCCCAGCTCAGTGCTGGCAGCAGCTCCATGAGAGACCCTAATCCACAGCCACCTGGGGAAGCTGCTCCCAAATTCCTGATCCATATAGAAGCGGCTTAATCCAGGGGGAAGGGGAGTTGTCCTGTTGGTGTGGAGTTTCATTTATGCAGAATGGGATCTGCAGGCAGCAGAGGGCCTGTTGTGTGCTCCACTGTGTGTTAAGGGAGGTAGATCGCATGTTAAGTGTCCTTACCACCAAGAAAAGGGACACAAGGAAACAAGAATAATAAATATTTACTACGTTACTATTTAACGGCTTAAAGCCATTAAGTTTAGGAGTAATTTATTATGAAACAACAGATGTATATTAAATGTGTATGTATGCATTTTTTTACCTTTTTTTAAATTTAATAATGTATCCTAGAAATGATTCCGTACGATGTCATAAAGATCTCCCTCATTCATTTTGTAACTTATAGCACTGCATTGTGTACCTGACCGAACCAGTCTCTTGTGAATGTGCAATTCTAATATTTTGTCACTTACTGACCCTCTGTATATTTGTTGATATCATTGTCTGACGTGGGGCTTCAGGGTAAATCCATGGGGTAGGATTGCTGCCTCCATGCGTAGTGTATTTGTGGTTTTGTCAGACATTGCTCAATTTCACTGCTGAGGGTTGTGCCACTTTTACTCCCACTGCCAGAGAGCATACCTAGTTCTCCAGGGCCTCACCAGCACAGTGCTTTACCAAGTTTTGGTACTTTTGCCAACCTGATAAATGAGAAATGGCGTATCTGTGTACTATGATTTGCCTTTCTGTAATTATGAGGAAAACTGATCATCTGTTCATTTGTTCAAGAACCATTTACATTTTTTGTGAAGTCGTCACATTTTACCCATTTCCCTATGAATGTTCAGTTTACTCTGATTCTTGAAAGTTCTTTATGTATTAGTATTATCAGCTCTCTATTTATACGCTTTGTTGCAAATATTTTCTCCTAGTTTATCACTTTAAATACTTCTGTCCATGCTTTGCATGGTCTTTTTGCCTCTTCCTAACTTTTATGTGGTCAAATGTATTAATTTTTTAATTGCGCCTGAATTTCGTGTCATAGTAAATTGTATGGGAATTCATCTATGTTTTCACTTAGTCCTTGTGAGGGTAAATTTTTTTCATGTTTTTGTCTTGACTTTGGGGGGAGTTTATTAAGAATATCAGTTTACCCCGTGCATCAGTTATTGATTGCTTCAGTAATGCCTCATTAAAAATCAACTATAGGATGTTCCCTGGTGGCCCAGCAATGAAGGATCCGGTGTTGTCATTGCTGTGATGCAAGTTCAAGCACTGGCCAGGGAAATTCTACATGCTGTGGGCATGGCCAAAAAAAAATCAACTGTACCATGTTGTGGCATAGAAAAATAGCATTTATTCCTTATCTTTCTAGAATCAGTTGGGTGTCAGCTAGGTATCTCTCCTGACCTTAGCTAGCCTCACCCACATATCTGGGGATCAGCCAACCTACCTTGGCTTCATACAGGCTGTCTCCAGATGGAGCAGTTAGAGCAACGTGGCCCTGCTCCATGGCCCAGTAATCTTTCAGCAGCAACCATGGGCATGTTCTCGTGGCAATGGCAGAAGCACAGTAGAGCTCACTCAAGATTTTGCTTGTGTAGCAGCTGCCGAAATCCCACTGGCGAAAGTTAGATAACTGATCAGGTATGAAGTCAAAGAGGGAAGACCCTAAGAAGCTATACAGCAAAGGATTGGAATACAGGAGGGGTAAAGAATTGAGGGCATTTACTAAGTCCTTCAATCTCCTGGGTCTGGTTCACCCTAGATCTCTTCTTATCATCTCCAGCTTCTTGAACGTCTTTACCACCCGATATCTGTTTCTTCATCTTCCCTTTAACCCAGTCCACTGTGGTCTGGCTTCATATCTCTGTCTTTCCACTAGAACTCTTTTCAACAAGGTTGTCAATGGGCTCGAAATTGCCAAATCCGTCATGCATTTTGGCCCTGTTTTGTGAGACAGAACATGCGAGTTGAGCATTAATCTGAGTACTGACTCTGTAGGCAGATGTCTGTGCCAGACTCTTCTCACTGCCCCTCAAGACCCGTTCTCCCTGCCATCTTCCACTGTGTAGGTTACATCCGTGGACTTCTGTACTCGTTGACTTCAGCCTGTAGAATCCTTGTTAGGAGATTGAAGGGAGAAAGGAGAATGCGATCAGGTATTTCTTCCCTTGGTTCCATACCTGTGAGGTCATCTGGGGCCGGCCGTGTCCTTTGTCAGGTGACCCCTTCTCCTGCTCAGTTATGGTGACCTCTCTTTCTCCTCTTGCTTCCAGGCCTAGGATGGTGTAGGTCAGTCACTAAATGCCACTCACTCATCTTTCTGTCCCTCAAACATACCAAACTCATTCATGCTCCTGGGTCTTTGCGTTAACTGCGCCCTCCACTGGGATTGCTCTTCTCTGCTGAACTTGACCGGGCTGGTCATTTGTTATCACCAGTGAGACCAGACTTAAATGTTACTGTGGGGAGGTCTTCCCTAGCCACCCAGTCTAAAGCAGCAAACCAGTTGCTCTCTTGGCGGTAATGCCCATTACAATTTAATATTGACAGACTGATTGATTGATTGATTGGCTGCCTGGCTCTCTAAGACAGAAAGTAGCCTATGGGAAAGCAGAGACTCCATCTGCTAGTTCTGGCCCTTCTTCTTCCCTTCAGCCTCTTCCACCTAGTGTGGACCTTTCAGATCTACTGCCTTCCCCCCCTCCTCGTTGCTGACACTTCCCTTCCTCAAGAGTCCCTTTAATTCCTCAAGGGTTTTAGCACCTGCCTGACAGTCTTCCTCTCCTCCCAACTCTGCCGTCCCTCTCAGTGATACCCTGCCTAGGTGATCCGTCCACCACCTATGAGCTCTTCAGGCTCCTCATGTTCACTCAACTTTTCTCTGGTCCTACCTGGGCCATCCACTCCCACAGTCACACCATGAACCTGGTCATTACTAGAAATTCCTCTTCCTTTAAAGTAAGAACATGCTCTTACCGAGATCTCATCACAAGCTCCTATTCTTCAAACACAAACTGCCTCTCCCTCAAAAACAAGTATTAATCAAGACTCCAAACTACCAGACTCATCACCTTATACCTGTGTTCGTCTGTCTTTTTCTGTCTTATTCCCTAATCAGCCTTACACTCCAAGGGTTTAGTATGGTTGCTGGCTTATAATCTCCCTCAGCCACCTTTGTCCCTCTACCACCATCATACTTTCTGAGAAAAATCCACAAGTCTGGATAAACCACCCCAGTGTATTATCACCAACATCCAATTAACACACAAAACAGCCAGCAATTCTCAGCATTTCTCAAGGAAGTTTGTTTATTCTTCATACCTTTTTGCACCACCACTGTAACCCCTGTGACCTTTCATCTTAACAACCTCTCACTTCATAAGAAAATGCAGAAATGAGACTTCCCTCCATTCCTGTGACCTCTCGACATCTTCCTCCTTCCCGTCACAAACAATAAAATACCCCAGTTTTTCTCAAAGGCCAGTTCTCCCTCTGTGGTCTGGACCCCCTTTACTGTCACTATATTAAGGACCTTTATTACTTTTTACTTTCGCTACCATCTTTCTCTTTTATCACTAGTCTCTTCCTCGGTGAGTTCATTCCAGCAGCATAAACACATATGTTAATATCTCCTGACTTAGGATTTCGTGTCGTGGCGCAGTGGTTAACGAATCCGACTAGGAACCATGAGGTTGCGGGTTCGATCCCTGCCCTTGCTCAGTGGGTTAAGGATCCGGTGTTGCCATGAGCTGTGGTATAGGTTGCAGACGCGGCTCAGATCCTGTGTTGCTGTGGCTGCGGCGTAGGCCAGTGCCTACAGCTCCGATTAGACCCCTAGCCTGGGAACCTCCATATGCCGCGAGTGCGGCCCTAAAATGACAAAAGGCAATAATAATAATAATAATAATAATAATATCTCCTGACTTAAAAACGAGTAAAGCTCACCCTGGCGACACTGTGCCCTCAATGTTTACCATCCCATTTCTGTGCACCCCTTTGCCACAAGGTGTCTTAACTGTATTCTGTCTGACGCTTCCATGTCTGAAACCTTGCTGACCCAGGACTGCTCCAGGATTGGCCACTTGCCAGAAAGAGTAGATGAGTTGCCCACAAGTGCACTTTCCAAGTACAAGCTAACCAGTCTGGTTTCTACAACGTAGCCACCTCCTCGGTCAGGCTTTTGCACTCCAGGCCTCTACTCCCCAGCCCGATCACTGCAGAGCCAGGTAGCAGACAACTAGCAGCCCCATGCCGTGCTGAGATTACTCAAACCAGCCTCAGCCTGCCACCCTGCCTCACCCATCCTTCCCCCTGGAAACCACAATAAGGAACCTGCCCACAGCCCCTCCCCAGGTTCCTGACCACCCTGTTGCTTTCCCATGTGGTCTACTACAGCATATGGCCTGTCCCCCAGTCTTGGGAACTGTAACAAGGTGTCTTTTCAGTGGCACTTGTTTCCTGATGTGTTGGCCTTTCTGTACACAAATTTCCCATGTTTAAAAACGCCAGGCTTCTCGGAAGCCTTGACCGCAGAGTGTCTCTAACTCTCACTTCCCGTGCTTCACCTTACTCCGCTGAAGCTGCTCTTGCAAGGCAACCAATAACCTCATCCAGTGCCACCAAATAGAATACGCATTTTCTGACCAGTCATTCATTCTTTCGGTGAGTTTTCAGGAAAAGGGATCTCTTCTGTGATGTGTGCTCGGGCTCCAGCAGTGAACGGGACAGACAGGGCCCCACCTCCAGGGAGCTCACACGCTAGCGAGGCAGACACGCAGTGAGCAAGGATAGCACCGCTAAGGGCACTCGTTGGCAACACTCCTGCTGCCTTCAGAATGGCAACTCGGGTCCCAAACTGAGGACACACAGGAGCCGCGTGCCTCTCCTTGAGAAGCCTGGTTCCCCCCAGCACACCCTCCCAAGGGGCAGCGTGGGGAGGCTCCAGTGCAGAGCAGCTGCCCTGCGAGGAGAGCCTGAGAACATTCGGGCACACCTTCTCTCTGTTGTGTGGGCAGAAAGGTGTGCTTCCCTCAGAGCCAAACGAAACAGACTCCAAAACCAGGGCTCCTGTCGTAGAGGCTGGGGCTGCCAGCGGGAGAGAGCGTCATCTCCCTCCTGGGAATGGCCACTGGCTGAGCTACAGAGCCCGTGACTCAGCCTGGACTCTAAGGAGGTCCAGGGGGACCACCCAGTGCCCGTGACCCCTGATGTTTGAGCCTGTACACACACCCCCGCCCCCACTGCCATGTTTCCGAAGGAGGGAACCTGGCGAGATCAGCTCCCTCAGGAAGGTTAGATGGTTTTGCCCTCATCCATCAGTTACTAAATGGGAGCAAACATCGTAAATGCAGGTGGTTTATGGGCTGGGACTGAGGCATAAAAGAGAAATGCATGGTTTCTCAAGAGCAGAGTGATCCAGGGTCCCAGGGGAAGGATCCTGCCCACCTACCCTGGCTGATGAAGAAACCAAAGCATCTTGAATTCCTGCCATGATACCGTGTTTGTAGACAAACGGTACAAGGCCCCTGACCATAGAGAAAAAGGAGCCAGTGGAAATAAGGGAAAGAGCCCCACAAGGGGAGGCTGGGGACACAAAAGGAGCTGTGGCTGCTTTACAGATCTGACCTGGACCCTACCCTGTGCCATGCCATCTACATGGTGACAAGCATCCTTCCTGCCCTAGGACCAACCCACTTCATCCCCACAACCTAAAAGCAAAGGGTCTTAACCTCTGAAATCAGTATTGTCCTGAGGTTTAGAAAGCCTATGAAGTTTTCTTGTCACGTAGTCTCTCTCCACCTTCCTTTGTGACTATAAGGTACATGAATTTCCACTGAGTGTCCTGTTGTTGCTCAGTAGGGCTCTGGAGTCTCATTTCCCAGACTCCAGGGGTACGTGACCTCACTGGGGGACACAGGTGTCCTGGGACTGGGTCGTGTCCATCTGAAAGTTAGCCTAAGGGGGAAAAAGTACTGAACCAGGACTCAAGTGAGGCCTTTTCTTGCTTTCTAGGCAACTTCTTGGTGCCTTAAAGCCTTTGTGGAACAAAGAGGGGTATGGTATGGAAGGAAAGAAGGACCCATGTAGGAGGCAGTTGTGGGGGGGCTTAGGGGAGGGAGGAGACAGGAGGGAGGGGAGGAGGAAGGGGAGAGGGGAGTAAAGAGGGTCCTTGTTCGGTTGGCTCTACTGGGTCTTACCACCCACACCTGTCTCTCAAAAAGAGAGAAACACTTGGAGTTCCCGTCGTGGCTCAGTGGTTAACGAATCCGACTAGGAACCATGAGGTTGCGGGTTCGATCCCTGGCCTTGCTCAGTGGGTTAACGATCCGGCGTTGCCGTGAGCTGTGGTGTAGGTTGCAGACGCGGCTCGGATCCCGCGTTGCTGTGGCTGTGGCGAAGGCCGACAGCTACAGCTCCTGTTAGACCCCTAGCCTGGGAACCTCCATATGCCACGGGTGTGGCCCTAGATAAGGCAAAAAAAAAAAAAGACAGACAAAAAGAGAGAGAGAGAGAAACACCTGTGTTACTCAACCCATAAAGTCACCATGGATACCAAATGATAAACACATTAAAGTTCTAAAGTTTGGAGCACTGGGTCAGCATGAAGTTAAGAACATCTTCAAAATAGATTAAAGGACTTAAATAACACAATTTAATACAGAGAAAGGCCTCCTGACCCCAAATATTTTTTTCTTTTTTTGTTTTTTAACTTAGCTTTGCCCACAGAGCTGACAGAGCTAAAGGTTAATTTCTGTTCACACCCCCAACCACCAATAATTCAGGGGACTGTCCAGGCTCACAGCCTGGCACAGTGGAGTTTGAAGGGTTGGCATCTTCGTTTGTGGGAAACAGGAGACTGCAAAACACTCCCAGGATCTGCTTTTAAAAATTAAACCAGAGCATATGAAATATCAAAAAGACTTTTTTTAAGACCTGATAAGAAAAAGGGAGGGTGGAGGAAACAGGAAGCGCAAACTAGGGGAATTACGGCTGCTGACTGAGGCAGGCTGGACTGCAGGAGGTGGCCTCCTGGCCTGGTGGCCCCAGCACGGCTCTCAGAGAGACTTTCATGCCATGGCAGATGTTTCGAAATTTGTAGATGGACCGGTTTTTGTTTGGCTGGGGGAGGCTGGCTGTTTTCTTCACTTGGAACCTTGAGCATAAACGGGAAGATCACATTTTGGTATTTGCCCTCCACCAAAAGACCACACAAAGCTAAAAATAAGCGTGGTAGGAGCCGGTAGATTACAGGAGTTTTGCCAAGAGAGAACATGAGGAAGAAAGAACATTAGGGAACAGGGGCGGCGGCGTTTTCAGGGGAGCGGGGTGTGCTGATCTAGGCGGTGGAATCCAGCAGACGCAACCCCAGACGCGACAGCTCCTCCACGTGCGAGGGTGCGGCCCATCACAGAACAGTCGCTGCCTGTCAGGGCTGGGACCCACTCCCACAGGCAGAATCAGGCCAGAAAACTTCATCACATAACTGACGGCATAGCTTCCCGTTCTTAAAAGATCTCAGGCAGTGTGAAAAGTGTACAGGTTTAAGGTCTTTCTGATAAAAGTGGCCCCTGCCCAGCTTTTGCTCAAGTACCTTCACTCAGCGAGTGAGGCCCGCTCCCAGCACAGATCTAGCCTGCAACAATGCCTTGTCACGGCACCTGCCCCAGTTCTCCCGTAAAGCTCCTCTCGTCGTCTTAGTGTTTGTGATTTTCTTCCTGCCATAGCTGCCTGTTGCCTTTCTCCCCAGCCACTAGAATATAAGCCTAGAAGGGCAAGAGCCTTAGCTACTTGCTGGCGATGGAACCCCGGAGAATGGGCGAGTGAGACTCAACACAAAATCTACCCTCAGGCCATCTGGTCAACGAGTAAAGGGTTCTCTCTCCAGCCTGGGATCCTTTCAGAATCACAGTCAGCCATAAGTTTAAAATCTGGAGTTGATTAGGGAGACCAAGTGAGATCAGAGACCGTCAGAAATTACCTCCTAGGTATAAATAACAATTAGAAAATCAACTTTTTTTTAGCAAATGTTTATTTATATCAAAATACAAAACATTTCTGAAGCAGAGTAATGTTACATGAGAAGCAATTCAATCCTAAACTGTTTTAATAATTTAACTTGCAACACTCCCAGCATACCTCCACTGGCTACACATCTTGTCTCCTGATGTGCCCTTTTTTCTCCCTTTGCTCGTTTGCCCATGTCCACGTTGGCTGGTTTTGCTCTTTAACTTAACTATATGAACGTGCAGTGTTACTGGCGATGCATTGGTTAGTATCTGGCAAGCCTGGAAATGCCAGCGAGGGGAGCCTGGCACAGCGACTTGAGCCAAGGCTGGCCACAGGTCCTCTCCTTACTGGGTTTGTGTTGTCACTCAGCTTTCAACTGGCAAGAGTCTAAGGCCACAGGCTGCCGTCTGTGGTAGGCAGGGCAGGCGTTATTGCTTAGGCCACAGAGCAAGCGTGGCCGACGGGCACCTCCGGCCAGGTCTCCTTGGTAGATTGGGAAGAAGAGGTTGGACAGCCTGGAGGGGCGGCAGCTAGAATAGGCCCAGGCCCTAGACAGGAGGTCAGGGGGCCCTACAGGAGGAGCCCCCTCTCCAGGAAAGCAAGCAGGATGTGGGAGGACAAAGTTCCTCCCTGTCCCGACAGTCGGTAATTTGGTGATTGAAAGTGCCTGTCTCTGGGACGGGCCCTTTGTAAGTGCTCAGACTGTGGAGAGTTTGAAAGCACCTGGTTGAGGGTGTAGCTGTTTCTGTCAACCTCCATCCCCTGGCGGGGAGGAAAGGGGAAGGAGACAGGAAGCAGAGGAGGACACCGGCCCCTCTCATTACAACCAGCCCACTCCCAGAGCCAGCCGGGCCTCCCCTGCAGGCCCCCAGTTGGTGCCTTCGCTTTGGCATTGTGCACCTGTGGCATACCCACGCATGTGTATGCATACACCCCAGCCCCTACACAGCGCGCACACATGCACACACACGCGCACGCACGCACGCACACATGCCTGTTTTCTTTCCTGAATCCACTCAGGAAGCAGAACGGTGTTCCGTCTTATCATCATCCTCTGTTCCAAGGGGTCTCCTTGGTCCACAGTTCCCCCAGCCCCAGCCCCAGGCTTGGCACATGCTGGCATTCCCAGGCTTTTGGAAAGAGGTGACAGAGCAGGGCGCTCACCAGAGACAGGTTGTACAGAGTGTAGAATATGTTCATATAAGGCTTTGGTACAGCACCGATTAAATGTCCTTATCATATGAGTTCTAAGTTGTCTCTTCGAAGAAAAAAAAAAAAGCTTACTGAAAAAATAGTGTTTTTATTTACTTTTGAGTTACATACCTGAAGTTCAAAAAGTAAGCCTCTAGTTGCCATTCAGATCCACACTCAAAGGTGTTCTGGGTGCAGCTGTACAATTTGTTGGTTTGTCTTTAATAGGTAACCAAAGTCGGCCAACCAGTACTGTGAAGTCAGCTGCCCGTGATCACTGACTAGAGCCAGTCCGTACACACAGAAGAAAGAGAAACACAAAAGCCGCCCCTGCGTCTCCCACCCCAAACCCCGAGGGGAAAAAAAATCAAATAGAAGACAAAATACAGCAGGATCGAAGGAACCAGTGGGACGAAGGAGGGTCAGCCCAGCTGGCCTCTTCAAGAACAGCACCATAAAGCACCCTAGCGCAGTTACGTCGTGGTACTCGACATTCAAGAAATGGAGACGAGGTCTGGAAGGTCTCACGTGAAGACCTGGCCTGGAGGGGGCAGCCCCCAAAGAAAGCTAAATTAGAAAGGAAAGGTTGCCGTGAGAGCAAGAACTCCCACGGCCAAACTGAGGGTCATACCCAGATCCCTCAGAGAAGAGCTCATTCCAGAGGCCGCTGGGCACCCAAGAGGTACGGAGCCAGTGGAGCCTCAGGAAGTGGCATCGGACCCCTCCCAGCCCAGCCTCTGCGTGTCTGCAGACCGCTGGATAAAATGGGCAAAGAAATCCATATGCATCGCTTCCAAGGTGTGAGATGGAAGAATTATACCCAGGGTGATAAAGGCTCTCCAGTGGAAGAGAAAAAGCTGGAGACAAGAGGAACCGGGTGGCAGTGACGCGAAGCCAATGGAGTCCCTCCAGGTCAGCGGCTGCAGAGAAGAAGGAGCAGCTGGTGAAAGCCCAGCCACCTGCACCCTCTGTCTCTGGCCCCACTGGTGGTGGTTCAGAAAGGAAATCTGAATGAGGCGTTTAGACCCTTTAAGATCGATGTACGCGGCTTGGCCAGCGGAGCTTTGGGCTGCTATTCTCCCCTAAACCAGCAAATGAGTCTGAAGTCCCAGCGATCAAGACCACTGCACAGAGCACCCCCTCTCACAGCAGCGCAGAGGAGACTCCCACATGCCAGTATGGGGGCCAGTCCCTCAGGGGCAGGGAGTGTGCTGCGTGGCCTCTTCTGTCCTCCCACTTTCTGCTCTGATGTTGCCCAGAGTGGGTCGACGTGAACACCTGCAGCAAAGGGGTGTGGGAGAGCCAAAGAGCACTGGACAGACCCCGCTTCCCCAAGCTACCGCTCAACAAGCAAGGGGAAATGTCATGGCCCGCACTGGTCCTTGGGCGAGCAGCTCGCGTGAATCTCTCTCCTCCAAACTCTTGTTCCATAGAACAGAGGTAGCAAAGCTGAAACAACTCTGTAGACCCACCACCACCACCACCCCACCTACCAAAAGGGGGAAGCACCAAAAGTCAACATCCCTTCCACCACATTGGGAACGAGGAGCGTGGCACAAACACATGGGACCGCGCGTGCTCCTGGTAGTGGCTACGGGCCTCCGAGACCTGATCAGAGCCCCCGCCCCACCAACCTGTCCCACCAACTGAGAGGTTCAAAGGTAGGAAGTTGTGCTTACTCCACATATCATTAGATGGCAACACATTTTGCCCCACATGCCTTTGTGGAAGGCTGGCTTTTCAGAGACTGAAGGTCTCAGCTGGGCCGTCTGTCCTTTCCCACCCATGTCTACCCTTTCACCATCCTTCTGGGGTCAGGCCCAAGATCATGGGCAGGGTAGAGATAAACACTACATCCCCTCCAGACTCTCAAATTTCAAGGTAGGGGCCATGCCCCTTGTTCACTTTTCTTCCCAGTGGAGGCTGAAGGATGGGACGGGGATGCACGGGTCTGTGTTTACCTTGATGCTAAAGACCAAGCCTGAGGTTCCGTGTGGAAAGAAACAAAGTTTTACAATAACCCCAGACCTAGGGGGAGTACGACCCTATGAGGGCCCTATGATGCTAAGGTGGTTTATCCTGCAGTTTGCATGGTACCACAAGTGGGACAGGGTCTGTGGAGAGACGGAGTCCCTCTAAGAGCCAAAATAATAGTACTGGAAAGCCCTCTTGGTGGTGGAGGCCTTGGCAGTTTGGAAGAGGTGGCAAGCCAGGAAGGGCTATTGAATGTGCTGCTTTTCCTCTTGCTCAACCTCCCCGAAAAATCTTATAAGGAGCTTCTGGCTGTATCCTCCTTCTGCCTCCTGAGGAGACTGAAGGAAAGAGGAGACCTCCTCCAAGGACAGACACATGCCAGTTGGACCCAGTGTTGGAGCCCCGCCAATACTACATGGACAGAGCTCATCTTCCTTCAGTGTCCCTGGGAAATGGGAAATGTCTCGAGCAGGTATGCCAGGGACTCAATGACAGTACCCACGTGAATGCCAGGGCCCCTGAGGTCTACACTGTGGGGGCAGAAGGGCCAGGAGTCAAACTCAAACTCCACCACAACCTACTTTTCCCATAACACCCCAAAATGTAAAAAGCCCTCCTACAGCTGAGGTATCCAAAAGCTCTTGGTCAGCATGACACTCTGGTTGGGAAGGAGGGGTTAGTATTGCCTTTTTTTAGTTGACCAGTAGGAGGCAGGCAGAGAGAATGCAGCTACAAGTCTCTCCTGGTGGCCTGCACTATTTGGCCATGCACCAGCTTCAGACACATCAACTCTGAGCTCTTGGCAAGTCAGAGAAAGAGCTAGCACCCAGAGGCGATTGTTGAGGCCGCAAGGTGCATGGTCCTTGCAGCATATGTGAGGTCTTAAGTTCTCAGAGATCTTAAGTTCTCAGAGAGGTATTCTTCAGGGTGCACAAGGTTTCCTGTCAAATCCAAGCAAGCACCTACTCCCCAGAATCTCCAGCTCTGGGTCAAACTCTTCCAACACAGGTTGAGCTCTAGATGTCCCAGGCCAGGTACCAGAAGGAGTTCCACCAGCCCCATGGCACTCAGCACCCCTTGAGTTCTCCTCTCACGCCTCCTCCTCCACCCAGTATCCCAGGATCAGACCATTCCAATGCCACCTATTTTCCAATTAAAATAATAACTGGAAAAGGCATCTGGGATATGATTATACCAGACAGCACATCTACAATGGTTCCAAGAATCTGCAGCAGAAATGACCAAGGTTTTTTTCAAGACTGAGTCCATGCGATCAGCCTCATGAAGTTCTCTTGAGATGCCACACCCTCAGGGGTGCCCCAGTCAGGGAGCTACCAGCCAGGACAGATGCTGCTGTCAGCCCCGAGGTAACCTCTCCTTTAAGTGATGCCAAGCCAGAGTCCTTCCAAGGGCCTGGGCACCACCCCAGAAATACTAGGACGGACTCAGAGTGTTCAGCTCTCTGCGCTCACTGCATAAAGCCCGTGTGCCAAAGCTTCCAAGCCATGGGTGTCCCAGTAACAAGAGATGCCATGAATCCTGGCTCTCCGGGGCTATCAGATCCAGTAGCGCCCCACAACCCTTGGCTCATCTGGCCTGTCTGCAAGAGGACTGCTTGTTATTTTTTTAAAGTTTCATATATACACATTTCCATCAGAAAGACCCAAGCAACTCAAAAGATGCTGCATGGAAGAAGGATGGGGTAGGAAGGGGCATCGAGGCATGAGCTAGAGTCCCAGGCCACCCCGGGTGGTCCTGCTCCAAACATCTCTAAGCACAGGTACAAAAATAAAGCAAACTATGACTTCATATAGATATAGAGCTATATAGACAAGCTAGATAGACTTTATATAGGTTTTCTGTTTATATATGTGTGCCGAGGACACGAATCCCCACTCTTCTTACCCGGCTTTAGAATCCTCCCCTCCCATCTCCCACTCCCCAGACGTCCCACTACCTGAAGCCTCCCAACCTCTACTATTGCATCCGATCCCTGCACCCCACCCACCCCCAACAGAAGTTCCCCTCTCTCCTTAAAATAGAACAAATTATATATATATATATATATGTATATAATTCTATGTACAGTCTCTATAAAAAATACACTAAAGATGGTACATTACTAATTTCACCCTCCTACCAAAACAGGAGTTGCCTCGCAAAGAAAGAGTTAACCGAAGAGGGTCCCCTAGGCCTGAGGCTACTCAGGCAAATTAGTGTGTCCCTACAAATCTCACACACACACACACACGCACACACGCACACACACAAATACATACCAGAAGCCTACCACATATACACATACCACACCACAAACACAACCATGCCCTTTCACAATCATACCATACCATACACACCATACACGCTATGCAAATGTCACATACCACTGGCACAGACACACACACTTCCTGAGCCCAGGAAAGGAAAATGGGCCAGACAGCTAGCTAGGGCTGGAGACCAGGGAGATAGCCCGTTGACCACAGAGGGACAGGTGAGACAGTCCCACTTCTCTGCCCCAGCCAGGACTGTCTGCTCACGACAGTCCCTCATGGTTTGCAGCAGGCAACAGAAATATTCATTGAGAGTGACTGACAATGTCCCTTCCGCGGACTGCAAGATGATCACGAGGAGGTCTATTCTCCGTGCCAGAAGCAAGGTGTCTTAGATGTCTTCAGCCAGGATGAAGCAAAAGCCTCTTTCTAAGCCCTTGTCACCAATACGAGGAAAGTTAGCATTTGCCCCCTCCTTCTGTGTGTGTGTGTGAAAACCCCACACTTCATGCAGAAGCACGCTCGCAGTGCTTCTAAGGCCTAAAATGCAATCCTTCCCTCCCCAGCCCAAGCCTTCTCCGCTTCCAGGTTCCCTTCCCCATCCAAGCCCCTCCCCATCGTAAACCACGGACAAGGTCAAGATCCCTAGAGCCATGAAGAAGTAGGATGAGGAAGGAAAGGGAGGTAACTGGTGTGTATATGGGGCAGAAAGGAGAGCACCACCTGTCTCCTAAAATAAGTCCACAGAATCCAGTGCCAGGGAGGGGAGAGGGATGGGTGGAGTACATTTCTTCAAGACCCAGAAGCCATTCATGCCACCCTACAGTGGGATGGGGAAGACAGGTGGCAAGAGACCAGGGGCAGGAACAGAGAACTCGTACCGCTTCTCCCTAGCCCCTCAGTCTAGCTCTCCTAGCCAGTGATCAAAGCAACACCTTTTCATCAGCCTTCTTCAGAACTAACTACTTCTACAGACCCACCAGAGAAGAGACCATCCAAGTGATTCCATTCACGGTTGCAGTTCTCCCAGAGTATTTCACGGTCAAGATGCTTTGGCGCTTCTAGAAGGCATGGGTGGCCAGGAGTGGCATTTTCACTTAACGCCTCACTTTTCCTCATCCCACACAGAAACGCCTGGTGTATGTGAGTGTCTTTGGGTCCAACTCAACCTACTGCAACTCTTTAGCTTAAAACAGGGTCATGAAAACACGCCTACTCTCTCAGTAACCCAACACACAAAACAACTAGTGGCGGTACTGCATTTGCTCATGAAAGGCTTATTTGAAAGCACAGATGGGGGGCCCAGAAATAGAGCACTGGACCAGTGCAGATTCACTGCCAGTCGGGGCTGAAGTCCAATCTGGGCTTTGATCCTTGGTTTATCAACTTCTTCTAAAGAAGAGATGGTTAATTCTGTCTCTTGATCTGAAAGGAGGCAGATTTGGAGACGTGACAGAGGACAGAGAAATGGCTGATCTCAGGGTGAATACTTTCATCCTTCTATGTCCTCCAAGCTGGTGGCTTTAACCTCACAAAGGAAGAGGAGGCGCGCGCGAAAGCTGTCGGCACAGAGTCTCTGTGTAGTTTGTGGCCGAAGCAGCCCGGCCCTCAGGAGGACAGGAGTGGTCAAGTCATGGTGCCTTCTCTACCCCCATCAACAGAGTCTCGGGACCTCCTTTCAGATCACAGACAGGAGGAGGAGGCCACCTGCCTTTTTGCTTAGGAAGACCAGACGTGAATTCACAAGAGCAGATCTTTCTTCTCCACTGACACGGAACTGCTGGTAGAGTGGAGAACTCAAGACAAGTCTCCCAGCTTTGGGTCTGAGGCGCCCCCAGACAGACATCACAAAGAACACACCCTTCAGGATCCAGTCTAGGTCTACGTGCCAAGACCTACCCACCTCCTCTTCTTTCAAGTGATTGTATCACCCCCCACACCTGCCTCCTGGTGCTTCTCACTGCCTTCACTCCTAGCACTCCCCACCCCACCCCAGGGTGGTCTCTCCTTTCTTTTCCCAGATTGCACACTGCACCCTGAGCACTGTGTTACCATGAGACCAGAGGGAATGGTGAGGCTCGATGCCCATGGCTTTGGCCTTACCCTCACATCCTAGCATCCCCGCTACCTACCCCAGGGCCGACCTAGCAGTCCTCTCCCAGCCTTACAGAAACATGGCAAAGAAGCTAACTGCCTCTCCACAGCCCAGCTCTCCAACCCCCTTTCCTAAAACACCCACCCATGTTTATGTAGACCTGGACACAGACACACTCCTGAGGCCCCACCTCAAAGCAGCAATGCAGCCCATGGGGCTCTGAGCCTCCAGCCTCTAGCCTTTATTTTGGAAGAGGATAGGAAGGCAGAGCTGGGCCAAGGATGCCTGCTTCCCAGAGGGAGCCAGGACACACTCTGGGAGTCCCCCAGGCACTTGCTCACCTCTACCTTCTTGCTACTCCCCAACAATCCCTGTGATGCCCCCCAAAGCTCTGTCACATGCAAGCAAAGCAAGTCCAAGGTTAACCATCAGCTTTTCTTTCCCTGTGTTTCTCTACATAATGATAAAAGGTTCTTTATGTACAGTCCTTCCACCTAACCCACCCCAATCCCCTAAAAGGCTTTTTCTAACAAAAATGGAAGAAACAGCTCCAGCCACGCACACCCTGGCCCTGGATTTTGGTCCTGGGGAGTGACAATGTCGCTCTGATGCCCTGTGACGTCTGTCTCCTCCCTGAAGCTATTTTGTCAACCTTCAAAGAAAAAAACAAATAACAACAAAAATGAACCCTAGTGAGAAATTCCACATCAGAATCCTACTGTGCTTCCTCCGCATGAAAAGGGCTCAGGAAAACAGCTGAAATCAGCTCAGTTCCAAACAGTTTAGCTCCTAAGTCAAAAATAAAGAGCGAAAGCATTGAAAGATATTAACGGTGACTCACTGGAACCCACCCCTGCCTGAGACCCACGCACGAGCACGATCATGGGACACAGGCCCCCTCCTCAAAGTTCACGCAGTCCCTGCCCGCCCCGTGAAGTGAAGTATCCTTCCCATGAGGAATACAGTCTCGGAAGGGCCTCCCAGACCCACGTCTCCGAGGAAAGCTGGGAGAGACAGGCCAGGAGCTCAGGGACAGAGTCCCCCCACCGCAGGCTGGTCGGGGTACCTGGTCAGCCAGTAAATGGAGAAACAAACATGACCCAAATTCTCCTTACTGCTCACTTTCTCCCCAAACAACTGCAGCCTTGGGCCCCTTCTGGAATCACCTTACCCTCTCCCTGGTCTTCAAGTCACCTACGCTGAAACAGCTGCAGTGCCCGGGCAAGATGCAGGATGAAGGGCCACGTGACTATCCCCCAAGGGTACCAGGCCGCACGAGGGCCGGTTTGGAAGACACCTGTTCTCCCACTCGCTGAGTGTGCAAGTGAGAGGAAGCTTCGGAGCCGCCACTGCATTTACTTAAGGGAAGAGTGCAAAGGATTCTGTGGTCCCTAGAAATGGCTGCACACCTTCACAACCACACCGCGTACACGTGGGCAGTCTCTGAAGGGTTCAGAGATGCTTCTGGCCTCCATGCACACTGTCCCAAGCCTTATGTCCTTTCCCACCGCTCGGACGCCCAGCACAGCTGCCACCCAACGACCCGCAAAAAGTCCAGCTACGTGCTGAGCTACGGGGCACAGCCCGAGGAAGAAAGGCATCAGCACCTTTGCTACCACTGGAGGTGGCCCACAGGCGGGTCTCCAGAAAGCACGTCCCAGCCCTGCACGACATCCTGAAGAAGCAGAGCCTCACCTCTGTCTTCCCTTCTTTTGTAACCTCAGGGCCTGAGTCCCTGCACGAGGCTCAGAAATAGTGGCCTCGTTCACCTTGTAGACGCACAGCCCTGGCTCCCACGTGCAGTCCACCAGGAACTGCTCTGCTTGAGAAACAACAAAAGCGTGGACAAAACCCACAAACCCGCGGGCCCAGGGAGAGGTGCCCGAGTCACCTGCTGGGCTCGGCGGCAGAGGTAATGTTGCCTCAGAAAAGAAGAGTCACTTCTTCACTGGAGCTGCCGCCCAGCGTGGCTTAAACTTGGGAACTGGTGCCCAGTCAAGTGCACTGGCCAGAAGGTGCAGGTTCCACCCAGAGCTCTGGGCAGTAGAAAAGGTGAGGCCACAAACTGCCCCTGCCACTCCTCTCTCTACAATGTGTCACATCAGGAAAGGAACTGTGGTGGTGGGACTTGCGAGGCAGAGCCCCGAGGGTAGAATTGGTCCCCAGTCACCGGGCAAGAGAAGGAAGCACTGCACAGGGTCCGCGTGGCAGAGGATGTCCCCAGGGAGCCACTCCCTCCTCCTGGACCAGCTCGCCTGAGTCACTGGCCGAGACCCACGGAAGCCTCCAGTGCTTCAACTGGGTCAACATCCAAGCAGGCAGCTGGGGACAGGGTACGTCCCCAAACCCACCAAGACAGCAGCACCAAGAAGGACGTACTTGGAGGAGACCGAAAGCCACCTTGATTCTCAGCGGCCAAAAGGGCAGGCTCCTGCCCAAGAGGGTAAGAAAGAAGCTAGACGCACCCCGTCCACACTCAGGCCTCCTGCCCTGTGTGGCTAGCGCCGTCCCCTTACTAGAGGGGAGATACCTCTCTGGTTGCTGTAGGGTGAGCTCACAGGAGCTTCTGGGTGCTAGGACTTGGAGTTAGGACAAGAATTCGGCAGAGAAAGGAGAGAGAGCCCAGCTCCCGCCCCTTCGACCTTCACTCCCAGGCCTCAGCCAGTTCCACCTAAACAGAACAGGAAGAGCAGGCAGCCCCAGAGCACCCCAAGGACCCAGAATCCAAGGCCCCCCCAGCTTCATCTGATCCCATCCCATGGGAGGTCGGGTCCATGGGTGGAGGGGGCAAAAAGAGTCGGCAGGCAGCAGGTGGGGAGCCGGGAGAGGAGCCGGCGGGCTCCTCGCATGTGGCAATTAATCAATCTGGGGAATTAGCTCCCACAAAAGGAGAGGAGTGGTCCAATCAGGGCTCTGCAACAGCACCCCGGAGGGGGCGGAGCCAGGCCGGGATATAAATAGAGCCGCGGCCTGCCGCTTGGCACAGATGGCCCCGGAGCGGGAGGCCCTCGGCCACAGGGCTCCCGGCCTGGCCGGACCACAGAGGCTAACGACGAGTTGAGTCTGGGCACAGGGCCACCTCCTGGCCCTGCTGCTAAGCAGCTTCTACACCTACAAACCGTGAGAGGAATAAAGATGCCCATCTGGCCAAGGCTGCATCGAGTTCCGTGGGCACCTCCCTGCGGAGCCCCGGAGCAGGCGGCCGGACCTCGGCAAGCCCCCACCTCCGCTCTGGAGGGGAGAAGGCGGCGCCAAACGGGGAATTCAGCTAAGAAGGCATGAATCCTGTTTCCGTAGGAACTATACCGGAGACAGACGCCAGGGCCCCCGCCTGCTCTCGCCAGCCCTGCTCACAAAGCCCACCGCCCCGACGCCCTCTCCCTCCCTCGCCTGCAGACCCCAGAAGGAAACGGCACTTCACCTCCCCGTACATGTGTACACACAGAGAAACCCACAGACTACACGCATATGCAACTGCATCTATATCTATATATATATATGTAGAGTCTGGAAGACGATGGGAAGTCCAGCCCTCTTCCAGGACTTGAGAAACTGGAACCAGAAACAGAGCAGTAAAGGCCGCTGCTTCCTCTTCTTTACTCCAGAGATATTGGAGGAGGTGGGAAAAAATCGATCCCGTGAAGAGGCGGGGGGCGGGGCAGGGGGCAGTTCCCCCGGTCCCCAGTTCACTTCCCGAGCTCTACCCACAGCAGCCAGTCTGGCCCCCCCAGCCCTCTGTCCCGGACACGAGGCCAGCAGGCCAGGATGCAGGCCAGAGGGAGAACAAGCAGAACCAGGGTCTGAGCAGCCCTGGAAACCAACAGCCAGGCCACCCCTCCGCCGGCAGGGGAGGACCAGGCCCCCACACCCATCACCCCACATCTCCCGCCCTTGCCTCTCAGCCTGCATCCTCACTCGGGGGACACTTAAGTGGTAGCGTCACAGCAGAGTGGCGTGGCCAGGGTCGTCGTGCTCCACGCTGCTGAGAATCGCTGTCTGGTCTTCCGGAAGCTGGCGGTGGCACAAATCTGAGAGGCGGGCAAAGGGGTCGGGCCGGGCATGTCTCTTCTTCCTCCGGAGGCAGACAGCTTCGTCGGGCCACAGGACCTGAGAGTTTGGAAGGTGCTGAGCCTGGGAGGCAGAAGCGTCTGGGGAGGAGCAGGTGTGCACACAGGAAAAGAGAAGAGAGCGGTGAAAGGGAGAACGCACTCTCGCCCGGTCACCTGTCCATCACCGTGCCCGGCTCCCCTTCTTTAGAATCATACATGGGTGCCACCCGACTGCCCAGGAGACGGGAGCAGAAGGTGCAGCAGGAAAACCACGAAGGACCAACACCCGGGGCCGCCCCAAGTGCTATTCTAGCGAGAGTCCAGAGAGCAGGATGGGGGTGCCTGGGCTTCCTGCGGAGTCACACATCTAGCCAAGCAGCAGCTCTTTTTCATCTTGTTATAATATTCAGGATATTTATCTAGTATCTTTTATCTAATATTTCTTTTTTTTCCTAATAAAGAAATATCCATGTGTCTCTGTCTTTTTTTTTTTTTTTTGTCTTTTTGCCTTTCCTAGGGCCACACCCGCGGCATATGGAGGTTCCCAGGCTAGGGGTCTAACAGGAGCTGTAGCTGCCGGCCTTCGCCATAGCCACAGCAACGCGGGATCCGAGCCGCATCTGCGACCTACACCACAGCTCACGGCAACACCAGATCCTTAACCCACTGAGCAAGGCCAGGGATCAAACCCGCAACCCGATGGTTCCTAGTCGGATTCGTTAACCACTGAGCCGCGACGGGAACTCCACCATGGGTCTCTTTTAGTGCTTCCTGGATGCCGGGCATCATTCTGGGTCCTGGGGTTATTAGGCACACCCCCCCACCACCACCACCCTCTCCTCAAGCGGTGATGGACGTCACACGGGATTTTATGCATCCGCATGACAGTCAGCTCTGGCCCTCCCTGGATGGCCAGGGCCACGCCTCTGCCTCACGGTCCTTCTGGGGAAACAGAGGTAATGCTTTCTCGAAGCTTATACATCAGAATGGGGGTGGGGAAGAAGAGACGGACTGGAAAGACCACAGATGTAAAATCTCCAGGTGCTGCAAGAGCTCATAAGAAAGATAAAAGAGGATCATGAGACAGAAGATGACTGAGGCCTCTGCTCTCTGAAGGAGCAACACCGATGCCACTCTTGAATGCGAGCCTCCACCGACCCCAGGGAGAGGGTTCCCAATGTGAAAGCCTCGGGTTAAGAGCAAACATGACACATCCTGGACACCAAAGGAGGGTAACGCAAGAGCAAGCAGAGTCAGTGATGCACGAAGGGCAACAGAAATCTGTTCTGGTTGCAGAGGGAAGCTTCTGGAAGGTTTTAGTTTCGGGAGTGTGCGCAGGTCACCGTGTGTGGTATACGCTGCAGGGGGCCAGGGTGGAGCCTGAGGACCACATCGGAGGCTGCTGCTCTCCAGTCAAGGCGGGAGACGGGAATGCCTCAGAATTTAGCCTCCGCATCTGAGACAGCAGAAAAGTGGTCAGAGTCAGGATGTGTGTTTAGAAGCTGAGCCAACAGACCTTACCAAGTGGACTGGATGCAGGATGTGAGCGCAAGAGAAGAGGGGAGGCTGAAGTGGGCTGAGGCACGGGGCTGGCGCCAGTGCTGTTTATGAAACTGGGGCAAAACCAAGGAGAAGCAGACACGGAGAGGAGACGCGGTAACTCTTCTGGGGACACTGCAGAGGCTGCGGAGACGTCCCAAGTGCATGTTCAGCAGATACCTGGAAATGTGAGACTGGAGTTCACGGAGGAGATCTGGGCTAAAGACAGGCATTTGGGAGCCGTGGGCAGAAGACAGGGAACAGGGCCCCTGTGGACAGAATTAGAGCGACCACAGGCCTCTGAGGACTCTCTTTGCAAAAAAAAAAAAAAAGGATGACAGGTAACAGGAAGGGCGGGAGGCAGACAAAGGATCTTAAACTGAAATGGGTTGAAAATTCAGCTTTGGGCTCTGATTTCTCATCCAAAGCCTAAAAAGTTCATCTTCTTTTTCTCCACCTCAGCGTCCCCAACTATAGACGAATAGGACAACGACACCACCCTAAGGTCAGGTGAGACCTCAGTGCTTCCTGTCCCCCAGAGATTCAAGGGGCGCCTGGATAGCACTCTTTCGCAGCCAGCCTCTACAGAAGGTGCTCTTTAGAAGACAAGAAAGACCGGCCAGAGGCTGCGCGGTGGCCATCTCGGCCAGCCTGCCACAACACTCCTAAAGACCACCGGTGAACAGAGGGTACATGATAAATGCTGAGGAGCTGTCGCAACAGTCTGAAAAAGGACTGGGCTGGTTCTGCACTGTCTTAGAAGCTACCCATCCCTGCCGGACACACATCACATGACTCAGCAGAGGTCTCCCTTCTATAGGCGGTTTCACTCTGTGTCAGGGAGAAAAGTCTGGCCAGCCTGCAGACACCAGGTCCATGCCACAGTGTCCCCTTGACCCTGAGCAGGACCCCAGAATTCCCATGTCCAATCACAGACCCGGAATGATAGGAAGTATATAAGGAGATAGGGATACTTCCAAGGCACACAGCAGAATGGGAAAAATGCTGTTTATGGTGTTAAACAAATTACGTTAAAACAATGCTATATATGGTCTAAAGGCCTTTGCACAGAAGGGTTCTGAACACCCTGCCTCCAAGAAGGATGGTGCCCAGGTGGGATGAAACAGAACTGGGTGGACACTCAGGGATTTTCACCTTATTTTTCTCTTTCTTTTTTTGGCTTTTTGGGGCTGTCCCCACAGCCTATGGAGGTTCCCAGGCTAGGGGTCCAATCGGAGCTGTAGCCACTGACCTACGCCACAGCCACAGCAACGCGCGATCCGAGCCGCGTCTGCAACCTACACCACAGCTCACAGCAACGCTGGATCCTTAACCCACTGAGCAAGGCCAGGGATCGAACCTGCAACCTCATGGTTCCCAGCCAGATTCGTTTGTCACTGAGCCACAAAGGGAACTCCCTATTTTGCTCACTTTTGATATGAAAATTATATTTCCGTATCACTTGACAGAGAAGCAAAGCACGGGACAAGCCGGGAGGGCTGACTCCACAGAACCCAGGGCTGGGACCCGAGGCAGCTGAGCCCGTAGTGGCGGCCAGGAGGGGCGGGGCCGGCGTATCGCGACACTTACCGGATCGTTTCTTTGACTTCGAGGAAGCCTTGGATGACTTTTTGGGCTTCTTTATCCGTTGGTATTTCAGAGCCTCCAGCCTCTCAGGTACAGCAGCATTCCCAGGTGCAGGCGGATGTGTCCTGGAAGGGACAATTTGGAGAGGCACGAGTCAGCTCCCAGAAGAGTGACCTTCTGAAGAGGAGCGGGAAGAAAGCCAGGAGCTGACCCGGAGGAGACAGAGCACGGCTCCGGGTACCCGCGGCAACTCCACAGCACCGGCCTCCCTTCTGCTCCTGGAAGCGAGAAACCCAGCGCACAGCGCCAGCAGCGGAAGGCCTGCTGCAGGTGGACACCCATCCGCAGAGCCAGCGGAGGACCTAGGAACGGGGGAGACAGGCATTAATGGCAGTCCCATCACAGGACACTCAGGCTGGGGCAAGGAGAGTCACAGAGGAGAGCCGCTTCCACGTCTGAAGTTCTCGGAAAGCATCACAAGCAAGGCCTTGATGAAAAGTAAAGAGGTGGGTTAAACGGGGGGAGAGCCACCTTGACCCCACTGGCTGTGCCTCCTCCAGGAGACACGGGGCCAGGCCCGGCGGAACCCAGGGCCCAGTGAGACGGAACTTCGCCAGGCTCTTCCCCTCCATCTCCAAGATTCAGACAGAACCCTGGCAGCCGATGGCAACAAATAGCTGTCATCTCCCCACATTTCAACAGCAGACCAGGCTCAGACCTCGCCAGTAAGGAGAGGATGGAAGGAAAGGAATACAGTGGTTGCACTGTCCAGGCCGGGCAGCTTGCACAGCCCTCGATATCTGCAGCCAGTATCCAGTTGTGGGTCTCCAATTTTGAGACTGGACAGAGGAACCAAGGTTGCTGGGAGAGGAGACCATCCCCATGCAGACCTCTCCCCCGCCTGTGCAGCGGAGGCAGCCACTTGCCCGACAGAGCAACCGCGTGTTGGGACAAAGCATCAACTGAGCGGGAGCCTGTGTGGCCCACGTGACAAAGGGGCCCAAAGAGCTGAGAAGACTGACTGTCAGTGACACTCCGCGCTTATGGGAGAGAACTGTTCAAGAGTCATAAAAAAAAATCTAGAAGGCGTGTTATCAGTGCCACTTCTTCTCAAAGTAAGCCCAGCTCGGAGCCTGAGGGATAAAGAGGGGAAGAAAGAGACGGGTCACTCTGTCTGTCCTGCCTGTGCTGGCATAAGCACGCCACCGAGGGGGCAGGGACACCCTAGGACCACGCGGGGGGGAGCGCCACACCCCCTGGGTCCCCACACCTCGCTCGTCCATCTCCATCACGGTCAGGGCCAGCTAAGTCCTGAGCCAAAGGGGCACAGCCACACCTGTGAGGGAAGAGAAGTCCCCGTGGGTGAGCCAGCCACGTGAGTTAAGGAAAAAGGGGGTGGGGGGAGACCACAGCTGCATCGCCCCGAGGCCGGACAGGAAAACACACAGCATAACTGCAGATATGCCTCTGGTTCCTGGGGTTTCCTGCATTCACCGACAGTGAAGCCACCTGCACCTCGCGTGACGGACGCCGCCTTCCAACACCCTTTAGAAGCTAAAGGGTAGAGAAGCTCCTGCCAGGTCAGATCAGAGACAGCCTCTGGATTTTCCACAGCCCCCTTAGCAGCAGAGAGCTAAGGACCCAGCCACGTGCGCACACGGCCTCAGAGAGAAGCAGTCCAACTCGCCAGGAAAGGCCAGGTCATCCGCGCCCCCCGCTGCCCCCTACCCCCCACTGCTTCCACTTTCACAGACTCCATAGTCTCCCCCCAACCCCAGATACGCTACGCAGCAGCAGCTGGAAGGAAATCTGGAAGGCAGACCAAGGACGGAGACCGCTAAGGCACAAGGGAGCATCCTTTGTCATCCCAGCCTAAGGCGTCTTCGGGCTGCCTAAAAGGAAAACCAAAGACACGACCCACCCCGCAGCTATTCTTCTTCCCAGTCCTGGCCAGCCTTTTCCGAAAGACGGTACCAAGTGAGCGATGGATGGTCTGAGGAGGCGTATGACAGGCAGGTGGGCCCAGGGACCAGTGCTTAAACAGCACAACACAGGGTGACCCACTGGGCATGTGAGAAGCTGGTGCAGGGTGCCCCTGAAAATTCCTAGAGGTTCCCCAGGCCAGCTGAAGTGTCCAGGGACGATATTATTATGATCAACATGTCATTGCTACTATCATTTTCCTCATATAGCAGCTATTTGCCACTTACCATGCCAGGCACTGACCTATGTTCTCTGCAGTTATTTTCTTTACTCCTCGTAACAACCCTAAGAGGCAAATACTATCATGACCCCATTTTTCAGATGGAGAAACTGAAGTGAGCGAGGTTAGGCCATTTGCCTAATAACCCAGCCACCGTGTGACAGAGCCAGGACCCTCAGCAGCAGGTAAGCTGCTTGACCAACTTCCTCCTAATGAAAACGGGCACCGAAGCCACGGCGGAGGAAAACACGGCTTCCACGTTCACCTGAGCAGCCGGCCTGCCCTGGACGCACTCGCTGTCAGTCACTGACATGCTTCAGTGGCACAGCCGGAGAAGCCAGACCAGGGACGGGAGAAGCGGGCGGAAGTGACATCCTCAAGCAGCGAGTCCCAGACAGCAACCTCACAAGGGGCTAAGCCAGGTGTCCCTTGCGAGGCTGCCAAGCTCCGGCCCCTCCAAGACACCTGCCACCCACCTGTCTTCACCTTTGGCTCGGTGCTCAGACACGGGCATGTGACAGAAGAAGGCTCCTGAAGGCACCAGGACGCTCTGTAAGCGTCTGGCGGGACAAGCAGTGACGGGGAGAGCCAAAATGGGTCTTTCTTTTCAGCTAATATGCAGAAAAGTGACATGAAATGTGCTCCAGCAGACTGGAGTCAAATTGAACTCCCTTCTCTAGGAAGGGGGACTATGTCCCCTTATCGAGGCAAAGCCCACCCGGGGGGCTTTCAGTTAAAGGACTTTTGGTGCTGATGACAGTAGGAGGCTAAGCAAAGCAGCTCCATCTTCCCCCTGGAACAGAGATGGCAGGTACCCAGGCTGACCAGTGGGCTGCCCTCCAGGGAGGGAGGCCTGGCCAGAGTTCTCATTCCAGTCAGCCTCAGTTCTTCCAGAACACACAGAACGCAGCAGCCGTGAGTGAGCCCCTTCCCCAGAAAGTACGAGCATTACCGGGAGGTGAAGGCCTCAGAGCCAAGGCTTCCTCAGGCCCTCTGGACCCTGCTCCTCATGGACCCCAGTTCTCTGTCCCACGGGTGTTTCTTTGCAGTCAAGACCTACCAAAAATGACCTGGAATTTGCCTTAACATTCTCTTTTCCTCTATCTCACTCATCTTAAAATTCACACAAAACCCAAATCACAACCATCTAGCCCCAGAGGCCTTAGCTGCTTATCTCTGTTGACCCAACGCAGTGGAGGAAACACACAACCAGGATCCAAAAAGACAAACCCACAGGACAGGGCGGTCAGCACCCTCTGGCCATCCCTGCCCCAAGAGCTGAGCGTTACCCCCGGCCGCCGCCGTGCCCAGCAACAGGCAGAGCAGTGATGAAAGTGCACTTTCTCCTCTCCTGAGCGCGCTCTGCTTGTCTTGCCTACAGGAAACCCTCTCGCATCCACGGTGTAGCTAGGCCACGGGTACACCCATCGCCCATCACCGAACAGACAGCCAGAGTCTGGAGATCGGCGCCCACCAATGGCCCCTCTCTGGCAGACCAAGCGTGTGTCCTCAGAACTCAGGAGACCTCCTTGCCAAGGTTCCCCCAGTAAAAGGGGCCGCAGCTCACTCTCTACCCACCTGCCTAATGGAGGCCAAGGTTGGTGTGAACAGGAAACGAGATTAGAGGGGATGTGAGGACAGGGCCGATACTGGTATCAGACAGGGAGCTGAGAACATCGGCTACAAAAGGGACAGGTCCACGCGGTACCCCCCACGATGACGACGGCCCATCCTGAGAAGGGAGCGGGGAGGAGGGGGAGGGGGAGGAGGAGGAGCAGGAGAGAGCGGAGGACACAAGAACAGAGCAAGAACGCACGTAGACAAGACGAGTCACACCTCCAACAAGACCGGGCGGGAGACACGTGCAGAGGCGCAGCATGAGGGCAGCATCCGGGGGAGCCTGGCGCCTGCAAGGGCCCCAGCAGCCAGCACGGCGAGGCCTAACTCCAGGGCTGCTGAAAGCCTGACTCCCTGAGGCCGGGGTGCTGGCCGGGCCGACAGAAACAGTGCTCCCACGTCACGCCCCTGGATTCTGGGTTTGCCACGGCAGTGAGAGGACATTCAAGGCCCCGGGCCTGGCGAGGGCCTGGCCAGTGGGAACACCAGGAAGGGGGTTGCCAATGAAAACGGTCCCAGGCACTTTTCAGGGGTGGGGTTGCGAGCGGGCCCTGGAGCCATCACTCCTCTGGGGGCAGCAGAGGTGCCACAACTGGGGGGTGGGGAGGAGAGCAGGAAGGCGGTCCCCTCACTGCAGGCAGCTGGCCACAGGGGCCCCGGGAGCAGACGCTCACAACCACACGCTCCCGGCTCTCCAGGAGCTCATGGCCGCAGCAAGGCACCCAGCCAGCGTCACCCAACCTCGGGCCTCTGCTGCTAACACTTGCCTGGCTGCTAACACTTGCATGGCTGCAGGTCATGAAGAGATGGCACAGCCGTCCTCTTTAGGGAAGGCCATTCCTATGACTGGAGGAGACTGACAGCCCTGAGTTAGGACAGCAGACTCCCTGGTGTCTCTGGGTGGGGCAGGAATGCAGAGGCTTCAACCCGGGAAGCCAGAAGCACCCAGAGGAGGTCCCACTGTCACCCGAGTGCCTGCTACCTGCACCTGCCTGCTCCCGGAAGGGGGGAGCGGCACCCACCGCAAAAAGAAGCATCTCAGTTACCATGAGAGTGCGCGGGCCTTGGGGACCACAGAGCCTCTCTCGAGATTTGGAATCCCCGAGGCGTCAAGTGCCCGAGGCTCCACCTGGAAGAGGGGTGGCCCATGTGGAGAACAGAGGAAGGAAAGCAGTGCTCGACCAGCCTCTTGCCAACTGAGCTTCCTGTCCTCTCCTCCAAGGGAGCTCCCAGACCTTGAGGGCAACAGGGGCCTGCGGGCTGGGTCCCGTCTCAGTCCCGTGGCCACCGAGAACCAGCTGCAGAGCAGGCTCAGGCAGCGGTGACCTCTCCCTGCCCCTGCCCGAGGAAGGCCCGGCTGGTGGGGAAAGGGGCAGGGCCGCAGCCCAGGAGCCCGTGCTCCTAAGAGGGACCCCGGGAGGACAGTGAGGGCAGGCAGCCGCCGGGGAAGATGTGCATCCTGGGATTAAAGAGGAGGGGGTCTCTACACCCGAGGCTGCTGGGGAAACAGGGCAGAAGGGCGCTCCCGGACACCATGTGGCCCAGACAGGTCTCCAAGGCGCAGAGATGCAAAGCGCTCGTAGGCATTCTAGGCCCCTCAGGGTGCATGCAGGGCCCCAAGGGCTTCTGTGGGAAGCTCCGGGCAGCAGGATGGAGAGGTGTCTGAATGCAAAGACTGCAAGGGAGGCTCTGGGAGGGGGCTTGGAAGCTGCAGCTGGGTGGTGCCCGAGCATGGCCCGCTGGGCTGTGGCAGCAGCATGACGTGGGGAACCCAGAAGCCGCGGGGAGTCGGCGTGGGGGCCGCCGCCCCACGGAAGGGTGAGGGGCTATGGTCCGGATTCCCCCGTAGAGGAAGCGATGGCCCTGCCGAAGCCCATCCGCCTGTCCGCCCCCCGCCCACCCAGCCGGAGCTCCCTTACCTATTGAGCTGAAGAGAGGCTTGTCTCGACAACACTGCCCAGATAGCTGAGATCAATCAGAAACAAAGCAGTTATCAACACGGGCGCGGGGAAACCACCCACGCACACCCAGAGGGGGGAGGAGCACGGGGACCAGAGCACCGACAAGCGAGGCCAGAGAATGGGGTGAGGGGCAGGAGAGGAGAGAGACAAAGACCCAGACGGCACGATGGGACGAAGCAGATGAGGGCTGCACAGAGCACAGACGGCAGGGCACGGCCCCAACATCTCCTGCAGACAGCGCACGGCTCCACGCCTGGCGGCCCCCGCGCTCCAGCTCTCCTCCACCTCCCGAGCCACCTCCCCACCTGAGCTGGTGGGCGCGGGAGGCGAGGCTGGTGCTCCCGGGTCCCAGAGAGGGCGGCAGCGCACAGCGCAGAGGGGGCAGGGGAAGGGCGCCAGGCTCCCTCCCCTCGACCACCTCCCTACCGCCGGGCCAGCCTCCTCTGGACTCTGCTCCCCTGCGCAGGCGGCCACATCAAGAAGAGACCAAAGGACGAACCAGAGAGAGGCAGGGAGGGGGCGGGAGGGATGGGGGACTACGGACGGTGCTGGCTCTTTGAGCAAGTCGGGCCGACCCGAAGAAGATGAAGGAAGAGAGACAGGGAGAAGGACAGACTTGGGGAAGAGGAGGCGGGGAGGGCGGGAGAAAGACCAGAGAGAAAGAACTTAGGCGGGCGTCCAGGCCGACTGGTACCAGGAACACCAGCTGCTACAGTTTACAGTGGGATCCCGCGGGCCGGCTGATCGCAGGGACTTTGTCTGTCTGTCTGTCTGCAGCTCCCTACAAGGCACACAGGTTGGGGTGGGGTATGCGGCTCGGGGCCCAGGTTCACGGGCCTGAGATTCTGCTCCCAGCCTCCAGGGCGCGGCCTCTGGGGAGCATGGGGGTGGGGGCAGGGGCTGGGCTGGCACTCACTAGACAGCTAAGGACTGGAGCGGGGGTGACGGGAGCCTGGTGGTCCCGAGAAGTCAGGCCCTGGGGACCTGCTTGCAAGGAGGAGGGGCCAGGGAAGGAAAGGAGGCTGGATACAAGGTCTCTAGGAAAACCCCGGAACCACCCAGAGCCAGGATCACCGGGACGTGGCGGGCCCTCCACTCCAAGAAGCACTGCGTGGCCCCTCACTGGGGCACACCACACCCCAGCCCTGGTCCACATGTGCCCTCCCCAGCACCCCGAGGGCCTCCTGAGGGCTCCAGGCTGGGTGGAGAGGATCCCTCATGCTCCTGGCAGGGCACCTGGGCAGGTAAGCCTCCCCCGCCCCGCCCCGCCCCAGCGACCACACCCTGCCGATGCCAAGACCAGCGCTCCTCTCCCGAACGGATGCTGTGGCGTGTCCGGACAAGGCCTGTCGGTCAGTGGATGGAAGGGCCGAGGGCGGGGAGGACGATGACCAGGGTGAGGTGGGCAGGAGAGACCAGTGGGCACTCACCCTGAAGCGGGTAACGGTGGAGGGGGGGCCTCTGGTCTGAGCAGCTCCTCCCCCATCCTTCGAGGGGAAGGCGTCTGTCCAAACACATCCAAGTTGTCCGCGGGCCCCGGGGGGCCCGGGGCGGGCGGCGGCGGCGGCGGAGGGGAGGGGTAGCCTGTGGCCAGAGTGGTGAAGCCCACGGTGGGCCGGTAGCTGGGGCTGCCGCTGCGGCTGCTCTGGGTCGGGGAGCCCGTGGACGGCGTGGACTTGCGCGAGAAGCTGACGGCGGCCGGTGGCTGAAGGGTGATCTCCGACATCTCGGCCTGCTGCAGGAGGCCGGGGCGAGGCCGGGCCCGGGCGGCCAGCTCCGGGGAGCCGGTGCGGGAGCTGAGGGGGCTTTGGGTCAGAGGCGAGAGCCGGGAGGGCTGTAGCACCACTTGATGTAAACTGGGCTCGGCGCGCCTGGCCTGCCGGGGACTGGGCCGCGGCCGGGGCTGGGGCTCGTACCACCGGGTGTCCAGGCCCAGCGTGCTGGGGCCGCCGTGCGCCCCCGGCTCGGCCGGCTCCGGGTAAGGCAACACGGGTATGCCCATGCCTTGGCTGGTATGTCTCAGCTGCCCTTGGCTCACCAGAGGCTGCACGGGCCTGTCCTGCCACTTTGCAGTGGCGGGCACTGGGGCGGGGCCTCTGCCGGGTGACTTGCCAGCCCAGCCCTTGGGCGCTTCCAAAGACAGGATGCCCGGGTAGGCGGCAGGGACCTGAAGGGGGGCGGGCGGCAGTCCTCGGGGGAGGCCGGCTGCGGGCTGCAGGCTCTCCGCCACGTCACAGGCGTGCAGCTGGTGGGGGAACATCATGGCCGGGGTCTCCAGTCCCCCGAAGGGGAACTCCGGCCGGCCCCAGGGCTCTGGGGAGCGCCCGCCGGTGGGTGTCTGAGTCAAGGGCAACGTGCTGTTGGAAGCATTCTCTCCGTTCTCCTCGGGGATGGTGGGGTGGCCAAAAGGCCCCTCGGCGTGCAGGGGCGGAGAGGACATGACGGAGCTCAAGGGGCTGCCCACCTCCGGCACGTAGAAGGGGGGCGGCTCCACCTCCCCAGGGCTGCTGCTGCTGAGGTACCCGTAATACTGGCTGTGGTGGAAGGGCCGGGGAGCCGGCGGCCTGGCTTGACCGGTGGCCTGGAGCCGGCCCTCCAGGCCGCCGGGGCCCTCCAGGCCGCGGGGCTGGAACCGAGGGCTGTATGCTGGTGGTGGCAGGTAGGACTCCTGGCTGGACGACAGAGGCGTCAGCTGGGACTTGAGGGCGGCCACAGACGTGGGCACCAGCGGGTCCTCATTCTCCTCGTCCGACTGGCGGAACTCGGGGTACATGTCCGTCTCCTCAGCAAAGGGGAAGCCCTCGATGCGCCGGGTCTTGGCGGAGGGCTCCATCTCGGAGGGATCCATGACAAAGCGGCCGTCGGGGCCCCTGCTGATGAGCTCGATGGGAGTGGTGGCCTCCGCTTCAGCCTCTGCCTTAGCCACACTGTACTTCTTGCTGCTGATGGCCCTCTTGGTCTTCTTGTACAAGGAGAGCTCCTTCTCACGCAGGGGGCTCAGCATCCTCTTGGCCGCCGGCTGGCCCTGGTCATCGGAGGACTCTGACGGGGCGCGGAGCGTGCGGATGCTCTCGGGGCTGACCTTGCCAGAGGACAAGCTGGGGATGGGGAGAGAGCAGGAGGCATGAGAGGGGCCCCAGGGGCTCTCTCCATTCTCCCTGCAAACAATCACCACAAGCGCCCGGGAGGATGACAGCGAGGAGGAGAAACGCAGGTGGGCTGCGGGTTTCGACGTGAGATACTGGCCCCCTCTCAATTGTCCAGATGTGGACTGTCCATTTTTTTTTGAACACATGCCCACGTTTCTACGTTTATTCTGCCTGCTCCTATTGTCTGCCACCTCTCTCTAGTCTCATCTGCAGCTTCATTCGCAGGTTGCTCAAGAAACGCAAGCTCATTTTAATAATACCTTGAGCAGGAGTTCCCTTCGCGGCTCAGTGGTTAACGAATCCGACTAAGAACCATGAGGTTGCGGGTTCGATCCCTGGCCTTGCTCAGTGGGTTAAGGATCTGGCGTTGCTGTGAGCTGTGGTGTAGGTTGCAGACGTGGCTTGAATCCCGTGTTGCTGTGGCTGTGGCGAAGGCCGGCAGCTACAGCTCCTGTTAGACCCCTAGCCTGGGAACCTCCATATGCCGCGAGTGTGGCCCTAGATAAGGCAAAAAGACAAAAAAAAAAAAAAAAAAAAAACAATACCTTGAGCAAAACATATTAAGAAGACAACTCTGTTAGGATGGGGTGGCAGGGGCAGGATCCAAGAAAATACATTCCAAGGTCAAAGAGAAACAACTCATCTGCTCTTTGGGGTCATCAACACCACCGCTCTCCCTGTCCGTGTGGACCACTCAAAATAACCAGCGCAGACCCGTTAGCAGTACACAGCTCAGAAACACTGTCGTGGGGCTGAGCCGGACTTCCACCCCAGACAGCTGCGCCCTATCCTCCCAGGGCCGGGCCACTTACGGAGACTCCAGGCTCTTCCTGCAGTGCGTGATGGAGAGCGGAGGATCTGGGGGGAGGTAAAGAGGGGGAGCCCGCTGAGGCCCGAAGCCACAGAGCCCACCCCAGCTGCCAGCAGGGCCCAGAGCACAGCCCTCGGGGAAGCAGCCCGCTCAGTGTCTGGCACGTCTGGGTCCAGGATCCTGCACGCCCCGCCCCGGGCCCTGCCTCCACCCTCTTTCTGGTCCCCCTGACTCTCCCCACCATCCCTCCTTCCACCCCCTTTGACAGCTCACAAGGGCTCCGTTCCCCCACTTCCAAGGGGGCCCGTGAGGAAAACTGGCTATTTCTCCTGAAGGGGGAGCTTCTGGGACCGTGGGCCGAGCGGGTGGGGGCAGCGCCACCACCTACCTTTCTTGCGCTTGAGCTTCCGCTTGCGCTGCTTGTTGACAAAGCAGGCAGCCAGAGTGCTGAACAGGATGGCCGCGGCCAGGAAGCAGATGGTGGCCACAATTCCAGCCAACACCGGCCGAGCCAGCCCATCATCCGTCAGGTCCGGCTGCGGGAAGATGTCTGGTGGCGGGGGGGAATTGTGGGGGAATGGAGCATGGGTGAGATTGTCCCTCCCCACGGCCCCCCCTGCGCCCACCCCACCCTGGCTGCTTCCCTGCCTGCGGGGGACACGCCTCACTAAGGCTTAGCCCTAACACCGAAGAGGCCGTGTAGCAAGAAGAGGGAGAAGGGGTGGGGGGCGTCTACAGAGCCAAGTAGTCGCTGCCTGGCTTGTGACAAAGAAACCCCATGTTTATCTCCGCACCGTGGGAGGGCAGCTCCGTGATGGTCTGGGCTTGTCTAGCACACACTCTATCCACGTGGAAACCCTGTGACTGAACGCCGCCACAGGGCCTGAGCACCAGCGCAAGCACCACGACGCCCACCAGCTTCTCTACACGACGGGACCCAAGGGTGAAACTCCGCAGCAGGGGCAGGGCCTCTTGCTCCAGCACTCAGGCACCCCTTTCTCATGCATCCCAGTGCAGGCTGCAACTTCCGCGGCGGGGATCAGCGCGACCCAGCACGGCAGCAGGTGCAGGGGCGGTCAGCACTACCCTTGTTCTACAGGCTGCAGTGAGTCTCGCTCTGCGCCCAAATTTGCAGAGCTTAAGAGTGACAGAGTCAGGGAGTTCCTGTCGTGGCTCAGTGGTTAATGAATCTGACTAGGAACCATGAGGTTGCGGGTTTGATCCCTGGCCTTGCTCAGTGGGTTAAGGATCCGGCGCTGCCGTGAGCTGTGGTGTAGGTTGCAGACGCGGCTCGGATCCCGCGTTGCTGTGGCTGTGGCGAAGGCCGGAAGCTACAGCTCCTGTTAGACCCCTAGCCTGGGAACCTCCATATGCCACGGGTGCGGCCCTAGATAAGGCAAAAAAAAAAAAAAGAGTAACAGTCAGGACTGGACCAGCCCGCTGCGTTCCACTATCCCCCTGACAGGTACGCCAGTCAGTGCCACCCTTCAGCCTCATCAAAAGGGAAACCCACGTATTCTGATACATCCAGCCTGCGTCCACTGCCATGTCAAGGTTAACAGTGGATTAAAATACTCCAAGCCACGCTGACTAGTTGAGTAGGAAATGCGTGCCCAGTCAGTGGAACTGGGAGGCTTAAAGGCGGACGCTGCGGTGGCTGCTTCCTCGTTCACCACAGGATGCTTCCGACTGGGTTTGCTTGCTTTCGGGAATCAGACATAGGGCCGCCAAATACAGAACACTTGGCAAGAGGCATCCCGGAAAGCCCCAAGTCCTGCGATCTGGCCTTGGCTGCAGCCCTTTTCCCTGGAGAGAAGCCTGGCAAGAATGCCGGGTGGGTCCTGCTGCCTGCAGCAGGTGTCTTTTTGTAGAGAAGATAATTTCAGCCCCATGGTGCCTAACGCGTGAGACAAGTCACACCACGCTCCCCCAAGTGCTCGCTCACCTGCCCCAGCGCATCTGCGAGCCCCGGCTGCCCAAGGAAACCTGCCTCTGCGTGATGAGCAAGCAAGAGCCTCTTCCCGAACCCAGGGAACCCCTTCTGGGGGAGGGACCTGTTGTGTGTCAGGGACTGTAGCTAGAGGAAGCCACATGGAAATGGGACCAGGGCCAAGAGAAAGAAAGATAAATGGAGAAAATGCTAGGGAGTTGGCTTTATTTAGCCTGAAAAATCTAGGGAGAGGAAGGAGTGGAGGAAAACAACACCAAACAGCAATTTTCCAAATGAAACCACCATAATTATGAAGCCGTCTTAGGAGAGGCGTCAGCCAGTACGGCTGACCTGTTTGCTATCTCTTTGCTCCCACCTGCCCCCCCGGCCCATAGCACAGGACTGCACTGGGGGAACAGAAATTTTAGAACAAAGGGACTTTTTGACTATTTGAACATGAAGATAAGCTCTTTCTTTCCGGGGCTCCCTAAAGAAACAGGCACAAACACAGCTCCTTTGGTGAAGAAATACTAGCCACCTAACAGGCTTCAGAAAGGCTCAGACTCACGCAGATTGAACAGCTAGCACTCTCTCGTTTCCAGCTCGGCTTCTTCCCACGTAAGCCAGACCCCCACCCCTGTCCCCAACAGGTACCTGTGCTGGAGACGCCGGCGATGTTGCTGGGCTCGCTGACCAGGTCCTGCATGACGGCCAGGACCCGGAACTCGTACCACGTGTCCTACAGTGCCAGGGACAACACCCTGTCAGCTGAGCGACCCAAGACAGCCACCAACGCACACACGCACACACACACACCCCACCCTGTACTCCAGCAACTCTGCAGCCTCTCCTGGAACGGGACACCGACAGATTCCATGTGATAAATCCTCCCACCGGGGCTAATTTCAGGCTAGGGATGCGAGGTCACTGGGAGCAGAGCTGGGAAGAGAGGCATGCCGGGGTCCTGAGGAGCCAGTCCCAGCTCCAGAGCACCCAGGGACGGAAGATGGGAGGCTGGGAGGGACTCGTGGCATCCTTCAAACAAGCAGGTGACTCTCACCAGCCAGAGACGTTCAAGTTCAAGGGGAGTCAGCTGGGGAAAAAAAATGACGCGTTTCCTCCTGGGGCTCAGAATCGTTAAAGGAGGTGCTCCCACCCTGGGCCAGGCTGGAAGACCGCCCTTCTGGGGGCGGGTCAGAGGAAGCCCAGCCCACGTCAGACTCCAGCAGGGAGCTGAGGCAGTGTCTGGTGACCGAGCAGGGCTCCCAGCCCGCACTTGCTCCCAGCTTGTGTCAGTGCAAGGAGACCCCGCCACCACAGAGCTGGCCCTGAACCTGTGGACCCTGGCCACCGTGACCTGAGGATCCCAAACCCTGGCAGCAGATTTGGGCTGGTGACGCAGCCGGCCCTCAGACACCCGAGCTGGGTCACTCCCAGCGACTCTCGAAAGAGTCACGAAAAGAGAGGCAGGTAAAAGCTAGGCCCCTCACCTGTGACAGGTCCTTGGCAAAGAAGTCCCCGTCAGTGCCAGGGATGGCATCGTCTAGCGTCTCCCAGCGTTCTCCGACGCGGAACTCCATGATGTAGCGGTCGATAGGGAAGCTGTGATTGGCAGGTGGGAGCCAAGACAGGAGCACGCCCTGCTGGGTCCGGTTGGCTGTGAGGCACCTCGGTGGGGTAACCAGCACCAGGGGTTCTGGAGTTGTGACAGGGAATGCTGGGGTGGGGGGGGACACACACAGTTGGCAAGGATGTTATGGCCACTGCACACCCTCCACCCACATGCCACCCTCTGGCCCAGCAGGTACCCCTGCGGGCACCATGACCCCAAGGTGAGGATGGCCACGTGCCCAAGCTCCCATGCAGCCATCAATTCAGGGACAAGTGTCCCATCCAGAGCCCTCTTGACCCAAGAAAAGGAGGCAGAGCTTCCTGATCCTGTCCCCAGAGCACTTCCAAAAACATTCGCGAGGAATCAAGTCCCTCAGAAGGAATAAAATCAGGAACTACGGGGAATATAAAAGAAGTAAGTGTAATTATCTCTTTAGTAAGACCGTATCTTTAAAAAGATACTGCAGGGAGTTCCCATCGTGGCTCAGCGGCAATGAACCCGACTAGTATCCATGAGGATGCGGGTTCGATCCCTGGCCTCACTCAGTGGGTCAGAGATTCGGCGTTGATGTGGGTCACAGACGCGGCTCGGATCCCGCGGTGCTGTGGCTGTGGTGTAGGCCGGCAGCTGCAGCTCCGATTCGATCCCTAGCCTGGGAACCTCCATATGCTGCAGGTGCGGCCCTAAAAAGCTAAAAACAAAAGATACTATAAAACCTGTATTTAATTCTCTCCCAAGGAAGGAGGAGCGTCTTCCCACAGTGCCCTGCTGTCTCCATCCAGCCCCCTCGAGCCCAGGGCAGGTAAGCCCTCCGTGACGGCTGCCCTCTTGGCAGCCGTCAAGGACCCAGGATAAGACTGGTGTGGGGGAGTTCCCGTCATGGCTCAGTAGTTAACGAATCCGATTAGGAACCAGGAGGTTGCGGGTTCGATCCCTGGCCTTGCTCAGTGGGTTAAGGATCCGGCGTTGCCATGAGCTGTGGTGTAGGTTGCAGACGCGTCTCAGATCCCGCGTTGCTGTGGCTGTGGCGAAGGCCGGCGGCTACAGCTCCTGTTAGACCCCTAGCCTGGGAACCTCCATATGCCGCGGGTGCGGCTCTAGAAAAGGCAAAAAAAACACCAAAAAAAAAAAAAAAAGACTGGTGTGGGGCTGTCTGTCCCAAAGAGGAGCCAAATGCAACCAGACAGATGGAGTGAGCAGCTGGTCCCAGGAAGGAAGAGTCGGCCTGCCACTACATGAGGCTCTGGGTCAGAGGAAGGTCCCAGCAGGGGTACAGAGGAGGAGAGGGATCCCCCTGCTCCCCGCAAGGCCACAGGAAGACGCAGACACGTGGCCAGCAAGGAAGGAGGCCTCTGGAAGCTCTTCCGTCCGAGGCCACATCAGGCCAGCCCAGAGTGCCCCGATGTGTGCAAGGCACGTGGGTCGACAGACCCCACGGGACTAAGACAGAACCTCAGTGGGAGGTGAGTGCCGATCCTATAAGGCACTTAGCAAGACGCCTGCATACAGTGGGCGCCAAGTATTTGCTCTCGACCCCCCCCCAGCTCCTCTGGGAGCATTCCCCAGCCCGCCTCACCTAAAGTGTTCACAGTGACCACCTCACTGAAGGCGCTCGTTCCCAGCTTGTTTTGGGCCAGGACACTGAACTGGTATGCAGTCTCAGGCTCCAGGGCATCCACCAGCAGCCAGTTGGGTCCCGGAGGCACAGGCAGGGACAGCCAGTCATGGGGCCCAAACTGTGCCCGCTTCATCCTGCCCGAAAGAGAGAGAGGGGCGGGGACAAGGGGGCGGGGTGGGTTACCCTGGAGACGCAAGAAGGCATGCAGGTCCTGGAGGTGGGGGGCCACCCCAGCCCTCCCAGGCTCGAGGTCAGGAACTGGTTATGACCTGGACAGGTTGACCCATCCAGGTTTTGGCTGTGCTGGTCCCTACAAGGCCAAGTCTCCCACTGCTGCGGGTGCCTCATCTATAAAAGGGATCTTTGGTATCAGTGATGTTGGAGACACCGGTCACGTTACAAATTGCATTCTGGGAGAATCTCACGGTGGTCACAGCCCTAAGAGTGGCACTGCCCTGGGAGTGAGGACTCTGGGAACAAGGCAGGTGCTAAAGTGGGAAAGTGGGGATGAGTACCAACAGGATGGGGGGGGGGGGTCAGGTGCCCTTGGCCTCCTGGCCCCCTGGGGACAGCCACAAGTGGGACCGCGAGTGACCCAGAGGGTTCACTCTATCCAAGCAGGCTTGAGTCACTGAGGAGGTCCCGGGCACAGGACAGAAATGACCGGCGTTCTCCACGGAGGCCAGGAGCTCACCTTCCGGGTGAGAGGTCCCAACTGAGAGAGGTCACACTGAGGGTGCAGATCACAGGAACTCAGGGTGCAATCCACCCTTGCTGCGCAGCCCACCTGACACCCCACGGCCGGGAGGCCAGCACCCAGGCGCAGTGCCTCAGTGCCACCACGGGGAGGAGACATTGTCCCATGGGAGCGGCCACAGCCCTGTGCAGCCCCGAGGACCAGGCCCGGTCCCTGCAGGTTTACAAACACCTGTGCCCAGGAAACGGAGCAGCTGAGGCAGCAGAAAGCACAGCGAAAAGAAGCCAGCGCCAAACTCAGGACAGGGAGAGCCGGATGCAGTCGAAGGACAGGGGGAAGGAGGCCTCCGCAGCCTGTGACCGCCCTTCCAGCCCCGCCACCCTCCCCGGGCGCCACAGCAGGCCAGCAGAGGGACAGAGCGAAGCAGAGAAGCTGCCACAGTGGCAAAGGAACCCAGTCTCTGCCCTGACTTTCCACTCGGCCTCCCCAAAGGCGGCCACACTCCCTGCCGGGGCCACACCACCACCTGACAGCACCCCACCTGCCCGAGGAAAAGATCGGGTAGCAGGTGCTCCACTCAGAACACCTAGGTGGGAGTTCCCATCGTGGCTCAGCAGTTAATGAACCCAACCAGTACCCATGAGGACGCGGGTTCGATCTCTGGCCTCGCTCAGTGGGTTAAGGATCCGGCGTTGCCATGAGCTGTGGTGTAGGTCACAGATGCTGCCTGGATCCAGTGCTTCTGGGGCTGTGGCACAGACTGGCAGCTGCAGCTCTGATTCAACCCCTAGACTGGGAACCCCCAAAGGCTGCGAGTGCAGCCCTAAAAAGAGGAAAAATAATAATAATAAATAAAATTAAATTAAAAAAAAAAAAAAAGAATGCCTAGGTGTTCAGAGTCTGGGAAAGAGGCCGGCTCCCGCTCAGCAAAGGGCACTCCCTGAATCTCCAGAGGCCGCGAGTATGTCTCCTCCTCCCCAGGCCTGGTGAGACTGGATGGGGACTTGCACCCCGCTCAGGGTGTCACCCTGATGCAGGTGGCCGGCTCTTGGCTCAGGAGAGGGACGTGAGGAGAGACATCCTGAGCGGAGGGGCGGAATTCAGCTGAGGCTTCTCTTTCCGATTTCTACACTTCCTGTCCTTGGCCTAATTCACGCGCTGTCGCGGTATCTGTCCACCCCCAGGTCTGGGCAGAGTCTCACATCACTGCATCTGGCTAAATTAATGTGTAACTAGAGGCAAAGACAACAGAGAGTCACGCGGTCCTCGAGAGAAAACGCACACGTGCAGACAAGGCCAGAAAGGTGACTGCCACTTCACCCTGGTTTCTGGAACCACTGGGGAAGGGACAGAATAAAAAATCAGATCCTGCATTCCCAGCCGGGCTAATCACCATGGCCTTGAAGATCGGGAGTCTCTTCCAGACCCCCGGGGGACTGCAGAAGCTGAGGAATGAGCCACGAATGCAGAAGGGGCCGGGAGATCGGCTGGGGAAGTGCAGCATGGGGTGATGGGCCATCCGTGCGCCGCCCAGTCATCAGCTCAGACGGCCTCCCGCCCCGTCGCCAAGGCCACACACCTCACCGACCAAGAGGGAGGTCGGGCAGGCAAAGAACCACACCCTCCTCGTAACCTGCTCCCCAACCCCGGGGACTCGGGGTGCTGGTGGGGGGCCTGGGGGGAGAAAAGCAGAGAGCGAGGCGAGCAGGGGTGACTCACAGAGGTCCGTACCAAACTGAGAATGTCTGCTCAAATCCTCCGTCGTAGCCTGGCTCCCAGGACACGTTGGCAGTTGTCATGGAGACCTGGACCCGGACACTGCCCGGGGCGTGGGGGCTGGTGCCTGGGGACCAAGCGGACAGAAGAACTGAGCCCACGAGCTGGGCACCCGCAACCTCGTGGCGTCGGGCCGACACGCAGCCCCACGTGGAATGATGGCGACCAGGATGCTGCGAGGAGCTGCGCCCTTGCCCTCCTGGGTCACTGGGTCTGGGTGAGGAAACCCGGTCCGCAGGGCAGGGCAGGGCACGCCAGTCTGCCCAGCAGGAGGTGGTGTGAGCAGTAAGAATAAGGGCTGAAGGGAAACCAGGTCTGGGCTTCTAAAACAAGGGCACTGAAACAAGCCAAAAGGCCCCATGCCGCTCTCTAGCCTCCAAAGACCCGAACGCCAACGCGAGAGCAGCCCAGCATAGCAGTTAACAACTCTGAGGGGAGTCGAGTCCTGGGCCCGCCACCTCTGAGCATGGTGACGCTGGGCTGGGCGTCCGACCCAGGCGGGCTTCAGTTTCAGTGAACACTGAAGGGGAACACCAGCTCCCACCCTGCAGCTTGTAAATAAGGAGTCTCTACTCGGAGTTCCCGTCGTGGCTCAGTGATTAACGAACCTGACTAGGAACCATGAGATTGCAGGTTCGATCCCCGGCCTCGCTCAGTGGGTTAAGGATCTGGCGTTGCCGTGAGCTGTTGTGTAGGTTGCAGACGTGGCTCAGACCCCACCTTGCTGTGGCTGTGGCGAAGGTCGGCAGCTGTAGCTCCGATTAGACCCTTAGCCTGGGAACCTCCACATGCCACGTGTGCGGCCCTAGGAAAAGGCAAAAAGACAAAAAATAATAATAATAATAATAATGAGCCTCCACTTGAACTGAGCCTAAAGCTGGCGGCAAATGCTCACAAAGTCTTGGCTGCTGTTATGACTATGTTGTCTGTCCCCAGAGGGGAAGGCAAAACCTAGGGCTGAGGTCCCGGGGATAGCGTTTTAGGCAGAGGAATGAGCACAGGTGCCCAAAGCCCCAGCGGACAGGACGGCTGTGCCAGGCCCAGCCCAGACTCAGGAGAGAGGCCCACAGAGCCGACAGCCCCCACCCAGAGCACAGCCCGCCCACCCGCAGCCCGTACCGATGACGGTCAGGTGGGTGCTGGCAGTGATGCTGGTGACCACGTTGGTGGCAATGCACTCCCACTCCCCATGGTCCTCCTTACTCAGGGCGCGGAACTGCAGGCTCCCGCTGGGCAGGGCGTTGTGCTTGCTTCTGCTGGGCTTCCCTACCTTGGCCAGACAAGGGGGGCAGCCAGGTCGGGCAGGGAAGAAGAGAAGCCACGGACACTCGGGGGTCCGGGGACGGGGGGGTGGGGGCGACACCGGGCCTCGACCTGCGGCCCTCCGCTGCCCCCCCTTCCAGGGTACCCAGGCCCCTGAAAGTCACCCTCGCTACTCGGCCCCCACCCCCGGGGAAGAGAGCCATCGCCAGGCTGTGCCCCCCCCACCATGCTCCACCCCCCAAAGCCCAGAGGTACCTTTCTCCACGTGATGACGGGAAACGGGTCCCCGGCGGCGGCGCAGGGGATAAGCAGCTCCCGGCCAGCCTCCTGCCTGTACTCCCAGCCTGGTAGCACCGTAAAATACGGGGGATCCTAGGAGAGCATGGCAAGGCCGTGACATTGGGCACTTCGGGGGCCCGCCCCCACGGAGGCCACTTGCAAACCGGCCTCACCTTCAGGACGAGCCTTGCGGGAGCAGACTGGCCCATGGTCCCCAAGGTGTTGTAAGGCACACAGGTGTACGTGCCAAGGGCCTCCTCTGTGGCCTCCTCGATTCGGATGGAGCCGTCCTCCATCAGGGTCCAGCCCAGGTTCTGCCAGAGCGCAGACAGCAGAGTGGGAGCCGTGGTCAGAGGCCGACACTCAGCCCAGACCCACCAGCTGCCCCTCCGTGGGTAGGACGGCTAGGCCCTGCTGGACTCAGGCCCATGGGGAGCAGTGCTTTGCTTTCCCAGAGTTGCTTTTTTTTATTTCCCCCCTGGGGCATGGAGGTTCCCAGGCTAGGGTGCGAATTGGAGCTGCAGCCACCGGCCACAGCCACAGCCACAGCCACGCCAGATCCGAGCTGCATCTGAGACCTAGACCACAGCTCAGGGCAACGCCAGATCCTTAACCCAGTGAGCGAGGCCAGGGATCGAACCCGCAACCTCATGGATCCTAGTAGGGTTCTTAACCCACCAAGCCACAATGGGAACTCCACTCTCCCAGAGTTTTTTTTGGGGGGGAGTGGAGGGGGCCTGGCAGGAACCGGATCCCCAGAGGCAGCATCTCGGGGCTGGGGGCCTCCCTCGACCACACGTGTTCCTGCAGCACCTTCTCGACCTGCAGGGGGCGGCCGTCCTTGTTCCACTTGACCACGGTGGCCGGCGGCTCTGCGTCCACGGGGCAGCGGATGTAGCCGTGAATCCCCACGGGCACATAGATCACGGGGGGCATGTTGAGAACACGGGCTGGGTCTGCAGGGACCGCAGAGGCCGGAGGGGAAGAAGAGGCGAGAGATCGCAGGGTCGGAGGGGCACGGAGCCACCACCCAGCCCAGGGCCCCATGAGGACACTCAGGCCTTCGCTGCGCCCACCCACTGAGGACACTGCTGCCTGGGTCCCCACTCAGCACAGGCCCAGCGTGGGCAAGAGACCGCAAAGTCCAGCCCCCCGGCCGACAGCCCAGAGGCCACAACAGGACGCCCAGTGCTGGCTGCAGACATCCGGTCTGTCCAGCCTCGTCCTCCTAAGGAGTCCAAGCTGAACACATGGAGCCACTCAAGCCAGAGCCCGCCTGGCCCGTCTGTTCTCTCCTTAAATGCCTCCTCCTGCTGACCAGCCAGCGGGGACCCTCAGTGTCCGCCTCCCCAGCCCCCAGACTGCACCCCGAGGCCAACCTCTGGCCACAACCTCCCACAACCCTGCTGGGTACCAAAGCCCCTCCTATTTCTGCATCCTCGGCGACCAGGGGCAGGGCCACAAGCCTGCTCCGCCCTCCTCTGCCTCGGTCTCCCATCTGTGCAGGTGGAAAGCAGAGCCGGCCACAGAGTGGAGGAAGGGTTCTCGGCAGAACAAGAGCAGCAGCCCCGGGATGTGGGTGAGTCACCCCCTCGAGTCTCCCGGGCTCCCCCGAGGACCCCGGGGGAGAAGGATCCAGAGCTCCCCAGGAGGCGGTGGGGAGGAAGGGGCGGCTCCGAGAGCGTCTGCAGCCCTTCAGAGAGCAGATTACATAAATACCAGGCCCGGGTATATATTTAGACACAGCTTCCTACTTTTGTATGGAAGAGGGTTTGTGTTTTTTTTTTTTTCTCCTCCAAGTTTTCAAAGGGTTTATGAATGGGAAATACTCTGAACGCTGCTTTTTAGCAGAAATAAAGATCTTTGTCTCACCCACCTGAAAATCTCACCCTCAGGATTCTCTCTGAAGGCAAGTGGGGGTGGATGATGGTGCCGGAGGGAGGTGGGAAAAGCCCGCTCCCCTCTGGCAGAAACACAGACACGGCACCAGGATGGGACCTTCATCCTGGCGCAGCACCGTCCTTCGGAGACCGCCCCTGATGGTCCCCTCCCTCAGCCACTGGCCCTCTGTGCCCAGGTGACAGGCAGATGGGATCTGCTCCGAGAGAAGCCTGCCGTCCCTTGGCACCGTCACAGCCCGCACAGCCCAGGCACACAGCAAGTCACTTATAGAAGCTCTGGCTTGCGGTTTCCTTCCGCCGGTCTGGGTAGGACAGACCCAATGTCCTGGGGCCCCACAGCTCTTAAGAACTGGGGATATAAGAGAATGGCTGAGGAGCTCCCGTTGTGGCTCAGCAGAAACAAATCTGACTAGTATCCATGAAGAAGCAGATTCGATCCCTGGCCTCGCTCAGTGGGTTAAGGATCTGGCTTCTCTCAGTGCAGACGCGGCTCGATCTGGCGTTGCTGTGGCTGTGGCGTAGGCCGGCAGCTATAGCTCCATTTGGACCCCTAGCCTGGGAACCTCCACAGGCCTCGGGTGCGGCCCTAAGAAACAAAAGAGACCAAAAAAAAGAGAGAGAGTAGCTGAAAACCCTCCTCCTCTGTGGCCACGGAAAGAGGGTGCCTCTGCCCATACCAGCAATACCACTGCGTGAGGACACGAGGTCAGAGTCAGCTGGCCCCTCCGCCACACCCATGCGCCACTGATGTCCTCAGCCACCCCCCTCCAGACTGTCACACCCCCGCCTGCCCCTCCGTGCTGTGGTGGGCACGGCTCTCCCGCACCAGCCCTCGTGTGACGGAGAACCTGTCACCTACCACATCAAGGGGGGCCTCGGTTGCCTGAGTGACGGAGCCATCGGCAAATCAAGAGCGAGAGATTAGCCCTCCTTACTGATCATCTCTCCCGCAGCGTCCGCCTGCCAGGGGTTGGGACAGCCCTGACTCCACGGAGGCACTCGAGATTAGCGAGCTGGAGCAACTGCCGCACAAAAGCCCGAGAGCGACCCCTCCTTCGGGCCTCGGGCAGCCCTGGTGAGGGGAGGCTGGCGAGCACGAGGGGGCCGGGTCCTGGCGGAAATGGGTCAGCCACCCCAGAAGAAGGTCTTGTTCCCTGTGTGTGGACTCGGAGAGCTGGCGGGAGAGCTCACACGGGGGTACACGCCCCCAGGTACCGATAAAAATGTACCTCGCTCAGGTGCAGGCAGCGCCGGCCACACTCAAGCTCAAGGTCAGGCATCCAGAAGGCCCGCCTGTCCCTACACCAGCCTGAGTGCCTGGATGGAGCAGACAGTGGAAACAGGCAGCCACTCGGTCCTGAGAAGACGTCCGGGGTGGGGGGGGGCTTGGTTCACCTTGTGGACCAGCCCCGGGTCAGGCCCCTTTTTTTTTTTTTTTTTTGGCTTTTGTCATTTTAGGGCCACATTCGCAGCATATGGAGGTTCCCAGGCTAGGGGTCTAAGAGGAGCTGTAGCTGCCAGTCTACGCCACAGCCACAGCAACGCGGGATCCAAGCCGCGTCTGCAACCTACACCACAGCTCACAGCAACGCCGGATCCTTAACCCACTGACCGAGGCCAGGGATCGAACCCGCAACCTCATGGTTCCCAGTCGGATTCGTTAACCGCCGCGCCACAACGGGAACTCCCAGGCCACCTCTTGAGCCGTGCCCACACCCCCCTCAGTGGCACTTGGTCTCTGCCACCCTCCGGGCCCCGGTCCGGCCCGAGCCTCGCCCCCAACTCACACTGCACGGTCAGGTACGCCGAGGCCGAGGGCGAGCGCCCCAGGCTGTTGCTCGGGACGCAGGTGTACTTCCCCGCGTCCTCCGGCTTCACCCGGAAGATGATCAGGGTCCCGTCGATCAGAATGCGCACCCTCAGCTTCAGGTCGCTGCGGGGACACGGGGCGGGGGGAGCAGAGGGCCTTCCGTGAGGCGCCAGGGCACCGTGCCAGCGGGTCCTCCCCACGGGACGGGCCAGGAGGGGCCCGGACCCGCCAGCTCAGGACGGGCACTCACTTCTGGAAGTACACGTTCTCGTCCTGCCAGTACCAGGTATAGGTGAGGTTGCCGGGATACGCCTCCGCCCGGCAGGTGAGCAGCGCGTCCTGCGATATGTTGACAGTGATGTTCTCAGGAGGCGAGACGATGAAGGGGGGCCCTGGGGGGGGACAGGAACGAGCGTGACCTCACCTGGGGTGGGGGGTCGGGGGGGGCGGATGACACCAGGCTCCCAGGAGGCTGAGCCTCAGGAAGGGGCACCCCGAGCCCAGGGAGGGACAGCAGGGACGGCACTGGTCCAGGAGCCGGCGGCACAAGCGGGCAGTCGCCATGGAGATGCCCCAGCTGCTGCCTGGGCTCAGGGTCTTACTCTTCCCGCAGGTCGCAGGGATGCGAGGGGTCCAGAGGTGTGGCCACGCGCCCTCAGCCTGCTGCAGGCGCCTGCCCCATGCACAGCCCCTTTGTCAGCTCTGGCTCCCCAAGCAGCCACACACACACACACACACACACACACACACAGCCCTCCCTGCCCATCCTTCTCTGCAGCTGAGCCCCGAGCAGCACACATGCAGGAAAGAGAAAGGCGATTCTTTTGATCCAGAGCGGGGAACAGTCTTGCCTCTGGAGGAGTAAGAGACTGTGTGTGGACCAGCCGGAGGTGGAGAGGGCAGCAGGGGAGGGGGCGGGGAAGCAGAGGAAGGGGGTGTCTTTCCAGCAGCCCTGGTGCTGGCTTTCCAGACGGGCCACAGCTGCCGCCTGCCCTCACCCGAGACGGGGCAGCTCTCCTGGTGGGGGGGTGAGCGGCGCAGCATAGCCACCAACCAACCCTCTTCCTCCAGCAGGTGGGGCGGGGGGAGGCAGGAGGGAGTGTGGGTGGCCACCCCTTCTGGGGAGTTCTTGGGGGCCCCGAGCAGGGCCGACAGGCATCTCAGGTGCTAACCCTGCAGACACCCGCCCTGCCAAATGCCCTCCGTCTTATGGAAACCTCTGGGGTTTGGACTGAATTCCTATCTTTACTTATTGATGCCGTCACTAGGGGGTAGAGACCCGAGGAGGGGGGCCCGCCCCTGCGGAAGCTGGAGGCTGGCAGGGCGCCATCTGGACATTGAGAGAAACGGGGAGACCCGCTCAGCATGGTGCCTCCCACCGCCCTGTGGGTGGGTCACAGCCATGGGGAGGAGCTCCCGCCCAGCTCCCTGCTCCCCCGCAACCGGGTCCCCCATGCCCCGTGAAAACCCCCACCAAGCTCCGCGGGACCGGAGCGCCCGTGCAAAAGACCCAGGGCAGGAGGAGGCCAGAGAAATCACTCTCACCTTGGACAAGCAGGTGGGTGGTGTGAACGGCCTCCCCCTGGATGCTGTATGCGCGACAGGTATAGGCGCCTCTGTCGTCCCGACTGACTGATGTCACTGTCAAGCTGCCGTCACTAACCTAGGGCCAGCCCGAGACAGGGCTCAGCACCCAGCCCTGGGCCCACCTGCACCATCCCAGGTGGAGGTGGCCGGGGACAGGGAGACAGCCCTCTCCCTCCCACAGCTCAGGGGCCGGCCAGTCCGCCGAAGTCTCTCCCTCCCCCCACGCCTCCGTCAGGTGGAGTAGGAGGCAGAGGGCAAGGAGTGCATGCAGCAGACCCGCGCTCACCTGGTACTTGCCGCTAGCACCCAGGAGCGTCCCCTCCTTGAGCCAGGTGACGATGGGCTTGGGGTTCCCAAAAGCCGTGCAGGTCATGGTAACGCTGCCGCCCTCCTTGGCCTCGATGTACTGGGGGGGTGTTTCTGTGAAGGTGGGAGGCGCTGCAAGAGACCCAAGGTGCCAGAAGCGGGGGGGGGGGGGCATCAGCTGGCTGCCCCACGAGTCCAGTGCCCACTGGGAGGTGAAAGGTGGACCCAGGTGACAAGCTCTGCCTGCCCACCTGCAGGAGGGCGACCTGGACAGTCTGGCGGGGTCACATTCTAAACTTTCCCCAAGGCAACCGCCTAATTCCCATAAAATACTGCCGGTCCAGCACCTACAGGGAGGCCATGGTGCTCAGACCTGGGCTCGGCGATAAACAAGACTGCTTCCTCAAGGCCCTTACACAGCTCGCCTGCCACCAGCGCCACAGACAGCCCATCAACAACCCGCAGTCCTTCACTCACAGTCAGTCATCCAGACACCTTCCTTCCATAACCCCAGCCCAGCCAGACCCCCCACTTCTGGGACATTCGCCACCTGAGTCCCATCAGTGCTAACTTGAATCACAGGCCAGGTGACATGGAATTGCCCAGACTCTGCAGAGAAAATCACCTGCTTTCCTTCCTGCCCAGCTGCCTTCCAGGGGCGAAGCAGAGAGCCCCCTCTGATGGCTGCTCCCTTCCAAGCAGCTTGTTTCTCTGAGCTGCTTGTAAAAGTCACCTGGCCAGCCCTAACCCTGTGCACAATCATTCAGGGGATTTCTGAAGGGGTGGGGGGAGTATGGACACTGCTGGACACCAGCCTGAGGGTCCACAACCCTGGGCAGGTGGGACCTCTGACCTCATCTCAGGCACCAGTAGCTCAGAGTTCAAGGCCGGCCTGCCACTTGCTGTGTGACCTGGTCAAGTTGCTCAGCCTCTCTGGGCTCTACCTAATTCCCCACCTTGCAGTTGATGGGAGGAATAAATGAGATAAAGCCTGTGAAGGGAGTCTGTAAAAATGTAAACGTTAAAATGTGGTCGTTTTGCCATTACTCTCATCACTGTCAGCTGCCCAGGGCTCGGCAGGCCCTCACGAGGACTGCGGGAGGGGTCTCCTCTGACACAGCCCACCCCAGACCCAGCAGCTGCCACACCTTTGAGCCCTCCTCGCCCCCATCACATGTCCCTCAGCTCTGCTCCCAGACCAGCCTTCTTGCCTCCCTCAAAGGGACCAAGAACTTCCATTCCTGGGTCCTTTGCACTTGCCATGTCCCCCCTTCCCGGCACTGTCCCCAGGTGTCGCCCTTTTGGTTCCTGTATGTCTCTGCTTAAACGCCACCTCTGCTTCACCTGCTCAGCCAGACCAAGAAGGCACTTGCATTCTCGTCCTCCTGGACTGTTCAAAGCGCTTATCACCGAGTCTCCTGAGAGCAGAGACCCACCATGTACCCAGCTTTCAGCGCAGCTCCTGGCAGGTACCAGAGGCTCAACAAACAACTGCTGAGCAGATGGATGAAGGCAATGAATGAGGCATATACAGGCACACACATATTCATATATATGTATGCACAAGCATATACACGCATACGCAAACATACACCCACATGCATACACATACACATACATACAAATGTATACAATGCATATACATACGCACATATACACACATACACACATATGCATACAAATATACACATACACACATATAAGCATATAAAGGCATACACACATACATGCACACATGCAATAAGCATATACACACATACATAGCATATACACATATATACACATGTACACAATGCATATACACACATACACGGGTACATATATACACATATGCACATACATAAATACAAGCATATAAAGGCATATACATACAGCACACATACATAGAAGCATGTGTGTACCCATATGCATACATATACACATATATACACACGTACACAATGATTATACACATGCGCACGTAAACACATATGCATACATACAAACATACATGCATGCACATACAAGCATACACATACACACACACACATGCATGTGCATACAAGCCTATACCCACATATATATGCGTATACACACGTACATGCATACACACACACACGATAATACAAGCATACACACATGGACTTACACACACACATACACACACACGCCAGACCAACACAAACATAAAACTGAAGACAAGACCAAGACGAGCATCTGTGACAGCCTCCCAAGCTCTCAGCTCCGGGTGGCCAGGAAGAGGCACCAGGAGTAGGTTCTGAGTGATTAAGAAGCCATCTCCACCGCACATGACACACAACCTCAAGAAAGTCAACCCTCACCCATGTCTAACCTACAAAAACAATACACACATACACACATACATGCACACATACACATGCAATAAGCATATACACACATACACAGCATATACACATATATACACATATATACGCATGTAAAACTCATTCCGAATGCTTGCAAAGGGAACTGGCATCAGGTCCAGGCCCCCTCCTGCTCCGGCCTGCACCTTCATCCCGCAGAGCCCCCCACTCTGCCTGCCTGTGAAATACAGCTTATAGCCGCGGCCTCCGTTACCTCCATGTCACGCCTAAAGGAAAGATAATACGTTAAATTATGTCCTGGAGTGACAAATTAATTACCAATTACATAATTACTTTATTATTTAGGTGCTAATCAGGAAAGCACTTTGAACAATTTCGAGTTTTCGGGAAAATAATGGTCTGGCTCCCGATTATTTACTGGATGAGGTGTGAGCTTGCCAGCTGCATTTCCAGGCTTAATTCTTTTTTACAAGTGCCCTATAATTAATCGTGCAGGTTAGAAATCGGCTGGCCTCTCCTCCAAGTCATTCACCAACTCAAAGCACGATTAGACTTGGACTTTTCAGGCATTTCATGTGCAGTAAAGAAATGATCGGGTTTATTTCCACCCAACTGGCCTTCAAGAAAGCGCTGAAGGAGCATGAAACGATCTGTAATTCTAATTTTTCTCCAGCCTTTCATTTTCCAAAGGGGATACTGGTCTGAAATTCCTGACATTAAACCTTCTAGTCTGGAAGCAAGGGGCCGTTGGTACCCAGGCTCTTTCCTTCAATAAAGGGAATGTTTTCACGGGACAGAACCTAGAACGTGGGAGGATGGGGTGGGAGGATAGGGTGGGAGGGTGGGAGGGCGAAGTGGCTCCCCGTGGGCGGGTGGAGAGGAGTCATCCGTGAGCCCAGGGCTAGAGCCTGATCCTCCATCCCAGTAGCCTGCCAGTCCCCGAATGCACGGCTCTCCTTCCTCTGGGCCTCCAGGCAGGCTGTTCCCTCCACGCTGCCACAGCCTTCCTGTCTCCTGCCTCTGCACCTCCCCGACTCCTCCTACACCCACTGCTGTGTCCCCAGAGCCTGCCCCCAAGTGGACACTGGGGATGTACGTTGAATGGCTGATCACAGGTAGCTTCCAAGGGCTTTCCCAGCACCGCCGGCTGCCTCTGCCAGCCTGAGACTCCTCTTGTGCTTCTGCAGCCCTGCAATGGCACCGCCACTGGGCTCCCTCTAATCCTCTCCTATACACAGTGACCCCATGCAGCCCACCTTCCAGACGTGGTGCCAGATGTCCCCCGCCCCCCATCATCTTCACAAGAGCCCCACAAACAGGCACCGTTTTTGGAAACAGTAAAGGGAAGCTCCGAGAGATGATGGACCGCTAACGAGCTGGATTCGCAAAAAAAACGGAGTTCTGCTGGATCGCGCTCCAAGCCAGGCCATCCCAGCAGCGAGGAATTCCCAACGGTGGGCTCCCGCTCAGACTGTAACGGGGATATGTGGTTCCCAGTGCGGCTCCATGTCCCCCGTCATCTCAGTGTGTCTGCGGCCGGACCAGACATCAGCCGCAATGACAGGGAAGGAGGAGGGATTGCTGGAGGCGGCAGCCCAACTCGGGAAAAGGGCACGAGAAAGAAAGCAGCGTGGGGACTCTTGGCTCGGCGCTCAGTCAGTGACGCTCTCGGCAGCAGATTTACCTTCCTAATTATGTTTCACTTGGGCTAATATTGCGATGAGTTTTCACTCCCGGCACACACAACAGCTGGCACCAGAAGGAGGTGACTCGAGAGCTTACGAGAGATGGGGACAGCCCACCCCAGATTTAAAATAACGGGGCTGACCACAAGGAGCCGCCTGCATCCAGGGGGCCAGGCAGCCTGGATCCAACCCAGGGCCACCATCCCTAAGTCTGCGTTTCCCAGAGGCCAGTGCTCTGCCCAAAACACCCTGTTCTTCCAGGACCCCGGATGGGTTTTCAAGGCAGGAGCATGGCTTGACCTGCCCATCGATGTCTGAGAGAAGCTTGCGAGCCAGCACACCATCAATTCCCCTCTCCGGACCTAGGGGTCTAGGGTCACAGACATCAGTCACACCCAGAAGGACCCAAGCTGGGTGGGGCACGTCCAAAGCACACGTGTTGTTGAAGCCCACATAACCCGCACAGCATAAACATGCACGTAAACAAATGACAAACAAACCATATACAACACGGCATAAATAGTACAGCAGCCTGTGGGGGCTGAACACACTGTCATAAATTGAATAAGGGGTCTGGCCAGAAAAACAAAGCAAAGCAAAGGACCCTTCTCCCCTGCCACCGCGATGCCAGCATCCCCCAGCCCCTCCAGAACGACCCCTCCCAGGTGATGCCTCCCAGAGGCACAGGGGACCCTTCATCCCAGGAGACCCCAGCCCAGGCCAACGCCAGGGACTCAGCAGATCCACTGGGGCCTCGCAAAGGCCACCCCCCCAGATGCTCGGAAATCACTGACACACAGCACGAGGCACTTCGCCTCGGCACCTCAAGGCTTACTCTTCCCAGCATTCTTAGGTTTTATCAACAGCAAACTCAGCGCCAACAGAAACCCCGTCTGGCTTCTGGGTTTGTTCTCTGCATTCTCCCATCACCCAGTGCGCAGCCTGGCACCTGACAGGTTACTCGAGTGAATATACTTAACAAGGGACCCAAGTATTAACGTAAAAGGAATGCTGCAGCAGTGGGACACCCAGGGCCCCCTGAGAGAAGGTCTCCCTGAGGCCAGGAAACGTGCCAGCCACTCCTGAGTCCAGCCTGCAAAGCCTCAACCCTCCCGGTTCACAGAACCAGGTCCCCACTTCCCTCCAAGGGACTCAGGGCGAACCTCCTGGAACCTGGGAGGTGCTCGGCCTCAACAGCCACTGACTCTGGAGGCTGCAAAGGGACAGGGCGGGGGGCCTGGGAAGCGGAGCTCGGATCTGATGGGCACCGCCCCGCCCAGAGCAGGCCCCTGGAGGAGGCACACGTACCGTGGATGGTGAGATGCACCCAGCTGCCGTTGTGGAAGGTGTCGTACTGCTGGTCCAGCAGGAGGACCTTGCACTCGTACCAGCCCTGGTCCTCGGCACGCACCTGCTCCAGCCGCAGGGAAGCTTTGTCGTGGAGGCTCGCCCGGCCTGCAGAGAGGGGACCGGGCTGCTCAGGGCCAGGGACAGCTGCGCCCACAACAACCCCGGGCCACTTCCCAGCTGGGCCCCAGAGCAGCAGCAGCAGCTCCAGCTTCGTTTGACTTCAAGAAAGAGCTGCCATCCCCTCCCAGCCCTCAGTCTATGCTGCCCCGCCAGCGACCTGGAGAAAAGCCTCGGTTCCTTTTGGAGACCTCTCAAAGAAAAGGGAAAGCAAGAGGGAGAGAGAGCTGCAGGAAGGGGCCTGAGAGAGAGCACAGGAGGCGATTGGGGTGGGGGGGACGACCCTGGGCAGGCCCAGGCAACTCCATGCAGGCTGAGGGACGCCCTGCCCCAGCTGGTCCCCATGGCTGCCACGCCCAGCACCCTGCCTGTCTGGCCTCCCTACAGTGGGCAGAGGAAAGGCAGCTGGGGACCCGGGTGCTGGCATCTCCCTGCCCCGCCCCAGTCCTGCCTCCAGGTCCAGAGGAGACATTCATCCAGCAACACCCAGGCCCCCAGCTACGGCCACAGGGCCTGTACCCAAAAATGAGGAACCAGCTGGCAGGCAGAGCAAAGGCCCCAGGCTGCCCTCCATAACTCCGTCCCCTTCCCATCCGGAGGCAGGAACAGAGCCAGAAGGGGGTACCCGTCCCCAGAGCAGCTCCAGGGTCTTCCTTCCACTCGGCCCACCCCTCGCCCCAGTGTCGCCTCCTCTGCTTTCCTGCCTGTCTCCTGGACACTGGCAATCTGCCCACAAGCCAGACAGTCTAAACCAACCCCAGCCAGAGAGACACGGCCACAGGAGGCAGAGGGACAGAGAGACACAGAAGCCGAGAAAAAGGCAATGCGGACCTCAGGCGACAGAGGTAAAGATAAAAGCAGTTCCAGCTTCCTCTCTTCCTTTCAACCCTGACACACGCGCGCGCACGTGCACACACGCGCGTGCACAACACATGCACCCCTCTCGCACCCCCAGCACACGGCCCCACGTCCTCCTCCCTGGTGCGCGGGCCCTGGCAGTGACTCAGTGAGGCCACCGCTGGCAGGTGTAATTGCAGAGCAGGACAGCGGCGGGGCCGGGAGGAGGGAGGCTGGAGAGGCAGACACTTGCTCACACTCGGGGACACACAGGATGAGGCCCCAACTTCAGAGGCAGGGAGAGGGGGTGGGCGAAGCCAGACGGAGCAAACCCCGTGGCGGCCGGGCTGCCGTGGCGGCTCTGACTCAGCTTCTTCCTCCCGCCAGCCTCCTCTCCCACGGGCGACGGGCTCCTGGGCCACCCTTCTCGTCCTCCGGCCTCGGCCCCAGCTCAGCCGGCGGCCCCAGGGGTGCTGTTGGGAGGCTCTGTCCGCGCCGCCCCCGCGACCCCACGCTCCGCCCAACACTTCGTTGAAACCTACCAGGGTGCAGAGGATGGGAGGGCAGGCAGAGCCAGGCCAGAGCGGTGCGGACGGCCCTTACCTGCATACTCAGGGTCCACGTGGGGCGGGTAGTAGCCAAACTTGATGAAGATGGGGATGGGCACCCCGAACTTGAACCACTCCACGACGTAGGGTGGGGGCTGCCCTGTCACCGGGTGGACCACGTCGCATCGCAGGACCACACTCTCGCCGGCCCTCGCCGTCACAAACTCGGGCTCCTCTCGCAGGCCGTGGGCGCCTAGTGGGAAAGGAGATGACAGAAGATCCTGCCCAAGGCCGCCCCCTCCCCTCCCAACCCCAGACAGGGGAGCCCGACGGTGCCCTCCCCTGCCCCGTGACACCAGCCAGGTCTGAGGAGCGCGGCCTCTGAGGGGGTAGAGGGGTCTCGTCCAGTGTGGGACATCCTCCTACGACAGACACGACGCCCCCACCAGAGCCTGGTAGGAGCGCAGAGCTGGCCGCCCTCTTGTGCCCCGCCCCCACTCAGCCTGCCATTCAAGCACAAGTGCACTCGATGCAGGAGCCGGGAATCCCTGAGCAAGCTGAGCAGAGGCTGCTCAGGACACCATCAGAGGAAAAGCCCTAAGGCCTGAGCTGGCCACGCTGCCCCTCCTCCCTGGTGGAGCAGGGGACAGTGGGAGGGGCCCGCGGTTTCCAAGCCCTGAACCTATCAGGGTGAGAAGCCCCAGGCATCACCATAGGACAGCAGGATGCTGGGACGCAGGAGGGGAACCCTGGGGCTGCCAAAGCACAGGGCTGGACGGGACACAGCCATCCTCCCAGAAGGGACCACCTCCACCCCACGGCCAGAGAGAAGAGGCTCGCCCGGGCACCGCCTCCCCCTCCTGGTGGCCGCTCCTAGACCCCGGAGGGGCCTGCAGCCCCAGCTCCAGTCTGACCCTGCTCCGCACCGATCGCCTTATCGGGCTGCGAGGTCCCCCTCCGGTACCCACACAACCCACCAGGGCCCACCCTCCCTCTGTCCTTGCTGGGCCCCTCCAGGCAGCACAGGGACAACAAAAGGGGATGCCCTGGAAAGCAGCCCCTGTCCTCGGTCAGTCCAGTGCCTCTGGGTCTGACTCTGACCCCTGTGGGCCACCGACAGGCTGCTCTCATCTGTCTCCTTCACGCCTCTGTGGCTCTGGAGTTCTGTCTGTCTGTCGCTGTCTGTCTGTCTGTCTGTCTGTCTCGCTCTGGCCCTGTGTCTCTCTTGTCCCTTCTGCATCCGTCTCTGACTCTGGCTCCTCCTCCATGCCTGTCTCTCTTCAAGTCTGTGTGTCTCTGTCTCTCTCCAGCTCCCCCTCTAGTGGGTGACTGTCTCCCTGTCATCTCTATCAGCGTGTGTGCCTTTGGGGGCTGTGCTGGGGAAAGGGGGGGGTCTGTTTGCCCGTGAGGGGAAGGGGTTTTGCTTTTCCACTGGGTCCCCCGTCTCTGTGCCTGTGCGTCCAGCCTTGTCTCTGCGCGTCCCTATCTCTGTGTGTCTCTCCTCCTCTCCCCTCTGTGTGTCTCTCCTCCTCTCCCGCTCCAGCTCCTTCTGCAAATTGCGGAAGGGGGAGGAGGCAACCCTTCCAGAAGCTGATTGGCTACCGGTGACATCACTGTTTTCTAGAGAAAGAGCTAAGATCACAGAGTATTTTTGGAGCAGAGCAGAGTGTTGCCCTCACCTGCCTGAGGCCCCAGCAGGATTCCCAACCCTCTCTACCGGTCCAGCTTCAGGCTAAGTCTGAATTCCAGCCCCGCAGGAAAAGCACAGCGGCCACCTCCCCCACCACCCCAGGGGGGGCATCCGATAGGGTTGAGCCTCAGCACCCAAAGGCTGCTCCTGGACCCAGGGGAAATGGGCAAAGAGCAGGCCGCCACAGTGAGCAGGGAAAGCAGCGTGTGTGCCCGCGTGTGCGTGTGTGCGTGGGCAGCACCTGGCCAGAGGTCATGCATGCACACGGATATGCGTGTGCATATGCATGTGCATGCACAGATGAGTGTGCAGACTCTGGAAGAGAAGAAAAGAGGGGAGACAGGCGTGGGGCAGAGGGAGGTCCTCCCAGGACCAGTCACCCAGGCGCAGTGCAAGGACAGGGGCGGGGGTGGGGGAACAAAGGGTCCCTCATGCATCTCTCACAGAGGTTCCAGAAGCTCAGCTGCAGGCAGGGGCCTCTGGGGGACAAGGCCCAGGCGGTGGGTCTGACGTGGCTCCCCCAGTTGGCTGCCTCCTTCTCACCTACCCCCAGCCAGCCTGGGCTCAGGGCTGAGCACCCACCCAAGGCCCAGCCAGACCTCAGCCCCCTCCCACCAGAGATGAGCAGCTGGGGAGAGGACCCAGTGAGATGAGCAGAGAGCGAGCAGAGAGCGAAGCAAAAACGGAGGGCTTCCAGGAAGCAGGAGCGGGTGGGCGCCCCCGCCGCAGCATCCCCGTTCTCAGGCCAGCCCTCCCGGCTTTCCGAATCCTAAAATATTTATCATCTTCCCTCATCCCCTCGCCCCCCGCAACACACACAGCGTGTGCTCGCTCCATCACCCACAAGCACTGCCCCCTCAGCCTAAGCCTTTCTGAGCCAAAGTCTGTCTAATAAAACACGTTCCCCAGAAAAGCTCGCTGCAAAAAAAAAAAAAAAAAAACAGGCTGACAGCCAAGAGGGAAGAGGGGGCTTGATGGAGGGGAGAGGGGGCCTCAAGCCTAGGAGGACACGAACCCACCTCAAGGAGGGAAGAAGATTCCAGGGGCAAGAAAGCAGACAGGAATGGTCACGGTGCCAACAGACAGAAGCGGAGCCCAGCCCCCGGGGCCCAAAGAAAGAGACGGCCTGAGCCCAAGGGACAGAGGACAGGGCCTGGGACACAGACACAGAAGCCTTCCAAGGACCCAAAACCAGGAGGAGACAGAGAGGCGGTCCCAGGCCCAGGGAGTAGCAGGCTCCTCCCCCGCCGGCTGGGCTGGATCTCAGCAGGAAGGGGGGCGGGGCAAGGAAGCCGGGGACCTGGGATGGGGAGGGATGCGGAGAGGAGACCCAGGCTCCTCCCCACCGCAGTGGTTCCACCCCCTGAGGACACCAGTGGGCGGGGCGTCTGTAGGGTGAGAACCGCAGCGGGTGGGAGGCGTCCTGGATTCGGAGAAGGAGCAAGGTGAACCCGCGACTTGGGGGCGCTGATAGGGAGACAGAGCAGGAGGGCAAAGGAGGACAAGGTACCCTGTGGTCTGGCTGACCTTTCGGAAAGCCCCAGGGCACAAACCCCCTGCCCTCTGGGCCAGGTGGTCCCCAGCAGGAACCCCGGGCTGCCATCAGATCCCCGCCCCCCCCATGAGCACAGGACCACGAGACATCCAGGGCCCCGCCACTCGGACACTCCCAAGCTGGAGCTCACCCGCCCCTGGCAGGCCTGGGGGAGGAGGGGACAGCAGGGGTCTGGGGACCAGGCAGGGAGAGTGCCAGCGGCAGGCAAACCCCACTTCCTCTGGGTCCTCGCACGCCACACCGGCTCCAAGCTGGGCTGTGACACCAGTTTCATTTAACACCCATGACGCCCACCTGTCAGAAGCAGTGCCATCTCCATTTCACAAGTGAGCCGACTGCCCCTCCCTCCCATCCCAGAGCTGGGCCAGCCACCCAGGCAGCCAGTGGGAGCAGGTGCCAGCTGCGCTGTCTCCCCTTTGCCCCCCAGCACTCGCACCATCCTGCCCGCCACAGGCCCTGCACTGACCCGAGAAGCAGCGCCTCCCCTTTCCTCGCGGAGCCAGAATCGGCACACTCTGGACAGTTCTGCCAGCCAGACCGCTGCAGCCCAGGACCAGGGACGGACGACGGGGTGGGCCTGTCACCGAAGGCAGGTGGCCATCTCCGGCTGGCACCGGGCTGAGCCCACTCCGCCTGAGACCCAGGAGCTCTGGCTGGGTCTGGGGGCGGCTGCGGTCAGGGGAGACCACGGTGAGCACCCGCCTCCCCCAAGGTGAGTACGAGTCCTCAGAAGCCTCCTCCTCCTCCTCCTTCTCCTCCTCCTCCCCCCTCCCACCGGCTCCGGGCACCAGACTCCCAAACCACAGGCCTGTTGTCTAATAATACCAGCGACAGCCACCGCCACCTCCATCTGCCAGCCTAAAAATAATCCCTGCTGAGCCCAAAAAAAGGCACAGCCCCCAATAGTCCCCCAATCGCTCTCCCTGACGAGCCAGGGGGTTCCAGGGGATTCCAGGAAGCCTGCGACTGGGGCTCCCATGGAACCCCACCCCCAGCCCCAGAGCTGCAGCCACAGAGGCTTCTGGGAGGAAAGCAGAGACAGGTTCCACACCACCCAGAGCCAAGTGTAAGATGGACAAACAGCCGTATCCACGTCGGGTCACATCTCAGCTGTCCTTGCCAGGAGGCAGGTGGGCCAGAAGTCACCTGGACATCCTGCCTCCAGCCAGGATCCCCACACCCAGCCTAGCCAGCCCTCAGGAAGTCCCCACCTTTCCGTGGTCTCACCATCGGTGTCCTCCTCGCTCTTGGGCCCCATTGCCCCACCGACTTCTCAGGGCCGAAGTCAGAGGTCAGGGGAGCCCAGACTGGCCCTGGCCAGGAAACTTCGGGTTCTGACAAGGCACGGGGGAGGGGCAGGAAGAGCAGGCTCCTCCTGTGGGTGCACCCCCCCACCCCCCGAATACTCCCACCCCGCAGCCCGCAGCCCGGAGCAGCAGCAGCGGCCACACCATTAGCAACCTTAATTTGCTCTCGGCTAGATTGTATTTCCAAGAGCCCTTTCCCCCAGGAGCCACTGGCAGGAAGCAGTGAGTAATTCAACCTGGCTCCCCTCCTTGGGGCGGGCAGCTCCTCTGCAGAAAGGCCTGGCCACACCCACGCTGCCCACCACCTGGGCCCAGGCCTGGGCCAAGTGCACAAAAGCCAGGGGAGGGCCCTGGGTAACGTGCCAGGTGGGCAGAAGTAAGAGGGAGGGGGAGAGAAGGAAGCCAGGTTCACTCACGGGGAAGGATCAGGACTCCCTATGCCAAGAAGCCAAAAAAGGAGCACCGAGGCTCAGCTTACACCACGTGCCGGGGTCGGGGCCTGTGACCAGGAGGGAGCTCTGGGGTGGGAGCGGGATAGACGGACAGCCTGAGGGTACCAACCAGTCCCCTCTCTTCTCAGGAGGACAGACAGGCTGGGACCTGGCTGGGACCTCACTCGAAGGCCTGGCCCACAAGGAACTATTCTTCTCCACAGCCCTTACAAAGGCCCGTCTCTGCTCACCAGTCTCCTGCTTATTCATGCAAGAGAGAATCGAAAAGCAGGAAGATTCCTAAGAAAAATAGGTCAGCTGACTCGGGCAGGCTGGGCTTGCCCCCCGTGGGCAGTGCCCCAGCTGGGCCAGGCTCCAGGCTGCCTCTGTACCCCAGGGACCCAGCCCCTTCTCCACTCAGGAGTCAGGGCTCCAGGGCAGCAGAGCCCACTTTAGCAAGACAGACCCTCCTTCTGTGTCCCTGGGCTCTGCCTGTGTGTGTTCCCCACTGCAGTTTCAAGACCAGGCATCCTTCCCAGCCCCTGGGCCGAGCCTCCAGCTTTGGAAGCATCTGGGCTGCCCACTCTCAGGTGTGGACTAGGGGGGATGGGGAGAGCCGGGGGGATGGGGAGAGCCGGGCGTCTGCTCCAAGTCTAGTCTTAGGCGCCGCCCACGGCCAGGGACACTGAGAGGAGAGTGACACCCCACCTCGTAACTGGAGACTCTGGATCCCCTGTCTGCTGCATTCACATGCACACACAAACACACAGATGCACTCACAGGCATGCAAACACACACACACACACACACACACACACACAGAGGCTTGTGCAGGCACCTCCAGGAGCTCGCACCAATGACAGCTCTTTCCACAATTCAGATCCACTCTCCAAACGGACTGCTTTACCCATCCTAGGGCGCAGACAGCGGGAACTGCTCCCAGGGAGCCTCGGCCAGCCCGAGGTACCACGGACCTGCAGCGGTGGAGGGAGCCCTTCACGAAGAAAAGAGCGTGTCCATCTTAGGCCTCGCCCCCTCTGGGGCCCAGGTCCTGTTCTTACTCCCTCAGTGCAGCAAGGCTGTGGCGGAGGGTACAGGGCCAGGAGCCAGGACAGAGGACAGCCAGAGAGATGCTGGTCTTCAGCATCTCCCAAGCAGGTAGCCTCTGGCACTTGGGTAACAAGACCCCAGCTTTCTGTCTCAGGCCCTGGGACCCGGCAACTCCAGGTCCAGCACATGGCAAGCTTGGGGGCCAGCAGCTGAAAGCTGATTCTTCTCACAAGTTCCCTCCTTAGCTTGTCCTGAGCGAGCGCAGGCCGCCAGACACACCCCTGCCTCTGGCACGCATGCTGGGGACAAGCACATGCCACTTGGCCACTTTCTGAGCCAAGTCCTGTTCAGCTGAGAGGCCGCCTGTGGGTCTCACTAGCAGCCTCCAAGTCTAAACCCATCCCTCCCATCTTCACCGCCAATGGGAAGGAGGGAGAGTCAAGGCCAGGCAGAGAGTAAGGGGCGCTGGTCCAGCTAGCAGCAGGACCCGAGTCAGAACCCCACTTCATTTGGGGATGCTGGTCAGTGATAATCCAAGCGCAGAATTTGTGGTCAACAGGAGGAGGCAGCCTTGGGATTAAAGGCCCAGGGTCCTCCCCACAAGCTTGGGTCCATAAATGTCTGGGATGGAGGGACCCCAATCGCCTCTTCCAGGCTCTTCTGCACACCCTCCCCAACCTCTCCACACACACCCCCACACACACACGTGATTAAAGCCCCTCCCTCCCTCTGCCCCGGCCCTTTTCACCCCTCTGCTGGAGCAGCCCCTGCTCGGCCAAGCCCTAAGATGGCATCTCAAAGTCCCGCCCCTCAGGAATCTCCCGGAAGTCACCTCTGCCAGTCGGAGAACAGCTGAGTCCTCACACAGCAGTATCTGAACACTGGCCACGCTTCTGAGAGGCGGCTGCCGCACAAGCCCTGTTTCCAACCTCCAGAGGCTGTGTGATGAGCTCTGAGGCTCCCTGCATCCTTCCCCCCAGGCTCTGGCCACCAACACAACTCCAGTTTTGCAGATCTTTCGAAGGGTTTCTGAGCAGCCCTCCACGTCTCCCTGCGCAAGGTCAGCCCGTGAAAGCAAACTTGGTTCCCCCCAAGACATTCCCAGCTCCCGATTTCCTCGACGGTCCAAGGGAAAGAAGCTGAGAAGTGCTTGGACCCCCCCTCCCAGGCCCCCAGCCAGTGAAACCGCCACCATCATCAACATCTTCGGAGCACTTACTACAGAACAGGTAGCTCCCCCTTTCTTTATAGCACTAATGTCCACAGAAACCCCGCAAGCTCATCCTGTTAACCCCCAGTGAGGCAAGCGACAATTAGAGAAGTTAAGCAAGTGTCCAAGGTCACAGGCCAGCAAGTGGCAGAGCCAGGATTTGAGTCCAGGTCATGTGACTAGACCTAGGTCCTTCACCACCACACAGAGCCCCTGAGGCTAAAAAGACCACCAAGACCCACAGGGGTGGCAGGCAGAGGTTCACGTCAAGCCATCCCAAACAGAAGGACCTCACCATAGCAGAAAGAAAGCATAAACTTCATGCCCAACAACCTTCAATGTTGGGAAGTCTTTCCTTCTGTCTGGCTGTTTTGTGTGCTGCTGTAACAGAAACCTATTTTCCCAGCTTCTGTGCTTAAACGTGCAAAAAGTCCACGCGTTTCCCCTTGACCTCTCAGGTTCGGAGGCTATTCCAGGGCCTCCCTTCAGTGTCTCTTTTTTATTCAAAGATCCCAGCACATCCTTGTGTGCTTTCAGCCACAGTCCCAGAGCAGGAACATACCAAAAACTGGAGGGGAGGAAGACGAGGGCACTGGAAGACTACAAGGGGATGGAGGCAGGGGGAGGCTGAGCTGGAGAGGATTCTCAAGGCAACTCGACCCACCTCACACCCACCCCCACTCCGCGAGCTCCCGCCGCCACTCTGACCTCAGTTCCCCACCTCACAAAGGGCGAGTTGTAAAACAATCCAGATCACATAGCATTTAACAAAATCACCAGTCGCCTTCCTCTGCTTCTGTTTTCATACGCCGCCGCCGCCCCCCCACCCCAAATAGCAGAGAGATCTATTCCGTTCCAGAAACTTTCCCAAATCACTTCCCCTCCCCCTACACAGCCCCAGACAAGGTGAGGAGAGGGCCCTTCTGCGCTAGCAACCGGCGGGGCGCGGGGTCTCTCCTTGCTGCCGTCCACCCGGCGGCGGTTCTCCCCGGAAGTCATCCCTTCCGGCCTTGGGAACCTGCCCGCAGCTGGGTCTTGTCTGCGCGCTGAGCACCGTGAGCTCACGGTCCTGGCACCTCCAGGCTCCGCTCCTGCTTCCCTACAAGGGCTGGGAGCCGGGGTGCCACACAGAGAGGTGCAGGTCGCTTGGCCGTCTCCAAAAGCAAAAGCCCGCGCGCTCACGCGCGCATCACCCAACTCGCTGGCTTCCCTCTCGCTTCTTCCCCAGCTCAGACCGGAAAAAACGGATAGAAAAACCCCCTTCCGCCCCGAAACGCGGCAAAGGGAATCCCCTCCCCGCCGCCCTCGCTCCCGGCCAGCTGTGCCCGGCTGCGGCACGCTCCCAGGGAACTTTTGCCCGGCCAGGCTCTGCTGCCGCTGAGCGGGACGCGGGCAGGGCCAGCCGGAGGCTGCCACTCCTCGCAGCCGGCCGAGGGACCCTGCGCGGAACCAGCTTTCTCCCCTCTAGGGACTCCGTGCGCCCCCGCTCTGGGAAGGGATCCGACCTCTAGCTACCAAGATGTGTAGTCCGGAGCGACGAGAGCTGGAGCTGGGAGCCCGGATCATGAGCCGCGGGTGCCGGGCCCCGCACGGGCCAGCCTGCGGAGCCGCGGCGCTGCACGGAGCTCCAGCGTGCCGCAGCCGCCCGAGAACCTGCAAACTCCCAGGCGGCAGAGTTAGGAAAGCCGCCGCCTCCCCTGCGCTCGAGGCGGCGGCTGCGCCCGCAAAGGACACCGGGCGCGGCACCCGCTGTGAAGCCTTGGGGCCAGGGGTGGAGAAGTGGACCGGATCCCGAGGCGTCCTATCCCAAGCGCCGGCAGCCAGGACTCAGGCCCTTTCAGCCCGCCACGATCACCGCCACGGCCCCCGCCCTCCCCGCGGTGCCCGGAGCGCGCCCGCCGGGAAGGCGCGGGCTCGGCAGGAGGACCGGGCCAAGAGCGCCGGGAGGCGCAGGGGAGGGACGCTGCACTTCAACTCACCTTGAGCCGCAAGACCTCGGGCGCTGATCACACTTGCTATCAAAGTGGCCACATACCAAATCATAGTACTACCGCGCGCCAGCCAGGAGCCTCATCCCATCTCAAAGTGCCCCGCGCCGCCTACGCCCAGCGTCGGTGCTCCCGCGGCTCCTGCGGCTCCTGCAGCCCGGGCGGCCCGCTCCCCATCCCTCCGCGTCTCGGCTCAGCTCGGCGCGCAGCCTCCCGCCCGGCGCAGCGGCACCTGCACTGGAGCCCGGGCGGAGCGCAGGCAGCGCCGCGAAGAAGCCCCGCCGCACCGCCCCGGGCCCGCCCCCGCCGCCCTCCCATTGGGCGCGCCCGGCGATCCCGGAGCTCTATTGGTTAGAACTTCTGCTCGTCGCGGCGAGGGAGGCGAGCCCATTCAAGGTGCGTTGACGTGTGGCGAGCCCAGAGCCGCAGAATCATGCGCATTGCCGGGGAGAAGGCTCTGCCGCGTCTCCGCTAGGCTCCGCTCCCCGCTCCCGCTGCATGGCAAGTTTCTGGGGGAGGGAATGTGGTTGCCGGGCTGACTAAAGAGATCCTGGGGTCTTGGCTACCCTGCAAGTCTGAGGGGTCGGCGCCCCCGCCCACGTAGGGAACCCAGCATCCGGTTTCCATCCAGCAAAAAGCCGTCCCAGGAGGCCGGTGCTGATTCAGTGATGGGGAAACCCAGGAACTGCAGCCTGGGGAGGCTGGAAACGGCCTTAGCTGGGGATCTTTTACAAAGGGTCACACGTTACCTCCATTCCCCACTCCCTTCCACACGCAGCCACTCTTTCCTCCCCAAGGCACCCCCTCCCAGCCAAATGTGAGGTTACGTTAAGCTCCATCCAGACTGAAGGCAGGGGAATGACTAAAATGACCTCTAAAAGTCGCTGCGATTTGGGGTGAGTCATTGGTTCAGCTGCGGGAGTGTCACAAGCGCCTTTGGGAACACACGTGTGCACACTGCCACCCCCAGTGTGGGTCATAGTTGCTCATCACCATTAAATTTCAACTTTGAGCAGTGAAAGTGTTTCTTATTCTTCACAAAGGCTGCCTCCTCAAGCACAAGAATCCTCCCCCCATCTCACCCGACTGGGAGCCAGGCCCCACCCTGGCAGCACAAAGCCGAGAGGGACTTGGGGTGCGGGTGCCAGGGTCTGTGAGAGGGACCCAAGAAAGGCAAGGTGGGCTTCCTTTTTCTACAGAAGAAGATAAGAAGGAGGCTGGAAGGTCTTCAAGTTTCCCAACCTTGTCCCCTCCCCCAATACGGTTGTATTTGCAGAAGAAATAAACCAGTGTCATGGAAACATCTACAAACAATCACCTCACACCAGTTTCTGAGGCTGCAGTGAAGACGACTGTTCTTTCAAAGAGTGAAAGCAGTGTGGTAAGGGTGGCACAGCGCCCTAGGATGTGTCGTTGGCCAAGGAAGAAAGACAGAGGGGCAGCAGAGGAGAGCTCGGGAATGTCACCCTCGCAAAAGCACTCATGGACCGCAAAGCACTGGCTCTTGGACATAAAGCTCCAAAAAGCTTGCCTTAGAGAAAACGCATGTGTGTGTGTGTGTGTGTGTGCGCACACACATACACACAATGCATCAGAAGTGGCCTGAACACTGGAGGAAAAACAGCCTTCCCTGAACCGTGAACCCTCTTAGCTCACCGCCAGCCAGAAGATAGGAAGCCGGCCCCCTCCCTCCCCAGCAGAGTGCAAATACGCCCCCGCTGCCTGGTAAAGTTTGAGCATCTGAATGTAACCTGGAGAACAAAAGGCTTGAATGACCTCCTCCCCTACCCTGCCACTCCATCATGAGAGGTAACTCTGATGAGGCTGTATGTCTCTCCCTGAGCCATCACTTTAAGGTCTCTTTCTCTGCCAAGCTACCTTCTTTAAGGCTCTGAAGTGGGTTGGAAGCTCTAGGCCCCCACTGACAGGCTGATTCCCAGCTGGCATGCCCAAGAACAGCAGCTCCGTCCTCCACACCACAGGTACCCGGAGTCCTAGGTGGTAAGCCGCACTGGGATTCAGTTGACTTTTTCCAAAACTTCTAAGCAGCTAACTGACCTAAAGAGAACTGCTGGATTTCCCAGGGCTGACCTAGTCCCCAGACCTTTTTAGGTATGAACATGGCAGCGGAGTGGGAAGCGCCTGTGCTCAGGTTCTTCTAGGGACCTTCAGGGTAAAGAGAGGGAGTCACTCGCACCAGCATCTTGACCGTATTTGCTTGGCCCCCAACTTTGTCCTACTCAGTGTGGTGGTTTCTGCCAGGGAACTAAAACTGTCAGATTGAAAGGGAAAAAAAAGTAACAGAAAGAGCTTAAGACCATGAATTAGTTGGCGAAGGGTTTCAAAAGAACTATCTAAAAAGGAGATTAGGGAGTTCCCGTCGTGGCTCAGGGGTGAACGAAACTGACTAGCATCCATGAGGACGCAGATTTGACCCCTGGCCTCACTCAGTGGGTTAAGGATCTGGCGTTGCCATGAGCTGTGGTGTAGTCACAGACGCGGCTCAGATCCTGCATTGCCGTGGCTGTGGTGTAGCTCTGATCGGACCCCTAGCCTGGGAATCTCATATGCTGCAGGTGCGGCCCTAAAAAGACAAAAGTAAATAAATAAATAAATACTAAAAAGGACGTTAAATTTCATCTGGATAAGTCTGTTTGAAATGAAGTAGGACCAGGGAGTGAAGGCAGAGAGGAAAGAAAGGAAAGTTGAGATTCAAAGGAAAAAGTTAGCATCATCAGATATGTCTCAATTTGGTTTCATTTCAGCTCAAAAGAGACAACGGTATCGGGGATGAGGCCAAGTAAGCCTTTTCCTCTTGGCACAGGGCTAGTCTCTGGACCCAAGAAGGATGGTACCCACCCAGTAACGTCCTCAAGGTGAGCATGGACCCCAGCTGTCTAATAGGGACATGAGAGAAGGATGTGAGCCATTCCCAGGATCAGTTCCAGGTATAAGTGTTTAGTCATCGATGTCTCTAAGAAAGCAGGTTGCACATCGTGGAAGGGAGTAGATCCCATCCCTCCTGCTTTTTGGGAAATGCAAACGCTGGTCTTATCCGTTCCTCCAGGTAAAACCATCAGGCCACCTACCCCCACGTCCCTCTGGAGCGGTGGAGGATGAAGGAGGTCTAGAAAAAAGAGGAGACGGAGACCCTCCCTCCCCATGTCCACTGAGCAAAGAGGATTCAAAAACAATAGCTCACTCACTGGTTTCCCCCCTCCCTCGGTGGTCCCAGACCTCTTTGTAGAAACAAGATTAGGACTGTCGTTCAGAACAGCTGCATGTGAGGAAGAGAGGGAGCTCCAAAAGAAAGCATCTGCAGACAGAGTATCTGGATCTTAAAATTGACTCACTAGAATTCAATCTGACATCACTGGTCCCAGGCATACAGAGACCCTTATAGAAGCCTAGCCCATTTGTGCAGCAGATCCTGTCTTGTTTTCTCTCACTATGCCAGCTCCAAGTCAGAGCACTTCACCCCAGGGAGCAGCAAAGTGTGTGTTTAGTGGTTCTTGAAGTAGAGAACCCTATCAGTTATCTTGCCATATATATGTAAAATGAAAACCATCCCAAAATGTAGTGACTTAAAACAACAAGAGTTATATATTTGCTCACACATCTGCAATTTGGGGATGGCTTGGTGGGGACAGTTCTTCTCCATTTCATACGACATCAGACCAACCAGGGGGTCGGAAGCTGTGCACTCACATGGCCAGCCAGTGATGCTGGCTGTCAGTCAGGGCTGCAGGCAAAGAACTGTAGCTTTTCTCCACTTGGGCTTCTCCACAGGATGCTTGGGCTTCCTCACAGCATGGTGGCTGGGTTCCAAGAGCTGGTGTTCCGTAGAACCTGGTATAAGATGTATTTCCCTTTATGTCCTAACCCTGGAAGACACACAGCCTCACTTCTGCCAGAGTCAAAACTGCGTCCAAGTCCAAGGCAAAAATCCCCGCCTCTCGGTAGGAGCAGTGTTCACATTCCAAAGCTCGTGGGATGGGAGGTCACGCTGCAGCCACTGGAGGGGTGATACAATTTGCTGTGAAAACGGTCTCCAAAATTTAGCCCCAAATGAACTTTTGAAAGGGTCCCTAGAAAGAAAGCGTCTGCAGACAAGAGTATCTGGATCTTAGAACTGACTCACTTGATTTCAAGCTGCCATCACTGGTCCCAGGCACACAGGGGTGTGAGCGTGACCATTATAGAAGCCTAGCCCGTTTGCGCAGCAGACCCTGTCTTGTTTTCTCTCACTATGCCAGAGACCAGTCCGCATGTTTAAAAGAACTTGGAAGGAGAGAGGAAAATAAACAAAGGAAATTGGATTTCCGAAGTATAAATATCTCATCTTAAGATCTGATGCAGGAGAAATGTGGAAAGCTTTGCAGGATGGTAAAACCTTCTTATCATAAGAATTTTCCACCTTGGCTCAAAATGCCCAGAACTTTGCAGGCACCTACCTGCAGCCTCTGGCCATATGTTGTTTTCTGAACCTAAATAGCTTTTCTAACGGTCCACTTTGTCCTCTCCGAAAATAAATTCTGAAAGACATTTCTTATTAAAACTCAAACCTCATTTATGCTTCAAATTTCCCAGATTATCCAGTGTTCCCCTACTTGGTTGCAATTTCCCTGAGGGCCACATCTTGGTTAGATGGTGGTGACCAGCCGAGACACAGATCCGGTCCTTGCTGGCTTAAGACACCTATTCCCACCACGTAGATTATTTAATGGGGCCACAAGCATGGGAGAGGGTCTACCAGAACACTGCGTGTTGCAGAGTATGATGCTGCTGAGCTGTGCGTGAACTACCTTGTGGGTGGTTGGATGTGGCGGGTGGCTGTGGCCCCTCCCACACCTTCCCGTGTATCTGTGGAGCAGAACTCTCAGACGCTGAGCCTTCAGGTTTTGTGGTTTTCTGTTTTTTTTTTTTTGGTTTTTAGGGCCACACGGATGGCATATGGAAGTTCCCAGGCTAGGGGTCAAATCGAATCAGAGCTACAACTGCCGGCCTATGCCACAGCCACAGCAACACCAGATCCGAGCCGCATCTGCAACCTACACCACAGCTCACGGCAACACCGGATCCTTAACCCACTAAGCGAAGCCAGGGATCAAACTGGCGTCCTCATGGATACTATTCGGATTCATTTCTGCTGAACCATGACAGGAACTCCCTCGGAGGCCTTAAAGCTGTGTCTGTGGCATCTTTCATAGGAATTCATTGATATACCAATTCCAGTTGGGAATTTTAGCCAGTCTGTATTTGTTTCTTGTCTGGCTAACATAGGAACAAGTTCTTGCCCAAGGAAGAAAGTAAGTACGTAATTTAGGATTTCTTTTTTTTTTTTTTTTTGTCTTTTGTAGTTTTAGGGCTGCACCCGCGGCATGTGGAGATTCCCAGGCTAGAGGTCTAATCGGAGCTACAGCTGCCGGCCTACACCACAGCCACAGCAATGTGGGATCCGAGCCACATCTACAGCCTACACCACAGCTCGCGGCAATGTCCGATCCTTAACCCACTGAGCGAGGCCAGGGATCGAACCCACACCTCGTAGTTCCTAGTCGGATTCATTTCTGCTGAGCCACA
>PVHT020000007.1:0-43446 GCA_004024745.2 Catagonus wagneri
CAGGGACCCCGGGGTCCGGGGAGGGCCCGCCGTTGGGAGCCGGAAGCTGAGGTCCGGCGCGTAGCCGGGAGGCCCCAGAGCGCGGAGGCTCGGGCCGCGAGGCAGCCAGCCGAGTCGGCCCAGGAGGAAACGCGCACCAGGCACCGGGCAGAGGTCTTGCCTGCAAGCCGTGCCGCTCCGGGCATGTGGACCCTTCACGTCTCCCACCCTTTATTTTCCTGTCGCCTCCGTGGTTCCCTTGACTTGGACGCTGGGGAACATTGTTTATTGGCACTTGGCTCGTCAGCCATTCAGAGAGTGGGGATTTTTTGATGGCCTTGAGGGGCGGTATTGATCTGGGAGTGAATGGAGGATGCCACTGACACGGAATCCCAAAGTTTGTTACTTCCGAAATAACATAGAAATGTATCAGCCTACCCAAAGGATTTATATATACTTTTAGATGTTTTCCTTACAAATTAGAGAATATCTACCAAATCTTTTTTAGCTAAAGAGAACGTGATGATAATTTTAGTCTTTTTACGTCATAATCTATCACAGGTTTTCTCCGATATTAGGAACAAAGGAGCCGATGTAGCCATTATTGAATTAATTGTTAATATTTCATTAGTTACAATAAACTGTTTTTGCATGCTTGAAAAACTCTGCAGAAAAAATAAGGAATACTTATGGGAGGATCTCAATAATTAGGTGTGTCTTTTTGCTTTAAAAACAACCTTTATCATTCAACTCTGAGAACACAGTAAGTACATATATATACACTTATATATATAAAGTTCATTTCCATGCTCCTTACATAAAAGTAACTATCAGAAATATCAATCAGTGTCAGCATATATATATCCAACTAACTCAATGCAGAAGGGGAAAAAAAAGACTAAACATTTCTAAAGTAATCAATAAAGCTCACAGTTGAAAACAATTTTTTTCTTTTTCTTTTGCTTGTTTGAAATTTTTTGGTAGTTTCTCTGTGCTCAGTGATAGAAGCTGATTCCCAGACTAATGGCCTCCAAGTAGATTTGAAAGAAAGCCTGAGGACTTCTTACTTTGCTGTGTTTCTGCTTCCTGGTCTTGTGAAAGTCCCAGTTCACTCTCAATTTGATCGAGCTCTGACTGGTCAAGGAGTTCAAAGTCATCCCCTTCCTCGGTGTCTGTGTCCTCCCCCAGGCTGGGTGCAGCCTGAGACAGCACTTGCTGTGCACCCTCTAACTGGTTTTTGATGGCGGCCGTCACTGCAGCAGTGATGACATTCCCAGCCAGGTTGCTCATCAAGTGGAAGGTTTGGTCACTGCTCAGAGGAAGGGTGAGACCAGTGGCTGATTGCCTCTCTTTGCTTGGTCTGGGACCGCAGTCCAACTGTTCCTTTTTTCTCTTGAGCTCAGTGGGCAAGTCAACGCTTAATTCATCCTCATCATTTGTTCCCATACCATTTTCTAGAGATGGAAAATCTGAAAGGTCTCGAGAGAAAACTTCCTCACTAGGTCGGTCAAGATCTGTGAAATGCAGAACAGAAGTTCATGCTCAAGCACCACAAGAAATTTGAAATAAGAACTCTAAAAGAGCCCTAGTTTTAACTGGAATCTTCCGGATAACCTTGGCATTCATCTAGCCTCCTAGCTCAGCTTCAGTCGACTTAACTACATATCAGACCCCTCCCAAATCTGGGACATTCCTTCTTCACAAGTACTCAAACACTGTATGTTCATCACGGCCTTAGCTTCCTTATTAGGCACACACAAAAAAATGTCTAATCACTTACTACTATTTAACCGTCTTAATGTCAGCTTGCAACCTGAGCAGCTGCAGTCGGATTCTTAACCCACTGTACCACAGCCGGAACTCCTCACTGCCAATTATTTATTTGTTTTCATAATAAAGGCAGATTTGGACACTGGCTTAGATTTGTTTTCTCATCCTCTTAAAAAATGATAGCTTTTGAGATACAATTCATAGACAATAAAATGAACCCTTTTACAGCATACGATTAAATGGTTTTTAACGTAGTCACAAACCTGTACAACAGCACCACTGTCTACTTCTAGAACATTTTCATCATCCAAAAAAGCCCTTATTAATTACCAGTCACCCATCATTCCCTTTTCCCCCAGTCTCTGGCAGCTACTAATCTACTTTCTGTCCATACAGATTTGCCTGTTCTGGACATTTCATATAAATGGAGTTACACAATATGTGGACTTGTGTGTCTGGCTTCTTGCATTTAGCACAGTGTGTTCAAAGTTCATCTATCTTGTAGCAAGTGTTAACTTCGTTTTTCTACCAAGTGATGTTCCACTGTGTGGATGTACCATATTTTTTTTGTCCCTTCAGCAGTTAAATAAAAATAAGAGCATCTGAAGACAAATGTTAGATGACATCACTTATATGTGGAGTCTAAAACAACAGTACAAATGAACTTCTTTACAAAACACAAACAGATTCACAGAGAGAGAGAGAACAAATTTATGGTTACCGATGGGGCAAGTAGGGGAGGGATTAAAAAAAAATGTATGGGATTTTTCAAAAAAATGAGAGCATCTAAAAATGTGAGCCTACCATCAGAAGTGTCTGTCTGTGGAGTATAGCCTTCTGAAAGGTTGAAGGTCCCATTGTCAGTCCAGGAGACCTCGGACACGTCTGTGTCAGACACAGACAACTCTTTGGCGGCAACAGTGAGGCTAATCTGTATTAATACAGACACCAAGGACACATTTCAAACTTTTGCGGGAAATCTTTAGAAAAATCCAACTCACACCAAAAATGTCACAGTAATAAAAACCAGATGAGTATCTTCCTTTCGAAACTATTCAATCATCTTAGCGAAATAGGAGGAGTCTATGAACAAAATCATTCTGGTTTTGGTGCATGTAGATAAATTTGCAGTCAAATCCCACAGGAACAAATGGAAAACCAAATGAAAAATACCTTAGGGCAAAGAGCTGAAAAGTCTAATTCACTGTCATCTTTGGGACTTTTTTCTTTATCTGCTTCTGTTGAGAAAAAATTTGGAAGCTTTCAGTCTCCTGGCCAGCTTAGACACAATATATTTCACCCACTCTATATTCTTATCCTACATTCCTCAGCTTCTCCAATGCCTCCATATTGTTTGCACATAACAAGCCTCACATATTTGCAGATGTTTGGTTTCCAAGGGAAACTGTCTGTATCAGTGGTTCTCACAGTGTGGTCCCTGGACTGCTTGTATCACTGGGAAACTCTTAGTTCCCAGGCCTTTCCCGAGACCCATTGAATCAAAACTCTGGGTGGGGGCTGCAATCTAAGCTTGAATAAGCTCTCAAGACAATTTTTTTTTGCTTTTTTTTTTTTCAGGGCCGCACCCAGGGCACTTGGAAGTTCCCAGGCTAGGGAGTGAATCAGAGCTGGAGCTGCCATCTTACACCAGAGTCACAGCAACTCAGGATCCGAGCCACATCTGTGACCTACACCACAGCTTATGGCAACGCTAGACCCCTAAGCGAGGCCAGGGATTGAACCCAAGTCCTCATGGATACCACTCAGGTTCGTTACTGCCGAACCACGACGGGAACTCCTCAAGACAATGCTGATGCTTGCTCTAGCTTGAAAATCTGTAAGGTCACAGGCCAAGTTAAAAAGTGAAAAAGGATAACATTGGTCTTCCCTCTTATTTTCTTTTCATTCCCCTGTTCTGCTGAGCCCCTCTTATATGGCTATCACACACAGCTCTACCTGTGTCATTCGTTATTTGCACAAGTCCACCCCAAAAGAAAACAATTTGGGGAAAGTAAATCGTAAGTAGCAAATATAGGATAACAGAAGACTTTTCTCTCTTCCCTAACAATTTGGATTAAAAAGTCAATTTACTGTATGTTTGAGAAAAGAATAAAAGCCTAAGGGAGAAAAATCTGTTACTTTGGGGGGTATTTACTTCTGTAATGGCATATAGTAAAAGGTTAAAACACCCTGAAATGTGTGTATGTATGAAAGGAAAGGTGATTTCATAATAAACAGCCAGCTGATGACTCATTTCAGGGGTGGAATCTAAAATTCAAACGTTACTTACCAGATCTCTCATGTCTCTTCTGGTTAATATATTCTCTGATTCCAAAATCTAATTTCAGGAGAAATGACTTGATTTTGCTGTATATTTTTTGTCCAATATCATTACACTTAAACAATGGACACAAAAATGCACACAGTACTGAAAAATAAGGAGGAAGAGAGTTTAGGGGAATCATTAAGCCATTTCACAAAAATTTCAGTTCCTTTACTGAAAACAGGGTTTTTTTTCCTTAGGGAGATGCCTCTGTGGAATGTTTACAACTTCTCTTCTTCCCTCTGTAATGAAAACATTTTCTCTCCCCAGCCCCCACACACATAGGTAATGTGCATAGTCACTGCTTTTTAAAGACTGCCATTAGATAATTGTCTCCTTTCAATCTTTTTACTCTCAAAATTTATGCAAAGATTGCATGCTTTCCAGACAGTCCTGGATTGAAATACCAACTCTACTTATTTGCGAAAGGACATTTCCCCATAGGAAAGTTATTGCTATCTCTTAGCCTCTCATTGGGAATGTTGGGATAATAACATCATCTCGGGGTTGTGAAGAATAAACAGATGAATATGGCCCACTTGAATAATGTCTTGCCCATATTAGACTCTCTCAGGCTTTCTTCTCCTTTACCTCCTAAACAAGGCACATCAAGGACCGATGCGCAATGTGGGTTCTCCTTGGGAGGATGGATTTGAGCTCTGACCATCTGCCCTTTGTGCTAGGCATCAGCAATATAATAAGAAAGAAAGAGCAACACAGGGGATGTATGGTATTCCCTGATGTCTATTTCTTTGTCGTTGTTAGGAAACATGCCCATTTACCTTTTCAATAGGAGTTGCAAACTCAAATATCTCTAGAAGCCAGTGAGGTGTATGCAGTGTTAAAGGCTGATGCAAGAAAAATTGGGAAATGCAAGGATTAGTGAGAGCAACGGCCCCATCTAAAGGTGGCAGGGCCAGGTCTTTGTATTTTTCAGGAGAAGCAAGAAATCTAAACATTTTTATAGCACTTTTGAGGTTATAGTTGACTATGATAAATTGCATCTTTTTTTTTCTTTTTAGGGCCATACCCGCGGCATACGAAGTTTCCAGTCTAAGGGTCGAATCTGAGCTACAGATGCCAGCCTACATCACAGCCGCAGCAACGCAGGATCCGAGTCACATCTGTGACCTACAATCACAGCTCATAGCAATGCCAGAACCTTAACCCACTGAGTGAGGTCAGGGATGGAACCTGAAACTTCATGGTTCCTAGTAGGATTTGTTTCCACTGTGCCACAACGGGAAGTCCTACACATTTTTAAAGTGTACAACTTGCTAAGTTTTGACACACACATACAACTAAGAAATTATCTCCATGATAAAGACAGTGAACATATTTACCAGCCCTAAAAGTCTCCTTAGGTTTCTCTTAACCCCTCCCTCCGGCCTTTCTCTACTTCCACCCACCTCATCCCCAGGCAACTAAAGTGCTTTGTCACTAAAGATTACTTTGAATCATATATAAATAGAACCACACAGTACATATTCTTTTTTTTTTTTTAAACCTGACTTCTCCCATTCAACCTAATTATTTTGAGATTTATCCAGATTGTTGTATATATAAATCTTTGAGTTCTGAGCATGGATATACCAGTTTGTTTACCCATCTGTCTGTTGATGGATATATGAATCGGCTTCTGTTTTCACCTACTACAAATAAAATGGCTATGAACATCTGTGGACAAGTCTTCGTGTTGGTGTATGCTTTCATTTCTCTTGGGTAAATCTATGGAATGGTTGGCAAACATCAATGCACCATGCTGGGCCGGGGATCGAACCTGAGTCCCAGCATCTCCAGCACTTCCCAAGATGCTGCTGATCTGCTGATACCATGCGGAAGCGCCAGTATTTTTAATTTTAGCCTTTTATTGGGGGGGGGGAATCTTTCTCTCTTTTTAGGGCTGCACCCGAGGCATAGGGAGGTTCCCAGGCTAGGGGTCCAATGGGAGCTGTAGCACAGCAACGCAGGATCTGAGCCGAGTCTGCGATTTACACACAGCTCATGGCAATGCCGGTTCCTCTTAGCCTGCTGAGGGAGGCCAGGGATCAAACCTGCATCCTCCCAGTCCAGTTTGTTAACTGCTGAGCCACAATGAGAAGTCCACTTTTGGCCACTTTGGTGGGGTTTATAAGGGTGTCTCATTGTAGTTTTAATTATTTTTGACCCACATATCATGCACAATGGCAAAGATATCAATGTGTTCATTGAGGGAAAGGGGTTGTGGAGAGTATAGCTTATTTACAGTTTTAGTGACATAATTTAAAATCAAATGAATCATGTTTTTGGCCACACCCGCATATGGAAGTGCCCAGGCCAGGGACTGAACCCATGCCACAGCTGTAACCAGAAACCCTGCAGCAACAACAACAGATCCTTAACCTATTGAGCCATAAGGTGACTCCTAAAGTGAATCACTTTTAGCCTTGTTTTTTGACAGCTATTCTTACAATTTTGAAATAAAAGCTCATCTTTAGAAAAAGAAGAAACCTTGTATAGCAGGATATTAAAGAATAATCAACTTGCTTTGTTATCAAGAGCTCATCCCTCCTCTTCTAAAGCATAGAAGGTCTTGTAGACAGGAAATGACACCATATGCATCATATCAATTAGCCAAATGTCCTAAGATACTTACACAGTAGATAGCTGAGTATAACCCCAGGAATGTAACTTCCCAAGATTGTGAAAAATGTGCACACACTGCAGACCAGGAGACAAAACTAGAAATAAAAGAAGTAACATGTGATAGTTGTGCATAACACCAAGACAGTTTAGAGCACAAGATACTCACACAATTACTGATTGATAGGACATCTATCATGTTACAGCAAATGGTTTTCAAATGGTGTGCTCTGCACTTAGATCTGACTGATGCCTGCTGTGTTCAACCAGCCTTGGCCCACTTTAACATTTAGTAATAATCACTTGGAGGTTCCAGAAGCTAATCTCTGGCTCAGAGAACACCATCTCCCATTAATCATGCCTGTGGCTGTGTTACTAAAGAGTACTACGTGCCAGAAACTTCTTTTACTCAGGATCGCTCACTGAAAACAATGCAGCCCGGTAATGAAATCTGCAAGTCCAAACTACTTCTATAAATCCGCGGAAGTTCATAAATCCAGCAAAATGTGTTATAGAAATTAGAGGGCATTTACATAAATATAACAGGAATTTGCACAGCTGATAAGCAGCTGTGATAAATCTACTGGCCATTATTATCCTCCTCCCTAACGACATCCATCCTTTAAACTGACTCCACTTCTAGGTCACCTAGAAACCAATAAGGAATGAAATTAAATTCCTACAGTGAAATTTAATCTTTTCTTTCTCTCTGTCAGTTATGGCAAAAGAATCTCAGTTGTTTTAAGACATTTAAACATCAAGACAGAAAAATTCTCCCATAAAATCTTCACTTCTTTTTCACACTCAATTCTGTAAAATAAACTAACCTACTTCTTTGCTTTATCTTGAAATGATGATGCTAAGTTTAACCGGTAAGCCAAAAAAATTCATTAAGGGAATTTCAAAAAAAACACACGAGAAAGGGATACATAACTCTGATTAATAATCAATTAAGAGAAACAGCAAGGGGGGGGGTCTGAAATTCAGATTAACTTTGATTTTTCATTCTTTGGCACAGGGTTAATAACTTCACCAGTCAAAAGGACAACAGATGTTGTAGATGCAGCTCTGGCATAGGCCAGTGGTTACAGCTCTGACTGGACCCCTAGCCTGGGAACATCCATATGCCAAGGATGCAGCCCTAAAAAGACAAAAAAAATCAAACATCATGGGCCCTTGAAGAATGTAAAACTCAAATCAAAATGAAAGAGGAAAGATCATGAAAGTTAAAAGAACAAATGAAAGCATTACTATAGACAGAATTCTGTTTCTGCAAAGGTATTTCCATATTATCCACTTAATTTGCAGCATTACCATTTTAATCTAATTGATTTGGGGACACATTAATGCAATCCAATGCAGACTTTTTAAGTTCAGAATCTGCTAAAAATGCATTCAATCATTTCAGTAAAATAAGGACCAAAAATACAACTCACCCTGCCCATCCCTGCCACCATGTTGATATCTATTCTAAAAACCGCCTCCTGTGATTACAGAGTAATTGATTCAAATACAATACTGTAACTTTAGTATGCTCAAAATGTATCTACATATAGTTCTGTTATTCAACACTGTTGAAGTGAAGATTGCCTGTGATGCGACACAAAGAGAGGGATTTTGAATGCTGACCTTCCTAAGCTCTTCTTTCCAATCACAGGTGGACATTCTAGAAACATGACTACAACACTGGAAGGGAAAGTGTGTGTTGATGGGAGTATGCACCTCCCCGAGCTATTAAGACCATAGTTGGAGCTGCCTCTATACATAAAAATACTACACATGGGTGCATTTCTCTGTGCGGTTGTTTCAAACCACTTTTGACTCTTCTCCTCATGGGTTTTCATCTTTGTTGGAAAAATACTCATTCCATTTATATAATCACTGTGGATGTTTCTGCCAACACTTTTCTCTTTTAAGTACATCATACGAGAATTGTCCATTGTCTGAGCTGAAAGTGAGACTCATTACCTTCAAAAACACCATCAAAAGTCTATGTGTTCATTTTATCACCCTCTGACTTGAGAACCAGCCTAAATAATATAAACTGAAATTCTTAACAGTACATTTCTGTCCTTGGTCTGGCTGAGAAGACAATTCATCATTAAGCCACATAAAAATGGATAAAGTAGAAAACCAATCCAATTTCAAAATACAAGGTTGAGGATTTTCTGGTGTTAACACACTATATTTTTGAACCTTGCTAGTATCAGTTTTTATGGCATGTGCTCCTAGTATATTGTATAGAGAACTAGAGAACATTTATAAGCTGATAAAATATGTTATTTCATTTGTTTCCAAGTTTACTGCACATTTTAAAGCACATACGTCATTTTCCTTTCCTGAAAAACTGACCTTGCCAGGGCTCTGCTGTTTAAAAACAGACATTTCTTGAAGAAATATGCTGAAATTCATCCATGATTCTGCAACACAGTGGCTGAGCCCAGGTCTGTCATCTGGTTTGGAATTGATAACTTCCCAGCTAAAGAAAGAAAAAGAAAAAGAAAACAAAAATTTCAACTCAACTTTGGATGATTCACTGCACATGCATTACTCTAGCAGATATTCAATGAGAGCCTCCTAGTGGCCATTCTCTGGAAAAGCCATGTGAATGCAGCCAGACACCTGCCAAAGGAAGTTCACTGGCCAAGAGGAGAGATACAGGCTAAGCATCCGGCTCCACAACTCTGGTCACAACCGAGGAAAAGTATAGGGTGGGGGGCTTTAGGACATCTTCTCTGAAGACGTCACTTTTATGCCACAGACTGGATTTGCACTGTTTACCATAAGGGTTTGGAAGAGTTCCAGACAGAACAACGCACAGCATATGCAAGGGGCCCTGGTGTGAGACTCAAGCACTATTCTACTGAGCCCAGAGCGGCTGCAGCATTGTGAACCAGGGAGTGACACTGCAGGAAGCTGAGACAGGAGGAAGGGATGGGAACATATGGGACCTTCTGGGACTTGTTAAGAATTGTTCTAAACCTTAGGACAGGGAAGCCTCTATTCTCTGAAGCCAAGTTTTAGAGAAACCTTGGCAGTTAATCTTATCATCATCATCACCAACAGTGCATTTTCAGTGTAGAGCTGACTCTCACACAACACTGTGGTTAATCCAAGTATAACTTACTTGGCTATTTGTATCTATGGTTCCACTGGATCCTTGGATTTAACCAACGACAGACCTTGTAGTAATGAACTACTACTGAAAAGCATCTAACTATATGTGGATCCACGCAGTTCAAACCCAGGTTGCTCAAGGGTCAACCCTGTTCAGCTCAGTAGAAAACTGTAAACTAAACAAGACCTCACAATACCCTGTATTTCTATAGAGTATCTTTTCCCAAACATCACCACAGAATGTGTTGAATGTGGTGCGTGTACCAGGCATGTGGTGTGGTCCTGCCCTTATTTTTCCACAGGAACTTCAGAGGGCTAAAAAACCCAGTGGGCTAAAACTTACTGGACCTGTAACAATTGCTTCAGGAAGAAGACATACACAATACAGGGCATTTCCTAAAGTTACAATGACATCAAGTTCAAGTCCCACCCTTGCAATCCTAACTCATTACATATATATACCAGTTCAAGTAAGCTCTATTAAAGGCCCCCAAATTCTTTCATTTCATAGATAATTTTCAGTGTCTACCATGTTGAAGGCACTGCCATAGAGCTAAGGATATGGCAACAGCTAAACAAATGGGTCTAGTAGAGGACAAAGTGTCATCAGAACCTGATCGCTGGATTCAACTCCAGCAGCCCTAAGACAGATCAAAACTACTCTGTCCCTTAGATACTCAACTTCCCAGAAACTGTGAATGTAGAGACTGTTTTACTTTTCATAAACTTCCAACTCAACACCAAGGCAATTTGTAAGTTAAATAATTAAATTTCCTTTTGAATATAAATTTGAAGTTAGATTTAAGTGAGTGCAATAGCATTAACAAAGCCAAAAAAAAAAAAAACCCAAAACAAAACAAAACAAAACAAAAAACAACTTCTTGTCCTTCTTTGTTGTATCAGCTTCAACTAATTACCTACCGGAGAGTCGCTGAGCTGTCAGGTGTCCATGTGGATGTTACTCTGCTAGGTAGACATTTGCCAAATGATTTCCCAACTGTTGTAAGAAATGAACTTTTGGGGACATTTAGCTGTCAATTTCTGTCTTCACTAACTACACCCACTCTTGAATCCCTGTGCAAGTCTGTTTACATTGGCGACCAAATCTAGTACTAGGTTTGCACATTCTATAAGTGATTCTAGACCTATTAAAAGAAACATTAGGGAGTTCCCATCATGGCTCAGCTGTAACAAGCCCAACTAGTATCCATGAGGATGCAGGCTTGATCCCTGGACTCACTCAGTGGGTTAAGGATCTGGGGTTGCCATGAGCTGCGGTGTAAGTCGCTCAGATCCAGTGTTGCTGTGGCTGTGGTATAGGACGGGAGCTGTAGCTCAGATTCGACCTTGGGAATGTCCATATGCTGCAGGTGTTGCCCTAAAAAGACAAGGAAGGCGGGGGAGAAGGGAGGGAGGGAGGAAGGAAGAAAGAAACACTAAGTGCATGGTTAAGAGTCCACTATCTATAACAAAATCGTGCCAATATGTCAGCTTAAAGGGAAAAGTTTTTTCCAGTAGAGTAAAAGCTGAAACAGTTATTAAACAGTGGCTTCCTTTCCAGAACCATACAGACTTGTTACAAATTGGCAAGGGTAGGCTAGGCTACTGCTCAGTGTAATGGGACTGTAAAGATGACAGAAATACAGATTTTAATTTCTGCTCTCTGGGCATACTGTTAGTATTTCAGGATTTGCTTAAATCGTTTGGAAAACATAATTCTAACATAAATCAATGAAAAGCATAATGGAACTATTTATCATTATTTTAATGGTTCCAATGGAATGAGTGAATATTTTGTATTTTGAAGCAAATTTAGAATATACTTCCATTAGGATAATGAACAAATAAAGTGGTTTGTGTTCAAACAGAGAGAGATGGAATGGAAATGAATGAACTCAAACTCCATGTTCATACATGAACCTCAGGATCATAATATTGAGAGGAAAAAAATACAGAAGAATATACACAGCATGCATTGATTTACATAAAGTTCAAAATCACACTAAGCTAACAGTTATTGAAGCAAGGAAATTATAAAAAAAAGATTCAGGAGAGGGGTTCCCTAAGATGAGGGTGTGTGGGACATGTGACTTAAGACGGCAAGTGGGACCTTCTTGGGTATTTGTTAGGTTCTATTTCTTAGCTTAAGTGCTGGCTACATGAGAATCGATGTATTACTGGTCTTAAAGCTATATACATACACATATATGGCCTTGATTTTAAAATTCCTTGATACTTTAATGTATAATTGTGCTTTTTACTGAATGAATGATATTCTTACATGAGTATGTCTCACGCCGCATCCTAGAGTCAAAATATATACGTTACTTCAGTTTTTGCTTCAGCTTATTTTTTTCTTCTAGTTTCATTGAGATGTAACTGATTTATAGCATTGTATAAGTTGTGTAAGGTGTAATGATGTGACTTACACATATCAGAAAAGGATAATAACCACAGGAAGTTTGGTGAACAACCATCATCTCAAATAGACACAACATTAGAGACAAAGAAATATACTTGGGATGAGAAGTCTTAGGATTTACTCTCTTAACTTTCATATATAACACACAGTAGTGTTCATTGTACTTATCGTGTTGTACATTATATTCTTAGTAATTACTTATTTTATAACTGGAAATTTGTACCTTTTTGCTGCCTTCATCCAATTCCCCACCTACCACCTTTGGTAACCATAAATATTACCTCTTTTTCTATGCTTTGACAGGTTTATTTGCTTTGTTTTTGAAGCATAAATGACCGATAATACTATGTTAGTTCCTGGTACACAAAATAGTGATTTGATATTTCTCTACATTACCATCTGTCACCATACAAAGGTATTATACAGTTACTGACTATATTCCCTACACTGTGCATTTCATACCTGTGATGCTTTATTTACTTGTGAAGTTTTTTTACTTGTGAAGGAAAGGCTCTGCCCTTCCTCTCTGTGCCCTGCACTCGAGGTGGGAGGGAGTGGCACCTGCATGCACAGGTTGGACAGCCAGCCTGGCCTTTGGCGGGAAAGCCCCTCAGCTACACAATTTCCTCCCCACTCTTTGCCTGGAGCCTAAGACCAGCTGCCTCCTGTGAAACACCCAACCCCAGTGGAACCAAATCCTAATGCCTGGGGCCAGGCTGGGCTGCCCCACAGGACCCTGGGTTCATGACAGGGAGGGGCAGTGGACAAACCCAGTTCAGAGCCAAGAAAACTTGTTTCTGCTAGTTAGCGCTAGGGAAAGAAAAAGAGTGTTTTGAATAAATGGTACTTGTATAGATGCTGGGACCTTGTTCTAATACTGCCTTTAGGATTTGGGTCTCAGTAGTGACATCACATTTTTAAGCATATTTTACTACCTTAGTAAATAAATGCCCTAAGATTGGGAAGGAGTTTAGTCTCATACTAAATTAACTAAAATAATTTAAATTGTCTCTGTAGAGAAGGTAATGTTATAGCAAAGACTTCATAACTTAAGGTGCTTAATATATATTACAGTGAAACAACTAAAATTTCTTTTTCTTTTTTAAGGCCGCACCCGTCGCATATGGAAGTTCCCAGGCTTGGGGTCGAATTAGAGTTGCAGTTTCTGGCTTACACCACAGTCACAGCAATACCGGATCCAAGCCTCATCTGTGACCTATATACCACAGCTCACAGCAATGCTGGATCCCCGATCCACTGAATGGGACCAGGGATAGAACCCACATCCTCAGATACTAGTCAGGTTCATTACCACTGAGCCACAACGAGAACTCCCAAATTTCTATTTTACATTTAAGGATCCTATTTATTTTCATAGTGGATTTCAAATGGATGTGAAGAAACTTCAGTATCCATCCACCTAACATGTTTTTTCAATAAAAAGCTATCATGTTCCCTTTTGTGTCTTACATTGTACTTAGTATTGTTATTTCAAGCCAACAAAAACTTAATAGCACTGTTTCTCTCTGGGTCTACAGATATTACTTCTTGGTGGGAAGAAGAAATATGAGAATATTCAACTTGTGGGTATTTTCCATAGCCGTGAGAAGACACTCCATTTATATTAAATTTTTTTATGGCCACACCGACGACATATGGAAGTTACCAAGCCAGGATTGAATTCGATCCACAGCTATGACCTATGATGTAGTTGGATTCTTAACCCACAGTGCCTATAGAGGGAACTCCCCTATATTAAATTTCTACCATATGAAAAAAGCCTCCTCTGACAGTACTTTGGGACAGTAAATTCCACTGTTACTTATACTTGTTTTAGTAAAAATTGCCTTAAACAATTCTAATGATATCCAAATTAATGTTAAAATTACAAAAAAATGAGAAATACATTGTGTAAATCGTGAAAATATTATCTAACCAAATGGATTTTGGAAAGAGTAGGAAATTTTTGAGATTAAAAACAAATGTACAGGAGTTCCCGTCATGGCACAGTGGTTAACGAATCCGACTAGGAACCATGAGGTTGTGGGTTCAATCCCTGGTCTTGCTCAGTGGGTTAAGGATCCGGATTTGCTGTGAGCTGTGGTGTGGGTCGCAGATGTGGCTCGCATCCTGCGTTACTGTGGCTGTGGCATAGGCCGGCGGCTACCGCTCCGATTAGACCCCTCGCCTGGGAACCTCCACATGCTGCAGGTGTGGCCCTAAAATGACAAAAAGCAAAAGTAAATAAATAAATAAATGTATAGATTGTTCTGAATAAAATTTACTGGAAATATGTCTTGAGTTAAGAAGAAAATCTGAATTCAAGGGCAGAGATGTTACTCTGCATGTACACCAAGTAAAACGTGGACCCAGAAGAGTCACTTTCTGGGAGTTTCATAATAGTTTAAAATTGTCCAATGACTAATTCTGAGTGCCACTGGAACGCTTGTTTCTACTGGCTTCCATTATATAGGGTCTACCATTAACTTACATCATCACAGTTCAATTTAGGTAACACAGTTACATAACATATTTGAAAAATAGACATATAATTTAGAATGAGATGGGACAATTGATGTTAACTTTTCCAACGCTCTTCTTTTATAGACAAGGAAAGGGAAACCAAATTTTCTAAGCTAATTCAGGGCAGAACCTGACCGGACGCTCCTGATTACCAGTACAGTTCTTTCCCCTTTAACACATGTGCCTCCTAGGTGCCTCTGTGGTGCAATCCATGGCTCATTGGACTTCTAAAACATGTGCCTTCTTCAAAGGAGGAATAAGTTCAATGGCATCCTTGGAAGAGACCACATATTGTAATTTAGAACAAGAAGGAATATATTATGTTCCTCCTCACTCCCTTTTAGAATGAGGGGGTATGAGGTATGATTGACCAAGACCAACACGACATCATTTAGGATCTACTCTTTCCAGAAAAAAAAGCACTTCCTGTGCAGAATCAAATATTCCTGAAAGCAAGATCCATGCTTGATGGTTGATTGACAATTAATACAGACGCGTGCGCGCACGCGCGCGCGCACACACACACACACACACACACACACACACGCTCTGAATTGCTCCATTATGAAATTCTAGGTTTTCCTAGAGAGGCTTGTCTGGAAAATACATAACCAGAGAAAGGATCTCCTGTGAATACTGGACGATGCTAGGGAAACTGATCTTTTACATAGTGTGTGGCTGGCTGTCTTCCCACCATCCTTGGTGCTAATCAACATGCAGTGAAAGGTACAAACAATATAAAAGGAGGTCAAAAGACAGTGTGAATCTTTACCAAAGAGTTTAGGTTTTCTATGACTGAAGCTCATCCAAGGGAAAAAATCAGCTATCAAATGGCTTCAGCATCAGAATCCCAAGGTTTATTTTTTTCCTCCTTCGTTTCAGAGAGAAAATGCATTTTCCAGGTTCAAAGGGAAGTAAGGTTCTCTTGTTGGAACCCATTCTTCTTTCTTTCCTTCCTTCCTTCCAGCTAGTTTTCTCTCTCCCTCCTGCCTCCAGTAAGGAGTAAACCTGTGGTACTCTCCAGCCAGGAGATAAGGACCCCTGAAGAGTCCCTCCCTCCCTCGTGACCATCAGCCCAACTTCCCAGACTCTTGGAGAATCCAGTTCTCGTGGTCCCCAGTAAGAAATCATACCTCCCAGCCTTCCCATGGCTATGGCAGCTTTCACACGGGCTCTGCCTAGGGGTCTGGAGCTGTGCAGTGCATTCCAAAAAAGCTACCGAAGTTCCTGTTGTGGCTCAGGGCTAATGAACCCGACTAGTATCCATAAGGATGTGGGTTCGATCCCTGGCCTCACTCAGTGGATCAAGGATCCGGCATTGCTGAGAGCTGCGGTGTAGGCTGCAGATGTGGTTCAGATCTGGCATTGCTGTGGCTGTGGTGCAGGCTGGCAGCTGCAGCTCTGATTCAATCCCTAGCCTGGGAACTTCCACATGCAGAGGGTACAGCCCTAAGCAGCAAAAAAAAAAAAAAAAAAAAAAAAAAGGGTAGCAAACTGAGGCACTGGCAGATTCCATTTAATTAAGTTCTTCTTCTCGGCATATGGAAGTTCCCTAGCCAGGGATCAAACCTGTACCACAGCTGCAACCTGCACCACAACTGTGGCAACACCAGATCTTTAATCCATTGTGCCTCAAGGGAACTTCTACAACCACGTTCTCCTTCTTAAGAGAAACTAAAGGAGAGATTTTTGACAAAGGACATTCTGCATGGTCAAGATAAGAAGTTGTTCACCAAAGAACCAACAGGTTTCTACCTGACCGGGAAATTCTAAGGGCATAAGAATTAGAAAGACAGTCCCTCAGACAAGCAGCTTCACTGCGTTACAGAAGGGAGCTCTGGCTTCCCAGTGGAAAGTGAAGCCAACATCCTTCTTTCTGCTCCACCTTCCTATTAGGATACAATGAGGTATAGACATGAGGCAGTCTGGCCAAAGCAGTCTCTTCAGGCTGTTCCCATATTGAAAGTGTGTGTGAACCCCAGGCACTGTTTAAATGGCAGCCATTTTGGCCTCACTCCAGAAATTCTGATGGAACAGGCCAGAGGTGACCTCAGAAATCTGCCTTTTGAATCTGTCTCAGGTAATTCTGGGGCAGGTGTTTTTTATCCTAAGAGTTACAAGAAACACCCAATGAGAAAGTTACACAGAATTCTTGTTTCAAAAACAGAGACAAGAGGGGAATTTGTCCCGGGCAAGATGGAATAGCAGGGGGGGTGGGGGGATGCACTGGGGATTTGGGATACAAAATCTGTAAAATTGACTTGTGATGATTTATGTACACTTACAATTGAAATAAAATCCATTAATACAAAAAAAAAGATGGAATAGCAGGGATCCAACTTGCGCTCCCATCTGAAACAACTTAAAAAAGAAAAAAGAAAATGCAGACAAAATATTTCAAATAAGGGTTTTCAAGAGTCTGGGCATCGTGCATGGAGGATGGTGACCCCTGATGGGGGAGGGGGTGCCTTGAGTGTCAGGCTACGGAACAGGAAGGAGCCTGAAAGTGGGTTGTGGCAACCACCTGAGCTGAGGAGACAGAGAGGAAGGCACTGGCAGGACAGTGTGTGTGTGTGTGTGTGTGTGTGTGTGTGTGTGTGTATGCGCACGTGCGTGTGCACGTGCGTGTGTGTATATGTGGAGGGGCACGAGCCTGCACAGAGGGCCCGGCCACCTGCGGTCCCCTGGTGTCTCCAGTTGAAGGTGACCTGTGCACGTGTGTGAGGAACAAGGCACCAGAGAGGATGAGAGGAAACACAGTCGGTGCTCACAGGGCTGGGAATGACACCCAGTTCCACCCACTGAACTGGAAAATCTCCAAATCCACACATGGGGGAGGTTACTCCGAAGGGTCCTATCTCAGTAGCAAAGAAAAATGAATCCTAGACTAAATGCTGCTACAGTCCAACAAGTCTTAAAAGCCAAGTCCAAAAGGATCCAACCGATTTTAAATCATTTAACTGTGCCATATGTAGGAATAAAAAGCGGTGAGTTGTGTTATGAACTAAACAACCCACATGGTCAAGCTGGGATCCGAATGGTTTCATTTTTCTTTCACACCTATCTTTAGATGATTGTATACCTTTTTTCTTTAAAACTGTACTTATCCTCAAAAACTAAAAATAGAACTACCATATGATCCAGCAATCCCACTCCTGGGCACCTATCCAGAGAAAACCGTGGTTTGAAAAGATACATGCACCACAATGTTCAGTGCAGCACTATTTACAATCGCTATGATGTGGAAGCAGCCTAAATGTCCATTGACAGAGGAATGGATAAAGAAGATGTATATGTATACACAATAGAACTCAGCCATAAAAAAGAATGAAATAATGCCATTTGTAGCAACATGAATGGACCTAGAGATTATCATACTAAGTGAAGTAAGTCAGACAGTAAAAGACAAACATCATATGATACCACTTATATGTGGAATCTAAAGAAAGGATACAAATGAAGTTATTTGCAGAACAGAAACAGACTCACAGACTTTACAAAACTTATGGTTACCAAAGGGGACAGGTGAGGGGGTGGGAGGGATGGACTTGGGGTTTGGATTGGTATATGCACATTGTGGTATATAGAATGACTGGCCAATAGGACCTGCTGTATAGCAGAGAACTCTACCCGGTATTCTATGATAATCTATGTGGCAAAAGAATCTGAGAGAGAATGGATACGTGTACATGAATAACTGAATCACTTTGTTGCACAGCAGAAATTATCACAACCTTGTAAATCAACCATACTTCAACAAAACTTAAAAAAAAGATATAGTAAAACATCAGTTAACTAAAAAAAATCTGCTTAACAAAAACATTCCTTAAGTTTTATATTAAACAACAAATCAGTCTTGGCACAGGTGAAGGGCTCTATGCACAAACCTCAGAGGCACTTGGGTTTCAGCATGTAACACACAGTCGTCCCCGTTAGGGCGTTCTGTGGGACTAAGAAACGGGACACTCGGGTGCTCTTTAAAAATAGACTGTAATTCTGGAAGAGAGAACACGTGCTAGCAGCCTGTTTCATCTCTTTCACCCCAAGGCTCTTTGAGTACCACAAAAAATAATGCCACAATCAATGAATTTTGGCAGAGAACAAAGAACTCCTCTCACTTCATTTCCCTTCGTTCATCTCCATCACCAGACACTGAGCGCAGCGATCTGTCACCAGTTCTGCCTCGGGGATGTGGAGATAACTGAGGCACAGCCTCAACCAGCCAGTCAAAGTTTACCTGTGACCCCGAATGATTTCTCTCTCACTCTCAGTATGGAGGAAACTCACCTTTACTAAATGACATTTCACTGAACCTAGGGATACTGGGAGGAAAAAAAAAATTCAAAAACTAAGCTGGGAACTGGATATATGGAGAGAACCTATGGAATCTAAGATACTATCTTTTTGTTATTGTATATTTTATAGGACAGTATATCTTCTTAGTATATACTAGGGAACCTAAAGGTCAGAAGGTGTTTTTATAACTGAAAATAATTTTTAAAGGAAAAAAGTGAGATTTTTAAAATCAAAGCTTAAATCCTTTCACAAATTTCTTGAGCTTTAGATTTGAGGAGATGATTGCCAAAAAGAGACAGCAACTGTGGTGTGGATGGAGGGACAGAGAGAGAGAGAGAAAGAGAAAGGGAACGAGGAGTCTGTGGTGGATAAGAATGGATCCGATGGTGGGGTTTGAGCTCCTGGGTTCTGTCAAGCCCAAAACAAATCCAACCATGGATGACTCTTTGTGGAGCCCATTTCCCCTTTTGCCTTAAGCTGGTTTAAGTTTGGCTTCTGGCACTTGCAACACAAAACAACGTGCTACATTTTCCCACGGAGGCAATGGAGAACTGCAGAATATATTTTTGAATTATAAGGTAGAAACAACTATTAAAAAAGAGTTCTAAGATTCCACAGAGATGAATATGATTGTTTATTATTTATTTCTAGTTTTTAGTACCTGAATGGGTTTCATTTGTTACTTTTTCCACTTTATTTTTAAATTTGTAATTGTTACTGAAGTATAGTTTATGTACAATATTCTGTTACAGGTATACAATAGTGTTCACAATTTTGAAGGTTATGTTCCATTTATAGTTATTATAAAATATTGGCTATATTCCCTGTGTTATGCAATAACATTCTTGTAGCTTATTTTATACCTAATAGATTGTGCCTCTTACTCCCTCACCCCTATAATATCCCTCTCCCCTTCCCTTTCCTCAATGGTAACCACTAGTTTGTTCTCTATATCTGTGAATGTATTTCTTTTTTTTTTGGTGATATTCACTAGTTTGTTGTATTTTTTTAGATTCCACATTTAAGTGATATCACACAGTATTTGTCTTTCTCTGTTTGACTTACTTCACTTAGCATAATGGCCCAAAGTCCACCCATGTTGTTACAGACAGCAAATTTTCATTCATTTTTATGGCTGAGTAATATTCCACTGTGTGTATATGTGTATGTCTGTGTGTGTGTGTGTGTGTGTGTGTGTGTATACCGCATTTTCTTTACCCATCTATTCATCTGTTGATGGACACTTAGGTTGCTTCAACATCTTGGCAATTATAAATAACACTGCTACAAACATTGGAGTGCATGTATCTTTTCAAATGACAAAGTGTTTTTTAGAATGACAATTTTATTTTGGTGACAGTTCTTAGTAGAATGGAAGGATGAAAACAGAGCCATAAATTCACCCAAGGCAGCTGATAAAAATTCAAGTAAAGGAAGTTTCAGGCAGTGTGAAATAAAAATAGTAGCCAACACTCATCAGGGACCAGGCGTTGTTCTGTATGCTGTAAATTTAATATCATACTCTATTAATATCCTCACAGCCAACCTACTCATGAGGTGCCATTTATTATCCTGCCCTACAGATGAGGAAACTGAGGTTCAAGATGCATTAACTACCTTGCTGAGGTCACAGAACAAACACACAGGGAAGAGGGCTTTCATAAATGGAAGAGAATGCTTATCATGGGAGGTGAGACACAGTGAGAACTCTCTGGCAGGGAACTCGGGATCATTTCAAAGATGAGTGGGAAAGACTCCCGCCTCCCTAAACGATGAGCTACAGACAAAGCAGGATGGAAAAGGAATCTTGGTTCTCAGGTGAAGCTCAGGACCAAAGAGTTTAGATTCCTATTTTCTCTCTTCACTACTTCAGCTGTTTCCAAGCCAGGACCCTCATGTGATTCCACAGCAGGTGCCAATGATAAGCTTGATCTCTGTTATCCTTTGCTGGGCTCTCCTGGGCCAGGCATGGCATTATAAGCACTGTGTACATCTTCTCCCTGAATCTCTCCCTCTGAAACCTGTCCCACCCTCATCAGTACATCATTTCCTCATTTTCTTTTGCAGCAATTTATGAATTATAGTTACTTTAAGTCTGTAATGCTGACAATCTCATGAGATTTAAATTTCATGAAGGAACTCACAGACATGGCTCTGTCTTCAGCAGCACACAGAACTCGACTTCTATGAGGCACATCAAATATTGAATGAGTGGATGGATAGAAACACAGTGAATGAATACCAAAGGAAAGCAAACCAAAAACAGCTGAGGGACATCATGTATGATTTGTTTCACTTCTCTGAGTATTCCTCTACATTACCTATTGTAATAATTAGTGTGTACTCCTTAATATGTGTAAATACACAATAGGCAAAAAGCCCCCAAAATATCAAAACCAACTCTCATTTATATAGAATAGTTTTAAATTTTTTCCCTTGGTGAGTTAAACTGCCTTTGAAATTACGTAATAAGGAAATAGGCCTCATTTATTCCAAAAGTTTCCTAAACTGGAAATTAGTATTTTGTGTGGAGTTGCTCCTGGCAAAACTTGGCTCCTAGCGCCTGGCTTCTCCATCAGGATCCCTGGCTCCAGGACCTTTCTTCATGTGGTCCATGGGCGTCTGCCATACCCGTGGAGAACAGGGCTGGGGCCGGTGAAGTCGGCCTGAATGTGAAGATCCACAAACATTCAGCCTTCATATGGGACAGAGAAAATTGACCCCTTTTTGGTTTTTCTTGGGCAACCTCAGTCCACTGGAGAAGTTTTTCACATACTACCATTTCTTCTTAAACACACACACACCCCCCTTTCTGGTCCCTTTTAAGATTTTCCATATCCCTAAGAACTCATATTGCAATATCATTTCCAAAGATCTTTAGGAGAATTGTCACACTACCCCCAGAGAAAACGCATTATCTCACACTCTGATTTTATTTTTAATCCATGGGAATTAGAAATTGAAGCCAAACAATATTTTACAGAAAGTCAACAATGTCAACATCCCCTATTAACAAACTTTTGTGAAAGGAGATGTGTGATAACCTAAGGTGTCACCTAGCAACCGGGACAAACAGCTGCTTCACCCACCACACCTATAAATACACTTGGCTCCTAGCCCTCACAACCCTGTCATTCTCGGCTGGTGACTAATGGTCTCATGTTCTCTGTTGGTAATTGAACATCTGTTGATGTGAACTCCTGCCGAATTTTTCTTAGAAAGGTCAGTCAGTCTCCAGTTACAGATTTGAGCATTTCTTGCTGCGATGTGTTAGAACTGGTCTTAATCCTCTGGATCCATGACATCTTCCTCCGCGTGCCCGTGTGTGTGTTTGCGCGTGAGCGCGTGGAGGCACAGAAACAAAATAAAAATAGGGATCTGTTTTCCTGCACAGACACTCACAGAATTAGAACTGTGACAAAGCAAATAAGGGATGTCAACTGGAGGATTAAGTAAGCAAACACAAGATTAAGAAATTACACAGCACTCCATCCGAAGCCGTCACTTTCTCAGGCCAGCGAACCACATGAACAGCTTCTCTTGGGTCCCGGGGAACAGGAGGCGCCACCTGAGTGTCGCCTTTCCCTGCCCTGAGAAGCTGAGTCTCACCTCCCTCCAGGCATCCTGGCATTTTATTTGGAGCTCTCTCTCTCTCTCTTTTTATTCCAAGTCTCAAATGAATTACAGATCAGACACTTGGTGAAATTGCCCCTTTCCTCCTTCCATCTCAATCTCTGCGCAGCCACCTCTTTGGGAGCAGACACCATGAACCATCTTGGAAGCCTCCGAGATCATTTGGAAGCCTGGCACTCAATCACCCTTCACATTACTTCTTTTTCTTCTTCTTTTTTTTTTTTTAAGAAAAATTTTCCTTTAATTTCTAAATGGAGTGAAAGGAAAAGCAATTTGTAAAAGTTTGTTTTTGCTGTTCTTCTAGGTATATTAGAAGGGTGGCTTTTAGAATAATCTTCAAATCTTTAAAAAACAATTTTTTTTGGGTCTTTTTAGGGCCGCACCTGCATATGGAAGTTCCCAGGCTAGGAGTCGAATCCAAACTACAAATGCTGGCCTACGCCACAGCCACAGGAACACCCGATACAAGCCACGTCTTCGACCCACACCACAGCTCACAGCAACGCTGGATTCTTAACCCACTGAGAGAGGTCAGGGATCGAACCCGTGTCCTCATGGATACTAGTTGGATTCATTACCACTAAGCCACCACAGGAACTCCCTTTTTTTTTTATTAAAGTATAATTGATTTACAATTTCCCTCTATTTCTGCTGTAAAGCCATATATATATATATATATATATATATATATATATGTATATATATTCTTTTTTATATACTATCTTCCATCTAATGGAACTCCTTACATTAGTTTCCATGAACAGATGCCAAAGGAAGTCATTTTCCAGTGTTTTCAATTTTGTTATCTTTTCAACAAGCAGACTTTCATAAGCCCATGGCTTGAACAATTTACATTCCATGACTAGCTCCAAATAAGCTCCTACTTGAGACCTGCAGGAGATTAAACACCCTTTCATTTGTGAACACAGAGATTTGCTTCAATCACTAACCTGAGGGAAGAAAGAGTTTCTACTTTATCCCCAAAGGACCGATAACATGTAAGAGTGAGGAAACACTCCCCAAGGGAAACAGAAACTGTTATCATGAACCAGCTTTGCTAATTTGGATATAAGCCTTCCTTTGCATTCTGCTTAGGACCCACAATTTCTAATGAACCGTCACCCAGGATTTAGTTGGAATCAAAAGGAAATGTCCCCTCTCTGCTTTTTTTTCCACCTTTGGCCAAGTTACATTAAATCTAAGCTTCTGTGACCATATCGAAGGATGTATTTCTCACGGTGCAAAACTTTTCATTAACGATACAGTTCCTCATTTTTTTTTTTTTTCTTTTTAGACCCAGACCTGCGGCATGTGGAAGTTCCCAGGCTAGGGGTCAAATATGAGTGGTAGTGGCTGGCAGACACCATAGCCACAGCAATGGGGGATCCGAGCCGTGTCTGCGACCTATACCACAGCTCATGGCAACACCAGATCCTTAACCCACTGAGCAGGGCCAGGGATTGAACCCGCGTCCTCAAGGATACTAGTCAGGTTCACTATCGCTGAGCCACAACAGCAACTCCCTCATTTTTTTTTTTTTTTTTTTTTAGAGAACTTACCCATCGCGCAGGGCTGACACAGGTGTATACAACTTAAACAGACTGAATGATAGTCAAGTTTCTCCAGAGAGCTTTTCTTATGAAGGCCAATTAAAATTAATTTTGTTGGGAGAATTTGTCAGTCTTTGTGTTAAAGGGGGTACCCTGGAATATGGCAAGTCTAGAGTCAGTAACTATCAGTCATTGAGATATTTATTCAGAACCCTGCCCTCTTAAACCACAGGCCACAGTCCCACCTTAGTCCTTCAAAGAGTGTATCCCTTTGTTTCACTTCATTTATAGGTCGGCCACTGAATGAAGTTGATGGCCTTTAGAAGATCGCTTTATCAGTCACAGAAAAAGCAAGAATCTCATTATGGTGTCTTAAGGCTTGCTAAACTGGCCATCTGTTTTCCTCAAACACAGATTTTTAATAATTAGCTATTGTGTAGATACTGCTTTTTTTCTTTTTTTTTGTGCTTTATCTAGGGCCGCACCTGCGGCATATGGAGGTTCCCAGGCTAGGGGTCTAACAGGAGCTGTAGCCACTGGCCTACACCACAGCACCAGCCACAGCAATGCGGGATCCGAGCCGCGTCTGCAGTGTACATGTACACCACAGCTCACGGCAACGCCGGATCCTTAACCCACTGAGTGAGGCCAGGGATTGAACCCACAACCTCATGGTTCCTAGTCGGATTCGTTACCACTGAGCCATGATGGGAACTCCGATATTGCTTGTTTTAATGGTAAGTGAGTACCATGCAATACTCAACAAGAGCATGGCTGGAAGCTGGGCGTGTACTGGGGGTCAGGGGACAGAGACTAGAAAGGACTATGTGAGGGCGAAGGGAGAAGTAGATTTGGGCACATGTTACTGAGGAGACATCTTTTGTCCCAGGAGGTGTGCAGTGGTTGATGGAGGAAGGACAAATCTCAAAAGAAGTTATTTCTCCTAGTGATAAGCTTTTTAGGAAAACAAAATTATAAAAATTAATTAGCAGAGCTTGTCTGCTTTAGAGAGTTTCTATAGGAATGCAATGCCCCCTACTTTCTCATGCAATAAGAAAAGAATAAGAATTTGAAGAGAAGAGCAATAAGAATTTGGCTGATAATGAACTAAAAAGGAATTGCCTTCAGTGCGTTTCTAACCACCATGCTGGAACCAGCAGGACCCCACGGTCCTTCCCAGGCAGTCCCTTCCGCCATATCCTTTGCACTAGCCCCTCCCTGAAGTACCTGGATAACAGCATCTGACGCACATTTACTGAGTTGTTTTACAGATGCTAAAACCATCACCTAGTGGAAGAAATTAAGTACTTATGACCAAGAGCACTCAGCCCCCAGACCTACTGGTGCCTAGGGATTAATCCCTATGACACTGCCCTGTTACCTCTTTATCAACCAGTCAGAGAACTGTGCGGGAGGTGATCACTTACCCTGCAACACCTCCCTCCCTCATGTGGCTTTTAAAAATGCTTTACAATTTTGGTCCAAGGAGGCTGGGCTTTCGGGGGTATGAACAATGCTAGTTGTCACTGTGCATTTTATTCAAGAAGACTGAAGAGGTTCCCGAAAACACTTGTTTAAACAGTTCCTCCAACATTTCATTTCCATTCCCGTTATTAATTTGCTCAGCAAACTTTCTTCTTCTTCTTCTTTTTTTTTTTTTTCATCTGTGCCCATTGTCTGTGGAAGTTCCTGGGCCAAGGTGCGAACCCATGTTACAGCAGTGACCCAGGCCACTGCAGTGTCAATGCTGGATCCTTAACCTGCTACGCCACAGGAGAACTCCCTGAAAACCTTATTCTTAAAAATTAGTATTCTTCTGTGACATGTAGTTCAGGGCAAATAAATGAGATTTGAATGATCTAGGCTGTCCCTTACTATGCCTGTAGGAGTGATACCTGCCCCCTACATCCTCCTTCATTTTTACTCTGCAGATAGTCATGTCTGCCTCCAGAGTGCAGTTCCTGTCATGCGTGCTTTCTATGTGGGTGAACTGCCAAGCCAGCATATTGGAGATCACCAATTTACCCAATATTCTAGCCATTTCTATGAAGCCACCAATACTAAGTCAGATCTCACGGAAAAGTGTGTGTGTGTGTTTACACCCACAGTCACTTGGGCATGCTGTTATATTCACACCCCTCACTCCTCTCCCTCTAGGGAGAGGAGTTTGCAAGGTTGGCTAGCTGTAACACTTTAAATGCCTTTTTGTTTTTATACACATAGAGTTTATTATTATTTCATGGTCTGCTTGTACTCTATTGTAGGGGTGCAAAATTTGCCACCACAAATCATCTCTTGGGCATATGGATTGTGTCAAGCTGAAAATGACCAAAAAACTCAGGAAGAAACTTTGACCTTCCTTCAACTGCCTAAAAGAATTTAGACAGAGGGCCTGTTCCAGGAATAACTCTAGAGAAATCTGCAAAGAATATGGGCTATGTGTGGTAAGGGACGCTCAGCAGGGTCTAGAGATCAGCACTCACTCTGTGTCTCATTGTCTCTGCAGGCCCAGCAAACATTTATTTCCCAAACATTTGCTTTTCTATCTCCATGTCAATTGCCTTTCTTGCCTTTAAAATCCCAATCCCTCAGCATCCTCTTTTTCCTTAGCTAAAGATGGTATTTAAAGTGAGGGTTTAGGCCATTTAAGTTACTTAGTTCTCCTGGATCTCTCCCATGTATGCATGTTAATAAATTTTGGTTTGATTTTCTCCTGTTCATCCGTCTTGAGTCAATATAATTCTTAGACCAGCCAGAAGAACCTGGAAGGGCAGAGGAGAATTTCTTCCTCCCCAGCACTATAGTTTAGTTACATGAAATAGACTTGATAAAAGCCTATAGTAAGAAGAGATAGCTTTTAGATCAACCTTGATCATTTACTTTGCCCATATGGGAACCATCCAGAACCACAAGGACAAAGTTACTATGAAATGGCATTTAAATGGGCCTGGACATTCCAGGGGCCTGGACATTCCAGTTGATCCACCCAGTTCAGTGGATCAACTAAGTGGTGCTAAATATTTATAAATATTCATCATCCTAGGTGAGAGCAATCAAGACAAGTCTTCAGGGAACTGACCACAGCCAAAATGGAACCAATGGAGCCGGATGGTCAAAGAAAATCACCTATAATTAAATAACACAATGACTCTTTTAAACAAACATGTACTGAAAGATAAGAGAGAGATCTTTTAATCACTGTCTTGAAAGACGATCTATGTTTAGAAGTGCATTTTGATCAGAACTGAATATTATGCACATTCTTTTCCCCACCCCCTCTTTTAGCTCATGCTACCATAATGCATTTTCAAGAAATGGGAAAAATGGCTCATCAAAATGGTGTCTTCCAGGGAGCTCCCTGGTGGCTCAGTGGGTTGAGGATCCAGCGTTGTCATCGCTGTGGCTCTGGTCACTGTTGTGGCTCTGGTTACTGCTGTGGCAAGGGTTCTATCCCTGGCCGAGGAACTTCCTCATGTTGCAGGTGTGGCCCAAAAAAGTTGGATTCCATAAAAGGTAATTGTTTTTAAAGACAGATACATGATTTTATTTCTCTTGTCATAAGCAAAAGCCTATACCTTCTAATCTATGTAATCTTTAACGAAACTATCCAAGACAACGTGTATAGATCATAGCCGCAAGACACCCCAGTCACTAAGAATAAGATGAGGTTCACTTGCAAATTAAGTGCACTTTGAATATATAGCCAGAGAGACCAGGAATGAATCAACTCTGCACTCTGTTTTGAAGCAACTCTTTGGAATCATAAGAGCAAATGAAATTAACGTTCTTTTATGTTAATGGATGATGCTAAAGAAAGCATGGACATAATAATATACAGATCAATGGCATAGCAACCACAGAGGTCACTGGGTGGCTGTTCAGAGGTCTGACTACTCCATAGGAGGGACTCAGGAGTCTATAAAATAAGGAGCTGGGAGTTCCCATTGTGGCTCAGCAGGTTATGAACCCAACTAGTATCCATGAGGAGACGTATTCCATCCCTAGCCTCACTCAGTGAGTTAAGGATACAGTGTTGCCACAAGCTGTGTGTAGGCAGGCAACTCTGATTTGATCCCTAGCCTGGGAATTTCCATATGCCACGGGTGCAGCCCTAAAAAAATAAAATAAAATAAGGAGTTGGACCAAACAGGATATAAAACATTTTTGGATAATAGCCCTCTTCAAAACATCTCAGGAATTCAGAGTCCAGGGGCCCCAGGTTGAGTACTGCTGGATCAGATAGTCAATGATACTCTCTGCTCAAGGATTTTATAATCCATTCAGATGTTTACTTGAAAGGTTTAGTTAGGGTTTTTCTAAATATGTTCTCTACTTTTATGACATAAACATTGTTTTCTCCTATAAATTTAGAAATTGATATTAGATTTAGAAATTGATATTAACTCGAGCGAGGAATATTTAAAGTCGGCAAAATCCCTTAAAACACCCCTGGTGATATTGATGGAGAGAATCTCAGTCAGCAGGTATCAGAGAGGCTTCAAGTACAAATGTCAAAGTGTCGGATCTCAGGCCAAAAGAGCTTTGTAGCAAACAGGCCTCCTAATAAGCTGAGAAGGCCCAGTCTGCTTCTATTTTCTGAGGCTGTTACAGTATTAAAGATGTAAAATGTCAATGTTTGTTGTCCTGGAATGGAGAAACTTAAAGACATATAAGGGACTCCATCTTTCCCTTACAACGGATTGCTGGTTTCCAGGCCCTGGGGACCGCAAGGTCAGAGCAGATGCCCCTCAGGCCAGCCCTCTGCTCAATTCAGCTGGACCCGTAGGGTGGCCTTGATGCTGCAGTCTTCACTGATTTGTTACCTTTCTTTTGCAAAGTTGCTAAAACACACAAGTAGAAATTGTGTGTAGGATAGTGCTTGGTCTAAGGAGGGGCCTATGATTTCACTGGAAACACCGAGCAGGAGTTGGCAGAGATGGGGGCTGGAACGTAAAGTCACATTTACCCAAAACAATGGGTACCCCTAATTGTCAGGGTCTAATTACCTGGGACTAATTGAACTTTCTTTCTCAGAAAGAAAGATTTAAAAGAGTTATCATAGCCTATCTTTATCTATGGCAAACAACGAGCACATTTAAGGTGCTTTATCAATATTAGATAACTTTGTTATGCTCTCATTGGGGCTGGTATAGGTTATTACATCTCAATCATATTAATGAGAAATCCATGTGAACATTCTTAGACTTAAGGTACAACTTAAATCCTTACTGGAGACTAACGAACCAAGCAGTATACACCTGGACAGGCAACTCAAATCTAGTAAATGTTGGAGTTCCTGTCGTGGTGCAGTGGAAACAAATCCGACCAGGAACCATGATGTTGCGGGTCTGATCCCTGACCTCGCTCAGTGGGTTAAGGATCCGGCATTACCGTGAGCTGTGGTGTAGGTCACAGACACGGCTCGGATCTGGCATTGCTATGGCTGTGGCGTAGGCTGGTGGCTACAGCTCCGACTAGACCCCTAGCCTGGGAACCTCCATATGCCGAGGGTGTAGCCCTAAAAAAAGCCAAAAAATAAAAAAATAACATAAAAAATAAAATAAATCCAGTAAATGTTAATTTTCCTATATGTGCTGCCGTAGTTATAAAAATGGAAGTTGAGTCAGGGCTTGGAACAAAGATGGGTGTTCTGGTATAAAACACCCCCTCATGAATTATCCATGATTTCTAGTTTCATTTATTGAAAGAGGTGTAAGACTTTAAAGAGAAGTCAAACACCTCACATAAAGTATCCTTCTAAGTTTTCAGGCCTATACTTTGCCAACCATTTCAGTTGTTTGTCTACTTTTGCTTTCTCTTTTTAGGGCTGCATCTGCGGCATATGGAAGTTCCCAGGCCAGGGGCTGAATCGGAGCTGCAGCTGCCCGCCTTCACTACAGCTATAGCAAGGCTGGATCCGAGCCATATCTACAACCTACACCTCAGCTTGAGGCAGCCGGATACTTAACTCACTGAGGGAGGGTATGGATTGAACCCACATCCTCATGGATACTAGTCCAGTTATTAACCCGCTGAGCCACAACAAGAAATCCCTGCCCACTTTTTAAAAAAGCAGTATTTATTGGCAACTGACCCTTAACTGATTCTAATACATTCAACTTAGTTTTCACAGAGATAAACCTCAGTATGTATTAAGACATAAGTCTGCCCATTGTATCAAATGTCAAAGTGACAAGGGTCTAAACAAGAGAGACTTCCTTTCCCCCTCATGGTCAGCAGAGCATAGTGGTCCAAAGCTGACACGGGATCTCTGTGATGCAGAAGACACAGGCTCTTTCCATCTTGTTGCTCGTTATTCTCAACAGCAGTGGACTATGGACCATGGACTCCATTCCACGCTCCACTGCAGCCAGCAAGGAGGGGAAAGGGGAAGCAGAGGGTACTCCCTTCCCTCTGAGATGCTGGCCTGCAAGCTGCACGCAAAGCTTCCACCTCCCACTGGCTCGAAAGAAGCCACATGGCCCATGTCTAGCTGCAAGGGAGCCTAGGAAATGATTCAATTACTGGTGGCCATCACCCAGCTAAAACTTGAGATTCTGGTAACAAAGGAAGGGAGGTTGGGTATTGGGGAACAACCAGTAGAATCTTCCACAGCAATCCTTTGTTCTCTTATCAGTTTATATAATTTAAAATTAAAAGTATGCAATTGCAATAGCAACAACAATGGGCATTAAAGATTTCAGAATAGACATGCTGTCTTGGTAAGCACACAACTCAAATGGTGGAAGCAGTTATACACTAAAGTAGGGGAGACAAATGAGTTCTGTAAAGGGCCAGATGGCAAATATTTTTGGCTCTGTTGGCCTTACAATCTCTGTACTCAACTCTGCCATTACAGCATGAGGGCAGCCATAGGCGACATGCAAGTGGAAGAGCACGGTAAGTTTCAATAAAATTTGATTTACAAAAACAGGCTGCAGGGTAGATCTGGCCTCCAGGCTGCACTGACCTGCTGGGTTTGGGATGTCATGGGCTTCAGCCATGTGGTTAGAAGGGAATCACTGATTGGCCCGGTCAGCTGACCAGGAGCCATTCCGAGAGCTTCTAGTCTCAAGACATCTCCCATTTATTAGGCATGTACCAGGCGCTAGAAACATTAGGAGCTTTACAACATTGTCTCTCATCCTCACAACAATCTGGCAAGGTGGGTAAAATGCCCCCATTTTCCAGATGACAAGGCAGACACAACCAAGAAGTGGCAGCACCAGGATCAGAACTCAGGTCTTTCCAACTCCAACCCACCAGTCTCCCAAGTCTGTAGTTAGAGAAACAGTCCTTTTGCCAAAAATATATGAAATAAAAGCACACAATGTCTTACATTACTGGTGAAGCTGTTGTCTGCCAGATTTGACTTGTCAAGTGTTATAATGAGAAAGGTTTTCTCCGACCTTAAAATAGTCCTTGCCCTAGAAGTTTATCCAGGTTTTAGCCAAAGGCATCTAACTTTCTGATTTTCCTAGGTAAAGTTGCCAAGGTTTCATGCTTCAGAACACTGGGACTAATGAAGAGGGGAAATTCAAGGTACCATCAATATCAATGAAAACTTTTAGGGTCTTTCAAAGTTTATAAAAATAAAGAAAGCTTATTCCCCCCCCTCACTCTGACTCCTCCCCCTGGTGCAGTGGGCTTCACCCACATAACCATCCACCCTGCCTAAGCATGGCAGACCACGCTAATTTGTCATAAATACTCTTTGCAGAACCTTCCTGATGAGTCTTCACCATCCTATTAGAGCTTCAGGCACCATTTCCAGTTTATATAGGAGGTGGTGTGAAACAGTGAAGTCATTTGCCGTCAGACCCTCAGCACTTACTTTATGGAACAAACTACTTCCTAGTTTCCCCTCTGCGGTGCTCCAAAAGGGGATTTTCCGTTACCTCCCTTACTGTCGCTGCCAATGTTTGTCATATCTAGTGTACTGAGCCAATCTCTTCTTGTTTCAGCAAGCAAGTCAATTAATTCTAGATTTATAATCTACTGATGTGCATATTCCTTTTATATTGAAATCTACGTCTCAAAGCTTCCCTTCATACAGAAAAATATACTTCTAAAAGCAAGTTTTCAAAGTAGTACAAGATGGGGAAACTATGACTCTTTAGAATTTATGTTCAGTTTAATTACTTTGGAAGGAAAGTTACACGCCACTTGTGTTACAAGCTAGCCCAGAAACACTGAGTTAATTTCTTTGAGAAGAGAGCCACGTTTAAACACATATACGCCACCTAATTAGTGAGTACTGCATAGAACACTCTCCCTCAGAGATGCTCGTCATTTCACAAAATACCTAAACACACATGTAATCCCCTCATCTGTCTGAAGACAGCGTTTGTAGGCATAATTTCTATAGGCATCATGTGCAGACACTACACTGATAGATGGGTTTATTTTCTTTGCAAACACAAAGTATTCGCTTAGAATTCCACTCAAACCCCACCACGAGCCATCACTTCCTGAGTCACAGGATAACACTGGTGCGCAGCTGCTCGTTCTGTTTACAGCTACCAAGGTGGCCACATCACCACGGTCATTACTACGTGACAGTCCTTAAGCACCACCACAAGTGGGTGTCTGCCTGCCCTGGAGACCTGCTCTCCAGCCTTGAAGCACAGCAACCCATCAGAAATCCCAGCCCCTCCAGCACCTCTTCCCCTACCAGGCGCTCACCACAGCTGTCCCCATTCCAAGACAAGGACTCTGCCATCCGGGGATCCCCCATCAGACACTGCTGAAGCCACAAAGTCACATCTATAATAGCCCTCAGTGGCAGTGACCCAGTGGGTGACAATCACATCCAGGACAGGCGGATCCTGCACAATTGAGGCTTTCGTTCAGGGGATGAGAATGGGGGAGTGAGTCCTGGCCTGGAAGCCTCCTGGGAGCCTCCTCATAAGGGCAACACACCTGTCCTGAGCTCACTGAGCTTGTGTAGGAACAGCCAGGATGCTCCCTCCCCCATCATTTTCCAACGTGTGCATAGGGCCACTTTGTGACCTAGATGTACGGCCACACGCTGCCACATCCAGGTCTGGGCCCTCGCCTTTGCCATCTTGGGATCCAGAGGCATCAGGTCCCATGGGTGAGAGAAGACAGTTCTTGGTGTAGAGGCACCAAGGGAACAGAGAGATTGGAGAGGGAACAGATACATGAGAGGAGAGAAAAATTAGAAAAAAAAACAGGGAGGTCCTTCTCAGGTAGAACCATCCTGCCTGAGGGTCTCACTGACACAAACCCTGGATGAGATGAGGTCACTCTGGACCAAGAGCCGGAAGCCAGGATTTCCCCAGGAGGTCATTTTTATTTTCATTTTCAGAGTTTACTGGCAGTTTCACAAGAACAGCTGATGAGACATGAACAGAGTTTTAACTCACTTCTGCTTGAAGGTCTTTCCTCTGAGTTTGGGCTAGTTCTTATTACACATTCTTCCTAGGCTGCCATGTGGACAACCAGCCCCAGAAACCAAATGAAATTCCCTGATTTTAGTTGAAAGAGAAGTGTGATAGAAAATTTCTCATTTTTCAAAGCAAGCTTTCTTTAAACACTGCAAGCTCATGCCTTATTTTCTCAAACACAAAATTGAGGTGTTGTTATTTCTTTCACCTTAATTCTAGCCACAACTGACCTTCTCTGGAAATGAACAGATGCTTTTTGTCCTTGTCTTAAGTTGAAAATGAGGTGTGTGGAACATTTCATTTTCTGTTTCTTCATACCAGTGTATCTATCGAATCTGTGTGTGGCAGAGGCTCTGTTCTGGGTAATTACTTTTTCTCACTCTGACCCACAAAAGATTCAAGATCGCTTATAAAAGTATATAGAGGAGTTCCCATTGTGGCTCAGAGGGCTAAGAACCCAACTAGTATCCATGAGAATTTAGGTTTGATCCCTGGCCTCACTCAGTGGGTTACGGATCCAGCATTGCCGCAAGCTGCAGTATAGGCCACAGACGTGGCTCGGATCCTGTGCTGCTGTGGCTGTGGCACAGGCTGACAGCTGCAGCTTGGATTCGACCCCTAGCCTGGGAACTTCCATATCCACAGGTGTGACCAGAAAAAGAAAAAAAAAGGTACATAGGAAACAAGGGATAAAATAAAGACCTCAAGGAACAGAGCTTGTTAGTCCACTGAATGTATTTGTACAAAATTGTGAACCTTCTCTAGAAGGCACAGCCCCACATGAGGGTCCAGGGCTTGGGGTCAGAGCCTAGGATGGGCGGAGTCAGCCCCACTGTCTCCCTCACCTGGGTGCCCTGTACACAGCCACTGTAGCCAGGGCAGGTGGTGGCCCTACGAAAGAATGAGGCTAAGAGGCCTGATGGGAGAGAAAATAAGAAAGTGCAGGGGAAGAAGGGCATTCAGAAGTGCATCCGGAGGGTCCCACACACGATCCAGACATGAGCTGTAACTTTACCTCCACGTGGCTAAATCAAAAGGTTCATGGTGCCCATCAGATTAAAACCGGGAGTTCCCGTTGTGGCACAGTGGAAATGAATCCAACTAGTATCCAGGAGGATTCAGGTTCGATCCCTGGCCTCACTCAGTGGGTCAGGGATCCGATGTTGCCATGCGCTCTGCTGTAGGTTGCAAATGCAGCTCGGATCTGGCCTTGTTGAGGCTACAGTGTAGGCTGGCAGCTATAGCTCCAATTCGGCCCCTAGTCTGGGAACTTCCATATGCCGCAGGTGTGGCTGCCCTAAACAGCAAAAAAAAAAAAAAAAGATTAAAAACAAACCAATCAGACAGGAGACAACTTGTGTCCTGAACTCCCTCCTTTGGATACTCAGCTCGCTGTCCGATGCACTGAGCAGACACCCTTGTTCCCCCGAGAAGTGGTAAATACTTTCACCCAACACAGGTCACTGGTAGCAACCCAGGTGCGCCTGGGTTATATCAATCCCAGGAAGGATCAAAACAGTGCAAACCAAACATACACCCCTTGTAGCCCTACCAAACAGACCATCTAGACCAAACCACCCAAGAGTGCATCAACCTGTACATACTCTCAGCTGAGACCACCCTCAAGAGAGACTGCATGGAGTGTAGATGCTGAATATCCTTTGCAGAGATCATGACTGGCAGGCAGGAGAGACACAAGGGTTAGAGCACAGATGGATGAGGTGTTTCCACGCAAAACTGACCTATTCTGTGTGGCGTAAGGAAGTGTATAACTTATGTTAAGTATCATTCACTGTTTTTTGAGGACTTGCAATGAGCCACTCATCAAACTCAATATTTGGTGTGGGTTACCACATTTAATCCGTAATACAAACCTATGAAGGAAATGTTACTATCTCCATTTTATTGATAAAGAGATGAAATTCAGAGAGGCCACCCAGCTAGTCAATGGTGAGGCTGGGATTTGCAGCCAAGATTGGAAACGACTTTGCATCCTTCCACAGACCATGTCTGCAGTCACGCTACAGAACAGTTAAGACAGTTAAGTGTTTATGCCTAAAGATGTGTGCTGCAACTCACTAGAAGTTATTCTACAGAAATAAATATATTCATCAAGAGACCAGACCACGGGAGCACTCCTCTGTTAGAAAGAGAAGCCACTGGCCTGCAGTTTTTTTAAGAGCAGGAGAGGGCGCCAGAGAGTAAATTCTACCATAGACAGATAATCTCCGTGGGAAAAGTATCTTTGAGAGAGAATGGACATGTGTATTTGTATGACTGGGTCACTTTGTTGTATAGCAGAAATTGTCACAACCTTGTAAATTAACTATACGTCAATAAAACTTTAAAAAAAAGATAACTGAAAAAATTTTATAGAAACAAGTAGCCGGGTAAATACTTTTTTCTCTTGCTAGTAGTCTTAAAGCCCAAAACTCACTGACTTTCTTCCCAAGGAAAAATGTGGTTCATGTCCTCTCTCCTCAAAGCTGGATTCTCTGGCTACTTCACCAACCGGACATGGTGGAAATGATGTTCGGCCAGTTTCTGGACCCAGACCTTAGGAAACTGGCAGCTTATACTTCATACCCTATGATCCATTCACCCCTCTAATGAGAAAAATTAACGAGGTATATCACTCTCATTTATAAGGCAAAACAATCTTGAATAACAGAGGAATATTAATATATGTGGAAAAATCCAAAGGCTAGAATACTTTGTAGGCATTAAAAAAATGTTCTCCAAATCTTTAATGCCATTGGGAAATGCCTATGAGAGGAAAAAGCAGCAGCTTAAAAAAAGGTATGTATGATATATAATTATTGCAACTTTGCCAAGAAAATTTGTCCAAAGAAGTACTAGAAGACAAAACAGTCTTTTTTTTTTTTAAAAAAAAGGTGGTACGATAGATCATTTCTTCTTTATATTCATTTTCCTCTATAGTATTTCTGTTTCCCAAAAGGAACAGTCATAACGTCTCAGTGGGTGAACACCTCTATGTATGATATTTGCCACTCAGGTAAGCCCATGTCCTCACATGCCTTCCGTGGGACTCAGATTTCTACAGCGAGGAGACACCCCGGGGCTCTAGACTCATGGCTCTAGACTGTGCCCATGAAGGGACAAAAGGCTGGAAGTAAGGACAGCCTGAAAGAGTGAACAATCCTTTGTCAGGGACAACTTCTCTTGGCAGCCCCGGGACAGACCACTCCACGGCCCACCCATCTGGCAGGTGCAGCCCATCTTTGGCTCTGAAAACCAAAGAGATCTTCATCACACTTTAGGGATGGCAAAGTCATCCCCTACTGATAAAATAGAAATGAGCTTTGGAGTTCTCATTGTGGATCAGCAGGTTATGAAATCGACTAATGACCACGAGGGTTCAATCCCTGGCCCTGCTTACTGGGTTAAAGATCCAGTATTGCTGTGAGCTGTGGCGTAGACCGGCAGCTGCAGCTCTGATCCCACTCCTAACCTGGGAACTTCCATATGCCATGGGTGCAGCCATAAAAAAAAAAATAAATAAATAAGAAAAAAGCTTTAACAGGGCTTTATTACTGGAAGCTTCTGGGGAGCCTAATGGGTTTAGGAAGAATGTTGCTTGTTAACTGGTCGTTAAACTATCTCACACTGAACAAACTGTCTTGCAACAAGGACAGACTGCATTGCATTGTTCTGTGTGTTCTTAACCAAATTTCAAATATCAGCCCAGCAGGGTCAAAGCAGGATTTTCAAAAGCGGTAAACACTGTCTATGCCAGAGAGATATTTTCCACGACTGTATTAGAGGGTAGAAGAAAAATAATCATTTGTGCCTTCAACAAAGCTTTACTGAACACCTAGAAGGCCTTGGGGATGTATAAGTGAAGACGATACAGCACACTTAACAGCTGTGTGAACTGCATTTATTCACTTCACCTCTCCGTGCCTATTTCAGAACTAACGGCAGCATAAGGACTTTGGCAGGCATATGAAGGCTGAGACATGCCCTTTGGTGGGACTCAACCGATGGTGCAGGCACACAAAGCTTGAGCTGGGGCGTTCTGGTCAGACTTCAAGAGGCTTTTCTTAGCCTTACTTTCTATTTTTAAGAAATAGTATTAGCAGAGTTCCTGTCGCGGAGCAGCGGTTAACGAATCCGACTAGGAACCATGAGGTTGTGTGTTCGATCCCTGGCCTTGGTCAGTGGGTTAAGGATCTGGCGTTGCTGTGAGCTGTGGTGTAGGTCACAGATGTGGCTTGGATCTGGAAATGCTGTGGCTGTGGCTGTGGCTGGCATCTGTAGCTCCAATTCGACCCCTAGCCTGGGAACCTCCATATGCTGCGTGTGTAGCCCTAAAAGGCAAAAAAAAAAAAAAAAAAAGAAATAGTATTAGCAAAGCATAGGCTTCATCCATGAGCTATAATTAAGCCTATAAAATTAATTTAAAATTAATTATTAAAAACTAAAATTAATAAAAATTATAAAATGAGCCAACCTGAATTATCAAAATATCTGAATTGAAGAATATACTTAAAATCATTTTTTTTTCTTTTTTTTTTGTCTTTTTGCCTTTATCTAGGTTCCCAGGCTAGGGGTCTAACAGGAGCTATAGCTGCTGGCCTTCGCCACAGCCACAGCAATGCGGGATCCGAGCCGCGTCTGCAACCTACACCACAGCTCACGGCAACGCTGGATCCTTAACCCACTGAGCAAGGCCAGGGATCAAACCTGCAACCTCATGGTTCTTAGTCGGATTCGTTAACCACTGAGCCACAAAGGGAACTCCCTAAAAGCAATTTCTTTTAGGAAAGAAATAACGGCATTTGCAGCAACATGGATGGACCTAGAAATTATCATGCTAAGTGAAGTCAGTTAGACAATGAGATACCAGCATCAAATGCCATCACTTACATATAGAATTTAAAAAAAGGACATAATGAACCTCTTTGCAGAACAGATACTGACTCACAGACCTGGAAAAACTTATGGTTTCCTAATGAGACAGGTTGGGGGATGGGGGGATGAACTGAGGGTTTGGGATGGAAGTGCTATAAAATTTGTGATGATTTTTGTACACCTATAAATGTAATAAAATTCACTGAGTAATTAAAAAAATAAAATTATTGTTTAAGAATTAAAAAAATAAAATAAAATAAAACAAAATTCTTTTAAACCTTCCAAGACTAAAATTTCATGTGCTTGCTAATGCCATTTCCAAACACTTAAGAGGCCACCATATGTTTAAAAAGCTTTGCTTTTCTTAAGCACAATAACCCTTCATATAACCAGAACTCAAATACATGGCAACCTCTCAACTCCAGAGCAGAGTAGGTCTAATCTGCAAATAATGGAGACTGCTATAACAGAGTTAACAATTTTAGAGGCTGAGTAGCCTTTTAAAAACTTTTGGGTCTTTACGAGACCTCAGATAACGAGTTCAGAGAGTCCTGTGTTAACAGCCAACATTTTGTCTCTTAAATGCTAAACTTGCACACTGTCCTTTAGTAATAGTCTACTTACTAGTTAAGCATTAGATCTGGGTACAACACAAGCAGATGTTTCTGATCAATCTGGAAAGCAGTTGCTCTCTGTGATTTTCTTTCTTTTTTTTTTGTTTTTTAAGGTGCACCTGTGGCATATGGCAGTTCCCAGGTTAGAGGTTGAAATTGGAGCTACAGTTGCCTGCCTACACCACAGCCACAGCAATGCGGGATCTGAGCCATGTCTGTGACCTACACCACAGCTCATGGCAATCCTTAATCCACCGAGTGAGGCCAGGGGTAGAACCCACATCCTCCTGCAGACTAGATGGGTTTGTAACCCACTGAGCCACAGCAGGAACTCCCATTCATTGCGATTTTCAAGGGAACATCCCACCAGTGCTCCTTCCCATGTCCCGCGAGTAGCAGGACATCACGTCACACTTACTCACTGTGGACTGCTGAGATACCTGTCCTCCTAAGCCCACACTGAGCATGTGACAGCCCACCTCGCTGGGCCTGAACTGCCTGAAGTTGTTCTGGTCCTGTAGAAGGCAAAGTCCCTGATGTGAGTCCAGGCACCTATGGCAGGTCTGCACCACCATGCACGGAACCCAGGTCATTGTCACCCGGTGTGTGATCCCAAATGACTCTGTAACTTCCAATATGCTAGCTTTTGTCCTTGGATTTTTTCTTTTTTAAAAAAAATTTATTATAGCTGATTTACCATGTTCTGTCACTTTCTGCTGTACAGCAAAGTAACCGAGTCACACCTATACATACATTCTTGCCCTTGCTTTTTTCCTTTTTTTAGGGCCGCACCCATGGTATATGGAGGTTTCCAGAGTAGGGGTCTAATCAGAGCTACTGCTGCTGGCCTACACCACAGCCACAGCAATGCTAGATACGAGCCGCGTCTGCCACCTTCACCACAGCTCACAGCAATGCCGGATCCTTAACCCACTAGGCGAAGCCAGGGATCAAACCCACAACCTCATGGTTCCTAGTCGGAATCGTTTCCACTGCGCCACGACAGGAACTCCAATACTTGTCCTTGGATTTTCTTGATCTGTCATCTATACTGACTTCTGAATTACATATCCAGTTAACTCCCAACTTATACACTCAGTTACATTCCAAAAGTGGACATTTTTACACCGCAGAATCTGTGTTTCCATGAGAAGTTATAACCAGTGCCAAGGTCCTCTGGCCAATTCACAAAAGCATATCTTACCTCAAAACGTCTCTCAAGAATTCAGGTGGCCCCACAGGCCCCAGTCCTTTGCCTCAAACCCTCTCCTAACTTCTCCCACCTGGAATAACATTCAATCGCCTATTGTGGCCTAAGAAGTGCTGTGGGCCCGGCCAGTCCTCTTTCCTACTCACTTTTCCTGTCTTTCTGCTTCTTACAGGTGTCAGCTTATACACTCTCAGAATCTCTACCCAAGCTGGGTCCCCTTCCTGGAATCTGTTCTTATGCCCTCCAGTGACCCAGTGAGCGGCTCCTTCAAACCTCAGCTCCAAGGGCACTTCCTCAGAGAGGACTTTTTAACTTCCTCCATCCCACACACCAACCAGGTAATCTCCTACACTGCCATTCTTACTACTTTTTTTTAGCTCTCAGTATCAGAAAGACTTGTTTACTTATTTTTTAATGTAAGTGTTAAAAAAAATTCTCCACCATTCAGACTGTGCTCCATGAAAACAGGGGCCCAGCTCATCACCCTGTCACCTGAAGAGCAACTGGCTTGGATGCTCTTTGAGAAACACACAGTGGTGACCCAGTGGGTGCCTGGCCACGATTATCTCGTGTGGAAGGGCTTCTGTGATTAGACACTTTCAGAGCTCAGTCTGGGTGGCCTAGGGTCCTCCCTTCAAGGTGGCTGGAACAGGCAGTGCGTCACCTGTCCACACCCCTCCATTCAGGTGACTGAAGATATCCAGGGCCTGCATGCTGCCTCCAGGTAGAGCCCCAAACGGGGTAGGATGTGGGATAAGGAGCTGCAGAGAGCCAGGCCCCTGGCCAGGGGATGCTCTTCCTGGTATTTCTTGATCCTGTCTGCTTCCTCGGTCATTGTCCCCGCTTTCTTCCTTCTTCTTTGGCCCCAGAGGCTTCCTGCTTGGGTTTCTGCCTTCCCTACCCAGCCAGAATGGCATTCTTTCACACCCTCCCCCGCACCTCCTGACCTTGAATCTTAACCAAGAGGATTTACTACTGGCACCAAGATAAACAGCGAGGAGGAGGGTCTCTCCTCTGCCTCCCCCCACCCCTCAACTCCAAGCAGTTGTTTTCAGGTCGTCCATGTGGTGACTGAAATGGTACATCAGGGCCATGGACCAGGGTGCGGGAAGGGGTCAGTGCATGGGGACCCTAAACACACTTCTGGAGACCCTAGTGAGGTGCCCCATCATTTGTTTTCCACTGGTTAAATTTGGATTTAGCTCACTGTCCGTTACAGATCTATGTGGGTCAGCAAATTCCAGACCCGGACCAAAGTAACCTGAAGAAGACCAAATGTGAGACTCGCCCAGAACTGGCTGCAATCGGGCTCCGACAACACATTTGAAAGCAGATATGAGACTTTTAACAGTTATTTCTCTTCTAGGTGTGGCACCAAAGAACTTGTCCAATGGCATTTTTTTGTTGTTTTTTTAGGGCCGCGCCCTTGGCGTATGAAGGTTACCAGGCTAGGGGTCTAATTGGCGCTACAGCTGCCAGGCTGCACCACAGCCACAGCAACACCAGATCTGAGCCGTGTCTGCAATCTACAGCTCACGATAATGCAAGATCTTTAACCCACTGAGTGAGGCCAGGGATCGAACCCATAACCTCATGGTTCCTAGTCAGATTCGCTTCTGCTGTGTCATGACGGGAACACCCCAATAGCATTTAGTCTCAGATTTAGCAAGGGTAAAATTCCCTCTCCTGTGGGATATTTTACTTCTGGCCTGGCTCTAAATGCTCCCCCTGTCTGGGGTACCCTTTCTAACTTTCTGCATAGATATGGGAAAAACAAGCAAATATACTTAAGCAAAATATATTTTATCAAAAACCTGAGAGTTGGGAGTTACCAGAATCAAAAAGTAGGGGCTGGAAAAAGATGAAGGAATAAAAACAAGATGAAGGAATAACCACATTGTGGAAGATCATGTTGAGCTCATCAATTGCTTCCATGGTGTTTTCTTCCTTGAGATGGGTCCTGAGTATGGAAGTGTCCACTGTACATTCTCTATCACTTCCAGAATATGTATAATCATTTAAAAAATAAAAACAGTGTTCATGTAAGATAAAAAGGAACGGAAGTTTTAAATTTGAATCCCTGTTGTCTATTTTTAGCTTAAACAAACTTGAGAAAAATCACCTAACTTCTGTGTGTTTTTCTTTTCCAACTGGTACACTTTAACAATACTCTCCCCTTTTCAACCTATTCACAGAATTTTCAACAAGATCAATGAAATAATGGGTGTAAAATTGCTTTGCAAGTTAAAATAATCCAACAAATATTAGTTTTCTTACGCTCATATTGTTGCTATTATAATTACAGTAAAAATTATTATTATTATCATAACTAAAAAAAAAGGTAAGGGCAAGGATGCACTACTTCAAAGGAGTTGGAGTTTCCCACTTTCAGCAAATATATTATCAGTTTCTGGTAATAATAATAATTATTAGGTAGCTGTATATTTTATATATTGTGAATATATGTATTATTTTTTGTCTGTCTTTTGTAACCAGTAAAATATTCTTAGAAACTTACGTTTGTTTAGCTTACATCACAAACCATTAGTTCAAAATATTTAAATTATCCACAATTAATTACCATTTAATTTAATTGTCATAATGTTACATTTCATTCAGGCAACCCTTATTAAATCTGTGCCAAATCTCTCCCTTCAGTCTCTGCCTTCTAGATATTTAAGGCAGGTGTTAAAATGGTTTATAAATACATTCCATTCGTAAGTATTGATTAAAAGTCCCTATGCTGTGCAAAATTCTATGCAGAGAGTTGGTAAGAATGCCACAATTTAGGGTGAAAAAGAGAAAGTCCAGCTTCCAGAAGTGTTAAAATGTCATAAGGGGGGTATACATACAATCGGGTAGTCACTCATCATTTCAAACCAAAACTGACATTTAAACTTCTCTGAAGATGTTTTCTGGACTATTTAATTAGTTCATGTCCTAAATCTAGGCACTTGTATGCACATCATTTTCAAGCACTTAATTTAAGGGCTCATTTTATATAGAAAGTTATTTCATTATTCAGTGAGATCTCAGCTTAATGTCCCTTTTGATGGACTTGGAAGGAATTTGGGAGAAAATGAAAACTGGAAAACTGAAGAG
>PVHT020000007.1:43546-86727 GCA_004024745.2 Catagonus wagneri
GTTTCTGGTCTTTCGTTGTTTTAAGGCTGCACCCAGGGCATATGGAGGTTCCTAGGCTAGGGGTTCAATAATCGGAGCTACAGCTGCCTGCCTATACCACAGCCACGGCAACGCAGGCTCCTTTACCCACTAAGCTGAGGCCAGGGATAGAACCCGCAACCTCATGGTTCCTAGTCAGATCATTCGCTTCCCCTGCACCACAACGGGAACTCCCTTCTTGTCCTTTTTAAAACAACTTTCTACTTCATATCTGAATTTCAACGATCCTAATTAGAATTTCAATGACCCTGATTCATATAAATTTTGTTAACAGGGCAATGGGACTAGAAATGGACCCTTTCAATATGGACATGAGTTAGGCTCATATTAACAGAAATGACTGCCTACCTCCTTTACCATTTCTAGCCCCTTTTCTTAGATATTAATAAAATGTTGATGCAGTTAATGAACTGCATATGAGGGTCCCAATGATCATATTTTCAAAGATAAGAATTGTAGCTTGAAAAAAGTACTATAACATCAATATGGGTATGTTGGTCTGATAGTTAACCTTTAGAAATGTCCAACAAGTCTTTCAAATGTTAGTGTTTTGCAAAATGCTTACCAGTTTAGATTTCTAACAACTACCATCTAAAGTTAAAAATTGAACATCAGAAAACGCAAGTAGATTTTACAGGGTAGAGGAGGAAACACTTTTTAATAATACCAGGCCACCACTTCCTCATTCAAGAAAAACTCTTATTGGCATATGTTTCTAAAGGTATATATACTCAGTTAATTTTACACCTCTCTCTTCACGTTCAAGAAGATTCCATTTCCTGGAATATAAGAGATTGCATTCTTAAAATTGAAACTACCTTTTAAATTAGTCGTAATATTTTTAAAAAGATAACCAGCAAGTGAAACAGACTCAAGAAAAAGTAAACGTGTGTCACAATTACCTTTTGCCTGGTCCAAAGTCCTCACCTTCAGGCATGTCTGCCCTTCAAAACCAATAAGCAGCTAGTGGAAGAGTCTGCAACACTTTTTGTGCTACAAGAGTTTCTTCTCCACCCTAACTACGACCACGAAGAGGGAAAAACTCCAGCAGCTTTGTTTTTCTTTCTGGAGAAAAGCACTCCTCCCTTATTCAGAATGTAGGTGTTTACAAACTTCTGAAGCGACCGCCTGCCTTGAATGAAGCTAGGAGCCGGGTTATTAGGATGGTCTCCTTCTAAAAATAACTAGGTCACCTCTTACTCCCAGGACCGTGACAGGCGGCTGGGAGCAGGCACAGCCCAGCTGCCCAGCATTTTCCCTCCAGTCGTGTGAGGAGCTGTCACCACCCAGCTATTGACCTTTCCTGGGATGACTTCACCCAGGCCAGCCTACCCTTTCTCTTTCCTTTTCTACCCCGGGCATGACGAGGCACCCCAGGGGGCAGGGTGGCGTGGCCGTGGCGCGCTGGACACTTCAGCCCGGGCTATCAGCTCTCCCATCCACAGGAGGGGCTGCAGGGGGGCGGAGGGCAAAACAGTGCTAGTGAGTGCGGGTCCAGAGGATTGTTTGTTCTGACACCACTCGGCCACTCCACAAAAAGATCTCTTACTCACACGAAGAGCAAGACATGCCAAAAAACAATTGTGTTTTGAGAGCACTGCTTTGTAAGAAAATCCTTCCTTGGGTCATCTAGATTTCTCAACTCACAAGTAAGTGCACAAATAGGAGTCCGGGTGTTCCTTTGGGTCACACAGTTTCTTCCAAGGGACATCCCTCTGTCATCAGGGAGCAGTCTGACCTTGGACCGCGGCCAAGCTATGGGCCTGAGATGTTTTGATGGCTTGACCCATCCCTGCATGCCAGTCATCAATCACCAGACACCTTTATTTGCTGCAACTTCTAGAGTGGCACACACAAAAAAATCAATTCTTGCTTTCAAAAAGGCTACAGGAGACATTATTGAGATCCCTTTAGGAATACAGCCTGAAAGCTCTGCATAAAACTTGAAACTATTTTTTTTTTTTTCCTGATTGGGAATGTCAAGTAAGACCGTAAACAAGATCTAATTATTAAGAAGTAGTCTACTTTTCTTTTTAAAATGTGTGTTCCACTGTCACAGGATCAGTCACAGCTAATTCTAGCAAAATATCTACATTCAATGTATACTTTATATATACACATCAGGGTGATTGCTAGAGTATTAAAAAATTGAGAAGTGAAGAAGTTCCCTTGTGGTACAGCAGGTTAAGAATCTGGTGTTGTCACTGCAGCAGCGCCGGTCACTGTTGCGGCGTGAGTTTGATTCCTGGCCTAGAAATTTCCACATGCCGTGGGTGCAGCCAAAAAAAAAAAAAATTTGAAAACTCAAAACAAACTTTATCTTTCTTTGAGGCAGTGTTAGTTATCCTGTGACACACGCATAGTGCAATTCGAGACAATTCTTTAATATTCCACCCAAGAGCTGAAGTTTTATACTTCAAAGTCTGAGGTTAAGTTACTGCAGACATTCAAACACATAACTCAAATACTGTTGACCTTGAAAAAAACAGTCCTAAGCAGAGCACCTAGGATCAGAGTGTGCCCGGGCCTTTCAGAATTGGAGCAACGTGCTGTGTTGTTAGAAATTCCAGATCTAAAGAAGTGAAAAGTTGAGACACTGAAAATATTACCCATGAGAATATTTCAGCACTTCTACTTTACCTGCTCAATAACAGTGCTAATTTTATGATCTAAATCCCAGTTCTAGCAATTATATCCCGTTAATTCTACATTTTTGTTTGGTGTTCTTTTAAGCTCCTCGTACTGTTTCTTGAATATCTGGGTAGGACTGTTGTTGAACTTGGCTGCTGATGACTACAGAACTGACTGCTATATGCCTGAAGCCACCCTCTCAATTTTGAAGAACAATTAACTGATCAGTGCTGTGCAGTGAGAGATGAATTATCTATTACCACCATGAAATATTTCCTTTAATTTGCTTTACTAGTGCTTCCTTTAAGCACTTCTTCATGCATTTTAAATTACCTGCTGCAACCATAAATTCGCCTCTGGGTATACTTGTGTTAATTTCTGAAATTCGTAAGGATCAGGAGGGAAAACAGGATGGAACAGACAACCAAAAAAAGGACATGGGGACTTCTTCGTCCCAATGACATCTTCAGTCCTATGGGCATTAGCTGCTTGTGGATCCAAAAGCCACTGGGTGTCCTGATTTTTTTTTTTTCTTTTTAGGGCTGCACCTGCGGCATGAGGAAATTCCCAGGAGCTACAGCTGCCAGTCTACACCACAGCCACAGCAACTCAGGATCTGAGCCAAATCTGAGACCTACACCACACGTCACGATAACACCGGATCCCCAACCCACTGAGGGAGGCCAGGGATCAAACCTGCATCCTCATGGATACTAGTCAGATTTGTTTCCACTGCACCACGATGGGAACTCCCAGCATCCTGAATTTAAGGACTCACAGAATACAGACGTGGGAAAGACCCTGGGGGCCATGAAAGTCATCCCAGACTCTGAAACTGGGGCCCAGCAAAGTTAGGTGACCTCCGGGCAGCAGAGCCCGGAAGAGCCTCCAGTGCTGAGGGCTCTTTTCATTCATACAGCTGGAGAGACAGCAGAGCCACTCATTCTGGCAAAAGTGCATACATACGGCCAGACACATACATAATTTTGTTTTCTTATAACCACATGCTTTCAAAATCCGTATGTGCTGAATTTTAGTAGTACACTTTAAATGAGTATTTTTATTTTCGTTTGCAGTTTAATCATACACTAGGCCCTAAGAAAACATTTGCCATTTCAAAGCTAAATATCCACTTTTCTTAATGCCCTTTCTTCACATAATCATCAGCCTAAGAGTTTGGTTCTTTTTCCTTCTCCCCTACAGCGGCACTGACTAAGGCTCAGAGACCAGAGGAGGGACCCCCCTCTCATGGAGGTTACTGGCCATGTGAGCATGAATGACTAAGAAACGGGATGCTCGTTGGTGGAGAAACAAATTACTAAGAGGGGTAGGTTAAGTCTTTGTTAAACTGACCCAACAGAATTTTTGCTGAAGGAAGGCCAGGGTGATCAGATATTACCTGGGGGGTGGTGAGACATGAGGGGTTTGGCTAGATATTAAGGGTGATCAAATATCAAAGATGGAGGATTATTCTTGATAAACTGACTTGACAAGTTTCTTGCTAAGATTGGATTCTGGAGGACATAACCAAGAACAGGGCCTAGTTGGAAAAGAGTTCAGCGGAGCATGTCAAGAGTTGAGTAAGGAAAGATTCTTTGTCACCTAAGAACAAGGCACATCTTAATTTTTCTTATTAGCACTCAGTGCTACACACTATGGACCCTTCAGAACTGCACTGTCCAATATGGCAGCCCCTGGCAACTATGCACTTAAGATGTGTCTAGGCTGGAATTTTAGGATGGAGTAGGAAAAGAAGAATGTAAAATATGTTATTTGTTTCTTTTCCCTAGCTGCTTTCAATATTTTCTCTTTGTCTTTAATTTTGGTCATTTTGATTAATACGTGTCTCGGGTGTTCCTCCTTGGGTTTATTTTATATGGTACTCGTTGCGCTTCCTGGATTTGAGTGAGTGGTTCCTTTCCCATGTTAGGGAAGTTTTCAGCTATTATTATCTGTTCGAATATTTTTTCTGTTCCCTTCTCTCTCTCTTCTCCCTCTGGCATCCCTATAATACAGATGTTGGTGCATTTAACGTTATCCCACAGTTCTCTGAAACTCTCATTTCCTTTCAATCTTTTATCTCTTTTCTGTTCCACATTAGTGATTTCTACTAACCTGTCCTCCACCTTGCTTATTCGTTCTTCTGCCTCCTGTATTCTACTGTTGGCTGATTCTAATGAATTTTTTTTTCAGTTATTGTAGTTTGCACCTCTTCTTGCTTAATTTTTATATCTTGTGTTTCTTTGCTCAGTGTTTCCTGTAAATTATCAATCTTTGCCTCTAGTTTATTTCCAATGTCTTGCATCATCTTCAGCATCAACAGTCTAAAGTCTTTTTCTGGGACGCTGTTAATCTCCTGATCACTAAGCTGTTTTTCTGGGGTTTTTTCTTTATCCCTTATCTGAGTTATAGTTCTCTGTCTTTTCATTTTTATAGGTTTTTGGTGTGGTGACCTTTTTGCAGACGTTAGAGTTGTAGCCTCTCTTACTTCTGGTGTTTGCCTCCCTTATGGCTGAAGTTGTTTGGGGGGGGGCTTGCTGTGTTCCTGAGGGCTCTTTAGGCAGCCTGTTTACTGGTGGGTGGGGCTGTGATTCCCACCTGGATTATTGTTTTGCCTGGGGCTTCTCAGCACTGATGGGAGGGGCCAGATTTTCCCAAAATGGCCACCTCCAGAGAAATGCAGGCTGATAAATGTTCCCAAGAGCTTTGCTTCCAATGCCCTTCCACTATAACAAGCCACATGACACCCAGGGCAACACCTAAGCTACATCTTCAACCTGTGCTGCAGCTTGCAGTAATGCTGGATCCTTAACCCATCGAGTGAGGCTAGGGATCAAACCCACAACCTCACAGAGACAATGTCGGGTCCTTAACCCACTGAGACAATGGGAACTCTTCTTAAATATTTCTGAATAAAAGCTTATGTTGTTAAATTTTAAATTGTGATATTTAGGAGTTAATGACCATTTGAGTCCATGAATAAAAGGGTAAACACAACAGATAACCCACTGGCTGACCCATTCAGTGGGTTCACGGTGGGGTAATGGCAGATGGAGAGGAGCAGTAAAAGCCAGTGAACTTGGAGCACAGGAGTAGCCTTGGGAAACATGGAGAGGAAGAAGGGGCTCTTTGGCAACTGTTTAAGGAAGTGAGGCGAAAAGGACACCAGGAAATGAACTAGGTGCTCAGGCCTCTAGAGTCATCTCACCCCACGTCACTGGCTGCGTGTGTGTGTGTGTGTGTGTGTGTGTGTGTGTGTGTGTGTGTGTCCTGTGTTTCCTGAAACCCATTTCATTGCACTCAAACTCTTGTTTGTGACCCCTCTCCAAGGGCCTACTGGTCACCAGTGACTGGTTTCCTCCCTACTTACTTCTTCAGGCCTTCTCTCCTTAAAACATTGTTGATGTGTTCCTGTATCAAGGGGTTTTTTTTCTTTAACTCTTCTCTCTCCCATCCTTCCCAGCACCCCCCCCCCAAAAAAAAAACCGTCTATAAAAATCCAGCAGGAGTGATGACATTCGTTGGAATCAAATTCCCCAAGGTGCCAAATGTCACTCTTGGTTCAAACTTCCCTCCATGGAATAATTCTGAAGAATAATAATTCTGTGTCTGAATAATCCTGCTTGCTTGCTTACTTACTGAAAGCGCCCCTCTAAGGCTCTATGTGTATCTCAGGGGTGAAAGTCCTTGACAAAGAATCTTTGGTTCCAAGAAAGTTAGGACAAAGAGCCATAGGAGACGGGAGAACTCTGGCAGAGCTCACTACTCTTAATAAACATAAGGAAATGGAAATTTTCTAAGGCCACAAATTGTAGAGACAGAGGTCTCTGCAGACAGTAAATACAGGAGTGACTCAAACAAGAATGGCAGGCAGCTCAAACCAAACTTTATCTCTCACACTTAAAAATACAATGCAAAACACAGGGCAATGACAACCTGTGTTTAACTATGGATTACGTAATAGTTTTGTTATATGTTAGCCTTCCTTATCACATGTTGTTTATGTCAGTGTGAAAAAGTATTTTTCATTCCTTAAATAGCACCTGATAAGATGCTTCTTGGCTATACATTTACTCACTGTTTTGCGGAGAAGCCAAACTGAAATGGAGATGTGTTTCAGCCCAAGAGTCCTCTAATAGTTAATCATTATTAGTTTTGAGGGTCTGGGTTGGGTGACCATAACCTCCTTCTAGTCCCCTTTTGCCATGCATCATGTGACAGTCTGCAGCCTTGGCTGGATGAGTTCCACCTGCTGACCTAGCCTTGGGGAGGGTTGGGAGATCTCAGACACTGAGACCCTCACCTCTTGGCAATTGCATTTTGGGGAACCTCAGGGCTTGTTAATATCTGACAGCCTCTGAGCATTTTTGTTTTTAAAGTTTTATTGAATTATAGTTGACTTACAACATTGTGGTTACTTCTGTTGTACAACAAAGTGATGCAGTTATACATACATACATATCCATTTCTTTTTCAGATTATTTTCCCATATAGTTTCTTTTTGAAGAGGAACTAGCCTCTTGAGAGGCATTTGCTACGAGAAAAGCTGAGTATCTGCTGATCCTGATCAGTGGGAATGAAGAATGCCTTCACTTAAGAGACCCTGTAACTGCTTCTCATACAAGGGCAGATTCCTCCACAAACCTAGTGGGCCAATGTCTCCTGATTGACTCAACCGCTGTCTGACCATCTGATCATAAACCTGGCCTCCCAGAAACGTGGTCTATCTCCTTCAGGCCAGCTCAAGGTTCCAAATAAGAGATGAGCAATTTGAAATCATCTGAGAGTCATTTCTAGCACGGTACGAGTAAAACCCTTTCAATGACTAGCAAAAAGCAACAAGCTTTAAAAATAGAGTGAAACTAATCCAAAATGTGACCCTTAAAGAGCCTTAGTTGAGAAACTGAGCCCATTAAGACAGACAGGGTCTGGAGTTTCTGCAGTGGCTCTGTGGTAACAAACCAGACTAGCATTCATGGGGACTCGGTTTCAATCCCTGGCCTTGCTCAGTGGGTTAAGGATCCAGTGTTGCTGTGGCTGTGGTGCAGGCCGGCAGCTGCAGCTCTGATTCAGCCCTAGCCTGGGAACTTCCGTATGTCATGGGTGCGGCCCTAAAAAAGCAAACAACAACAACAACAACAACAACTGATCAATCTCTGATCTCCACAATAATCCCTCACAAGGGACTTCCTCCAGCATCCAGCACCTCTCTCCTATAAACATAACAAATTTGTTTTATTTTAACAACCTTTTAATTTTGGAATGATCTTAGAATTACAGAAGAGTTGCAAGGATAGCACGGTGGAGCTCCTGTATACCCCTCACTCCGTTTCCCTTGGGTTAACATCGGACATGACCACGCACATCTGTCCAAAGAAAAACCCTATGTTCGTAGATGACTGTGAACTGAAGAGCAGACGTTATTTGTAGTTTCCTCCAGGAGCCCATTGGGGCACCACGGTGCCTTCAGGCTCTAGACCCCCTGAGTCTCCCCGGTCTGTGAGTTGCTCCGTCCTCCCTCAGTTTCCTCCCTTGACACTTTTGATGAGTATTTTGTAGATATGAGTGATTTGGCAGGAGAGGGTTCCCTGACGACCACCTGACTTCTCCCTGGTGATGTTCACTGGATCAGTTGGATAACACAGTGTTTACCAGCTTTCTCCACTTGCAAAGTTCTTGTTTTCCTTTTCCATACTCTAGCCTTTGAAAGCAAGTCTAAGTCCAGCTCAGGGTCGGGGGGGTGCAGAGGGACACAGCTCCCCGTCCTGAACGTGGGAGTAGCAACATGTATCACTTGGAATTCTCTAAGGAAGATCTGTCTCTCCTCTTTCCCTCATTGACTTTTTAAATTTTTTTTTAGGTCTGCACCTGCAGCATATAGAAATTCCCGGGCTAGGGGTCGAATTGGAGCTGTAGCTGCCAACCACAGCCACAGCAACACAGGATCTAAGCCTCATCTACGACCTATGTGAGATTCTTAACCCACCGCGTGGGGGAAGGGATCAAGCCTGCATCATCATGGATACTAGTTGGGTTCATTGCCGCTGAGTCACAGTGGGAACTCCCGTCACAGATTTATTTATTCAATCATAATATCAATAAGGGCTCAGGTGGACTTGTAAGGTCTTAGAGTTTGGGTTATAATCCAGTGCTATATGATTGACTTTATTGCCAGCCCCTTAAGAGACCTGGAGAGGCCAACTCTCTGCCCTCTAGGCACTGCTCCACTTGACTGGCCCAACCCTGGCCCCACTCTCCAGTTGAGCTTGGGGTTAACCACAGTGCAGTTGCCCTGCTCCCTTGAAGATTATCTCGCTCCCCGCCCCCAGCCTCAGCACCATCCAAGGGGCAACACCAGGACTGAACCCAGAAGCCAGAGGTGGGCTGATCCAGAAACACAAAGGCTCGTGCTCCATGGGGGTGCGTCCAGTTCCACCGACACAGGCAAGACGCGCGTGTGCCAGAGGCCATGAGCAGTGTCCTCGGAGGTGAGCTGTCTGCACACACAAGCTGCCGCCAGTGTGTTATTAGGAAAGCATGACCACCTGCCACGTTTTTCCTCTCTCTGATAAAATTTCCAAGTTTGAAACCAAGTTCAAATCTCCTTTCCACGTGTGCATGCGTCCTTACGTTTCATGTTTCTTTCCTATTTTGAGTACAGAGGAAGTCCACAGTTTAAAAATGGAAACGAGACTTGGCTTCTTTACCTGCACCTCCTTTTAGCATCAAACCATGGCAACGTCATATACACAGTTCATCATAAGTTTTCATAGCCAATTCATGCTGCCAGGCGCTGCTTTCAATCTGCTTATTTATGATCAATGTGAATTTGTATATCAAACTTGACTTTATGTTTTTTAATAGTATGGTGAAATCATAAGTCATACTGAAAACTGGAGAGGGCAAGGACAGCTGAAGACTCCTCCTGATCTAGTCTGTGTGTCCATTACCAGCAGTAAAAACTTCAAATATCACCTCAGTCCTGAGTTAGTGAAGAGCACGGGCCAGGCTGTGTCAGGAGCTGTAACAGCAGCCAGGAAACAACACGTGTTTCCACACCATCAGCGGATGGATGTGCAAGAGAGGACACTGTGCTTACATGTGTCTTCCAGGATGAGTGGGTCCTCTTCTCTTCCCATGAAAGTGCAGCTGCTTTCATGGAAGATCACAGGGTGTCTCCCCAGCAATGAGAAACAGCTCTGTTCCCAATAACACAGATTACAAACCCTAAAGGCAAAACTGAGGCTCCTCCTGGAAATGTCAGCCTGAGACGTAGGCTTCAATGGATGCATGTCTACAGGCCCCTAAAAGGGCACATTCCTTTAAAACCTGCTTTGCTTCATTCTGCTTGAAATTATCCACCCAAAGAGGATGTGCCCCCATATTCGTGATCCCACCAAATCTGTACTATATCAGGGCTGTACATTCACCTTCTTTATTTTGAATAGAAAAGTACTAAGGGGAGAAAGAATTGCTGACATGACATCAATCAAGGCTGGTTTGGGAAGCTTTTGGATGTCACAGAGGTTACTTGATAGGATGGGTAAAAAAGAATAACAAAACTAATGAAAGAGAAAGACATTTATCACAGATTTTGTAATTATTTACGGGTGTGAGGCCTCACAGTTGAGGGAGTTGTAAAATAAGCTTTGCAAAAATTTCTTCAAAGAGTAATACACTAGCGAGTTCCCATCATGGCTCAGCAGGTTAAGAACCTGACTAGTGTCCATGAGGATGCAGGTTAGATCCCTGGCCTTGCTCAGTGGGTTAAGAATCTAGCATTGCTATAAGCTGTGGTGTAGGTGGCAGACGCGACTCAGCTCTGGTGTTGCCATGGCTGTGGCATAGGTTGGCAGCTGCAGCTCTGATTCGACCCCTAGCCTGGGGACTTCCATATGCCGCAGGTGTGGCCCTAAAACAAAAAAGGTAGTATACTAAGTGGTCATGTGACAAAGCTGGAGCAATGTGGTTTTCCAAAGGTAGGGGTTGTGGTGGGTGAGGAAATCGGGTGAAGATGGTCATGAGGTACAAACTTCCACTTCTGAGATAAACAGGTTCTGGGGATGTGATGCGTAGCACAGTGACTAGAGTTAATAATACTATATTGTATATCTGAATGTTGCTAAGAGGGTAGATCTTAAAAATTCTCATTACAAGAAAAACCTCTGTATGGTAATTGGTGTTAACTGTTGTGGTGATCATTTCGCAACACGTACATGTATGGGATCGTTATATCACTTACACAGTGTTATATGTCAATTATATCTTTTTTTAAATTACTTAATGAATTTTATTACAATTTATAGATGTACAAAACTCATCACAACCAAATTTTATAGCACTTCCATCCCAAACCCTCAGCGCATCCCCCCACCCCCAACTTGTCTCATTTGGAAACCATAAGCTTTCCAAAGTCTGTGAGTCAGGATCTGTTCTGCAAAGAAGTTCATTGTGTCCTTTTTTTAGATTCCACATGTAAGTGGTAGCATTTGATGTCACTTATATCTTAATAAAACCAAGGAGGGGCATAGCGGGGAAGAAAGATTGACTGAAATAGCTGTTCACAGTTTGGATCAATTTCCAGTGACTTTACTCTTTTAAAGTCCTCTACCACAAATTAGGAATGAAAATATAACTTGATCTGGAAAATGTGTTAGGCTCAAAATGTGGCCCTAGTTTGCATAAAACTGACATGAAGGGAGGATAGGAAAAGTGGTGATGTGATTTTATATATATCAGCATAGTGAGCTAATGGTGATTCTATAGTTTATTTTTTTATATAAAATTTTTTTTACAATTAGTAGTAGTAGAAACTTGGACTCTTTACATTTACATTCCAGGAAGCTTATGTATTCAAGGTGACCAAAAGCTTTTCCTGGATCTTGGTGATAGAAAGGACAGCCATCACTATACATCTGAGGTCCCCTTATGTCAGGTATGAATTGTATTCCTAGTGGAATGGGAAGTCATCAAAATACTTAGCTCTGGCTGCTCTTTAGAAGCCAGCTCTTCAAGGTCAAGGGAAGGTTTAGGTTCAGTCAGGGATAAGATCTGGCCCAGGTCCAAGAGGATTATAGAGGCGAGGGGGTGGGGCTGAGCTACATTCTGGAGATGGAGCCAAGTGAGTTTGCGGGTTCACTGATGGACTAAATGTGTGGAATGGGGACAAAATGAAATTGCATGCAACGTCAATCCACTCACCTCAACACCTTAGAGCACATTTTTTTTTTTCCTTTTACGGTCATACCTGTGGCATATGGAAGTTCCCAGGCTAGGGGTTGAATGGAAGCTACAGCTGCCAGCCACTACCACAGCAACACCAGAACTCACCCGCATCTGTGACCTATACCGCAGCTCACGACCATACCAGATCCTTAACCCACTGAGTGGGATCAGGGATTGAACACGAGTCCTCATGGATACTAGTCGGGTTCATTTCCACTGAGCCACAATGGGAACTCCTAAGAGCACATTTCTGAAGAACATCTAATGACCTGGGATACTTCACATTTTAAGCCAGGTTGGAGAACTTTTCTGCAAATAGCCAGACAAGATATACTTTCAACTTTGTGAATCATAGGGCCTCTGTGACAGTTAATCGAATCCACTGTTGAGGCAGAGACAATGTGTAAAGGAATGAACACGGGCCAGAGTTGGCCAATCTCTGTATTTTATACATACCACATGCACACACACCTCAAATTATAAGACAATATGTGCTATTTGTAATTGATTAAAGAAACCTTTAGGAAGGAACTATGTACTGCAATATTAATAATGATTATTTCTATGGTGCTTATTTTCTTTTGCATGTTTTAAGTATTTTTTTATCTTTTCCTTTTTTTTTTTAGGGTCACACCCATGAAATATGGAAGTTCCCAGGCTAGGGGTTGAATTGGAGCCACAGCAACCCCAGGTCCGAGCGGCATCTGCAACTTGCACCACAGTGCACAACAAAGCTGGATCCTTAACCCATGGAGTGAGGCCAAGGATTCAGCCCGAGTTCTCACAGATCCTAGTTGGGTTCTTTACCTGCTGAGCTATGACAGGAACTCTTGTTTTAAGTATTTTAAGAAATTCCCCCACATATGTATTCCTTTTATAATCAGATAACACCTACCAAAAAAAAAAAATAGGTGTGTAATTCTACCTTGAAAAATCTACAAATGAAAACAAAGTTGGGATTTTATGTTTTGATATTCTGTCGTTGATATTTTCAAATGGAGATTTTTTTAATATAAAAATACTCATGAAAAAAGGTCATCAGTAAATAAATTATAAATCTGTAGTTGTCAAGAAAATAACCTGTCCTGCTTCCTAGAACTGGAGTCTGTGTGCGGAACAGGGAAAGCTGTTTTTTTGTTTTGTTTTGTTTTTTTGATTGCACTGGCCGAGTCTCTGGAAAAGATTGCATCTTGAATTAGCAGCTTGACCATTTGCTGTCCAGGTAAATATTGTGTTGCTAGGACTAAAATCGTCCTGCCATGTGGGTCACCCTATCATATAATTAGCCTCTTATCGTATCAGGTGCAAATCAAACCAGCAGCAGTCGCTGTTAATGTGGTAACTGAACAAACCAGAAACCCTCTTTCATGAATGCACATCTGACACATCTGGTTTAACAGGACCACCATCCCACTGCAGACACCAGGAGGGCTATTTCCCGGCATATTCAACACCAAGTGGAACCTGAGGGTGCACAGGACACCTTAAGAAGTGCTCAGCTATCTGAGTCACCTTGATCCCTTACCTGTCCTTAGCTGTATCTCTGTGCATCTTGTCAGTGCCCTGGCCGAGGAACTGGGCAGAGGGTAAAATTTAACCATAAGTGTCCCATGGTTCAGGGACAAAGTCCTCAGGCTCCCCCATTCACCTTATTCTGCACCAGGTTCACTGACTCTAATCACCCTATCCGGTCCTCCCCAGAAGGCTGGGCTGCACTACAATCCTGCCTCCCCCCCTGCCCGCTCCTCCCTTCCCCCTTTTTCCAGGTGTTGATCAAAATGAAGTACTGCAGCTCACGCCCCATTTCCAGTCCCCTTCCAGGAAACCCACCCTGGCCACTGTCTTCTCCTCTGTTGCCAAATGTTATCCAGTCCTCAATGTGGCTGGAAGCCATCACCCAATAAGCTGTAAACCGCTGAAGAGCCGTCTCTGGTTCCTCTCCTCTCACTGCACTGGGCACACACTGCATAGGCTCCAAGGGGCAGATCTGCTGAGTGACCCCTGCAAGCAGCCTGCCTGCGTTCTGACGCTGCTCTTCCACTCACCAGCTAAGCAAGTTACTTAACCTCTCTGCCTGTTTCCTCATCTGTGAAACAGGGATCATGACAGGCAATTACAATACTTCATAACAGTTGCTGTGAAGACATACAGCCTATGCAAATGTTGTAAAGTGGATTAGATTAAGTATATCAGATTAAACAAGAATGTTGTCATATGCAAAACAGTGAGAAGAGGGCTGGCATTTTGACTGTCCTACTTGCGTGTTTGCTTAAAAAAAAAAATACAGAAGACGGATTCAGTCTCACATTTTCCACATTGCTCTCTCCAATGGCAACAACGACCTTTCTCTAACTTTCAGCAGACTATCAGTGTAAGGAATGAATGAAACTGTTTTAGATCTTGCAGTCTTGCGTTTTTGATCCTCCATTACAGCTGGCCAATTCACTTCTTGATGAAAGATAATAATATCTGCACCAAGGAGTGCTCATTATGTGCCAAGTGCTGTATGTTAATTATTTAATATAAACCTTGAAACATCTTGGGGAAGGTATTGCTTTAATTCCCTTCCATAGGTGACGAGCCTGAGACTGAAAGGCTAAGCATCTTGTCCAAGGTCACAGGGCTTGGAAATGGCTGAGCCAGGGCTGTTTTCCTCCTGGTGAATCACCCATTGCTCACAGCACAGTTCTAGATGTATCAGAGATGTTTACTAATTACACAGTTTGGCTAAATGACTGATTCATTTAATCACTGCTTATTGATGGCAACTGGAGGCCAGACATCAGGAGGGCACAGATTAGAAATGCTCCCTGTTATCACCAAGTTGAAGTCTGATGGGGAACACAGACAAATCAAGGAGCAATTACAAGGCAATGTGATGGGTGCTATTACGACAGGGAAAGTACAGAGTGACTAGGGAGGTACAGGATTAGCACAGGAGACAGGCATGGGGGTCGGCAGAGAACAGAAAAGGTTCCCCCTCCGCCGGAAGTGAGGCTTTAGTGATGCCAAAGGAGGGGCCGGGGTTGAAAGGGGGAAGAAGTCCAGGGGGAAGCAGGACAACTCATGGTATAGCTAGGGACCAAGAACGAGGCATGGCTAGGGAGGACTGCAGGGAGAAGGGGAGCTCCTCCAAGCATTAAATAAGATTTCTTTCAACAAAGTGGGTGGTGGACAGCTTGGGTCAGGCTTTTCTTTACAGCCAGCAAACTGATTAGTCAGGCTCCTTTGCCCCAGAGGAAGCGGCATCCTTACGACAGAATCAGGGAGCCATTGGCCCTTCCAGGGCCCTGCCACCCTCTTAAGGTACTTGACTGCTGGGCTGGAGGGAACGGCGGCCTATGTCAATAACTTATTTGTTATTGTTCAATAACTTACTTGGGTTCCATATACACTGGCAAGATCCTCATTATATTGATATACGCCTTCTTGCATTTCTTTATGGACCCAGTTTTTGAGCATCTACCTTGCACAAGGCATGAAGCCAAAGTCGGGGGGTATAGCGATTTAATAGACAATTATAGACACCCAAACCCACTCATCCTCACAAAACCAACATACTCATCCCGGTGACCTCATGCAACTCTAATTAGGTAAAGTATGTCCACTTCTTTAACTTCCTCCTCCAAATCTCTAGGTCATTTGAACTTATGGACAGAAGACTGTAAAAGACTGTGACAAATTCATTCTTTTGGACCACAAATACAAGCTTGTTCTCTAACAGTGGTGTTCCAGAAGTATCATCTGTGTCTTCAACATATGCTGTTTTAGAATATCAAGACTTTATTAGGGGAGTTCTCTTGTGGCATGTGGGTTAAGGATCCAGCATTGTTCCTGCAGCGGCTTGGGTCACTGCTGTGGCACAGGTTTGATCCCTGGCCGGGGAATTTCCATATGCCGAAGGCGCAGGGCACCGCCTCCCCCCTCCCTCCCAAAAAAAACCCAGACACAGGAGGGCAGACACAGAGATCAAACAATGCATCCTGATATCCAATAGGGGACCTGGTGACACTGAATGTCAGTAGCTTGTCTGCTGCTCAAGTTTATTGGTATCAGGATGGTGATGAAATTTTCTAGGACATCAGAGGTTTCATCTCAGCTCATTAGTGTTCAAAAGGATTTTCTTTTTTGTTTTTTCCTTTTTGTTTCCTCATGCTGGGTCTCCATACAGACAATACAGCAACAGCCTAAAACAAGGGCCTGGTTGCCATTTTTTAACACTTTTACAAAGTGTACCCGTGTTATCTGCATATTTCTGAAGAAACTGTTACAAATTCCTGGAACAAGAAGATAATGGCATGAATTCACTGCCTGAAGTTATAAAGCAGAAAATTCTCCTTCAGGGAAAGGTCTGCCAAAAGGTCTGGGCAGCCAAAAGAATGACACATTTTTCTCTGTATATCCACTGATTTATAATAATGAACATTTAATCAACAACAAAAATCCCAAGCATCAGAGTATGTTCTGAGTAACTGAGTCTTTGATTATGCCTAAGAACCAGACTGCCTCCACATACCCTAAGACACAAGATAGGAGGTCCCCACTGTTCTGACGCGGTGTGAAGGGATCACAGTGTCAAGTGCAGAGCGCCCCGCACTTGCCCAGCCCCACTGGGAAGCGCAGACGTATACAGCGAGTAGAGAGGAGAGACTGCGTGTTTCAGCCAACCTTATCGAGGCCAAGGCAATCATGTGATAATGTGTGAATGAATCAGAAGGGGGGTGGCCGGGCATTTCTGTCCTCACAGCAACATTCACACCTCACGTCCAGCCAGCTCTCATTTTCCTCTGCTGAGTGTTTACTAACTACTTTTGATGCAAGACTCTGAATCCCCATCTGACTAATCTGCTCAGAGCAGAAGCTCCGTCAGAACCATACCCTGTACCAGGGACGCCTGCATTGCTGAAATACCCTGCCAAACTCCCAGAAGGCAAGGTCTTCTGCTGCCATTTTTCTTCCTCTGGAAATGGTGGCCTCAGGTCACTCATTCACTCATCATGCATTTTTATTGTGCACTTATTAAGTGCCAGGCACTGCACTGGGCCCTGGGACACAGACTGGATGTGGGAGGCGTGGTCTCTGCTTCATGGAGCTCCTGGGGTGGTTGAGAAGCTGAATATGAAACGAATGAAGGCCAACTGGTTGACAGCTAAGACAAACTGGGTCCTAACAAAGGGAGGACCTAAACTAAACTGCCTACATGGTTTTTCCTTTGCTCCCCTTCCTCCCCTCAAATGTACACAAGTAAGTTTTCAGTCAGCTTCGTTCCTTAGGATATGTGATATCAAGGGTGCCAAGTGCAGGGTGCAACCTCCCCAGGGTGGCTGCTGTAGGTTTGGGCGCCCCCTGTGCTGAGGTTATCCAAAGATCTGTCTGCCGCGTATCAGCACCTGATTGAAAATCCGCACAGGAGTGGAGTTCCTGTTGTGGCTCAGCGGTAAGGAACCCGACTAGTACATGTGGGGATGCAGGTTTGATGCCTGGCCCTACTCAGTGAGTTTAGGATCCCACGTTGGTGTGGCTGTGGGTGGGTCAGCAGGTGTAGTTCAGATTTGACCCTAGCCTGTGAACTTCCATATGCCATGGGTGTGGCCCTAAAAAGACAAAAAAAAAAAAAAAAAAGGAAAGAAGAGAAGAAAAGAAAAATTTGCACAGGAGCAAGGAGAACTTTATGAGTCCTTTTACTTCCTCTGCAGTCCACCTCCCACGTCCATGCATTTCACGTCTCTTGCTCAAAATGGACCATCCAAATGCCAGGATTGATCACGAGTTTCTGAGCAGCTTTCACCAACAAAGCAGTCTGAGCCTTCCCAGAGGTGGCCTTGCCATCTGTGAACCCTCTGGTTCATTCCCAGAGAAGCTCTCACAAAATGCCCTGAAGCTGGATGGTGCTGCTAAGACCCAAACTCACTCCTTCAAGTCTTCACACAGGAAGAATCCAATTACTCACAGTGGCAATGAGAGTGACAAGGATTATAAATCCGTATATGAGGATCTCCTCACAAAAGTGAAATCATCACCAGCCTGCTTCACCCTCGGGGCCCGAGGCCATGCCAGCACTTGGATGCATTTTCACTCTTCCCCTAGGGTGCCACCAAGACATGGGTCTCAGGACAAACACGCCTCCTGTGTCATTTCCTTGGACATTTATTCTCTCAGCCCACCCAGCAGGAAATACTCACAGCACGGGTGTCAGAGCAGGCTGGACCAGATCTGTGTGTGGTGCTGGTGGCACCACAGCCAGGCCTGAGCTCCAGGAGTTTGAGAAAATAAAATTAGAGCTGGAAGGTTTGTCACGAATGGGCTTCCAAGCCCATCTCAGACTCCTGTTTGGGGGGAGCATACTGGCAGACAGAAGAAAGTTTTTCAAATATGGATTTGCTTGAGGTCTTCACTCGCCCCTCCCCCCTTAGAGAAGGAGAATATACCTACAGAAAACAAGAAAAAGCTTCAGGCCGTAAGAGTCCTAAGATGCATCTATTAACCCCAAACTCCCTACTGTACAGCACAGGGAACTATATCCAGTCTCTTGGGATAGAACACGATGGAAGATAGTACGAGCAAAAGAATGTATGTATATGTACGGCTGGGTTACATTGCTGGACAGCAGAAATTGGCACAACATTGTAAATCAAGTATACTTCAATTTTTAAAAAATTAAGGATTTCCCACTGTGGCTTGTGGGTTAAGAACCTGACTAGTATCCATGAGGATGCAGGTTCAATCCCCAGCTTCGCTCAGTGGGTTTAGGATCCCGCATAGCTGTGGCTGTGGTGTAGGCCAGCAGCTGCAGCTCCAATTGAATCCCTAGCCTGGGAACATCCATATGCTGCAGGTATGGGCCTAAAAAGAAAAAAAAATTTTTTTTTTTTAGAAAAGAGTCCCATGATGGAAAATCTCAGCCAAATGCCCTTCTGGACTATTGCTAGCTATTCCTCAGGCTGGTCCCCGCCCATCCCACTCTGCCCATCTTGTCCTTTAGGACCAGAGAATGTCCCCTCAAGGAGGACCAGCCCTGGACAGCTATGCAGAGAACTCTTGTCCCCAGAGCCCTCATCCAGGGGCCAGGCACTTGGCAGGCTTCCTGTGTGCAAATCCTCATCTTGACCCCCGAATGAAACAGCATCTCCCATGAATCAATTCTTTAAATGAGCTTTGAGGTTTGGGAACTTGCCCAGGGTCAGGTGCCTGTGAAGAGAGCTGAGTTGAAACCCTAGGCATTGAATCGAGGAGCCTGTTCTGTAAAGGCCTCCCCAGTTCTTGTCTGAGCATCCAGGCCTCAGCGAGGCTGCCAGCTGCCAATATCTGCAGTGGCTAAACTGTGGGATGTGGGAGGTGGGTCTCATGTGGTGTGTGACTATTATGACCACAGATCAAACAAACGCTTTAATTCTTTAAAGGGAAAAGGACGGTGTGACTCGTGGATATGGACTGGTGACTTTGTCCGATAAGGAGACAGTGATGTCCCTGCCTGGGGCTGCAGACAGGGCCGCTGCTTTGGGAGCAAATGTGGGACAGACCAAGCGCAGGAATTTTTGGCCCTCAAGTACATTCACAGAACACAGAGGAATTCAGCACGCAAGTACATTCCGGTATCTTCACAGGAAGGATTTAGAATCAGCCCCTTTCAACTGCCGTCTTCAGGGACAAACACTGAGTTCTTACAGGATCAAATCAGAATAAGACCGGAGTTCCTGCTGTGGCTCAGCGGGTTAAGAACCTGACTAGTATCCATGAGGATGTGGGTTCGATCCCTGGCCTTACTCGGTGAGTTAAGGATCTTGGCGCAAGCTACAGTGCAATTAGAAGATGTGGCTCAGATCTGGTGTTGCCGTGTCTGTGGCGTAGACCTCAGCTGCAGCTCTGATTCGACCCTTCGCCTGGGAACTTCCATACCTAAAAAAAAAAAAGATACCCAGAGCTGCAGGGCCTTGGAGAGGATTTGAAAACTTAACCCCCCACCTCAGCCGACCTCAGCTGCATCAGGGAGCAGATGACCCTGGCTTCTGCCTGACTCCAGGCTGAAGATCACCAACCTCAGGGGAAAAGGAACAGACTGCTTTGGATGAGGGAGGCCCGTGAAGTGACCGCTCTGGGCAACAGGAGGATTAGCGTGCCGCCTAGCTCCCCGGGAGGCTTGTTTTTTTGGGGGGGGCCGAACCCGAGGCATATGGGGGGTCCCAGGCTAGGGGTCAAATCAGAGCTGTAGCTGCCAGCCTACACCACAGCCACAGCCACACCAGATCCAAGCTGAGTCTGCGACCTACACCACAGCTCATGGCAATGCCAGATTCTTAACCACTGAGCGAGGCCAGAGATCGAAACTGTGTCCTCATGGATCCTAGTCAGATTTGTTTCTGCTGAGCTACGATGGGAACTCCAGGAGTTCTGTTCAGAGCAGGCAAGAGGCTTCAGATCAGGAAATCCTCCACGCCTCGTAGAAGATGATCACAAATAACAAGAGTTGTGACAGCTCCCATGAATTGAATGCACACCAGGTCGATGAGGTCTATGCCATAAAATCTGCTCACAGATGCTCAGGCAAGCCTTCCCAGAGCTCTGGCAGGGGGTTCCAGCATCATACCCATTTTATTTTACTTTACTATTTTATCTTTTTAGGGGTGCATCTGTGGCTTATGGAAGTTCCCAGGCCAGGTGTTGAATTGGAGCTGCAGCTGCCAGCCTACACCATAGCCACACAACTCGGGATCTGAGCCACATCTTCAACCTATACCACATTGATCCTTAATCTACTGATCAATGCCAGGGATCAAACCCACATCCTCATGGATACTAGTCATTTTAAAGATGAGCACAGTGAGGTGGAGGGAGGTCTGACCTCAAGTCTGTCCTAAGCAGGACCCTGCCTCAGGCAACCTCTGACCTCCTGAGTGGCCCTGCACACTGCCCTCCCGGTGGCTGACCCCACCTGAGAAGTGAAAAGGAATGGAAGCTCTCTTTTTCAAAGGAAAACTTAGGATAAACCGGTTTGCTAGAATCTGTTATAGACTCACTCTCTACTCCAAAAATTTTCAGAGATAACTCAGATAATCTCTTCAGACAAAACGTTGGGGAGTTCCCATTGTGGCGCAGCGATTAATGAATCTGACTAGGAACCATGAGGTTGTGGATTCGATCCCTGGCCTTGCTCAGTGGGTTAAGGATCCAGTGTTGCTGTGAGCTGTGGTGTAGGCTGGCGGCTACAGCTCCAATTAGACCCCTAGCCTGGTCCATATGCCACGGGTGTGGCCCTAAAAAGCAAAAAAAAAAAAAAAAAAAAATGGGTACATCACAGGAGCCTCAAAAACCTCCGCAGTAGAGCCACTGCCCTGGGAAGGGCCCGAGCACTTCATTTCCACACAGCTGGGAAGTCCTGAAGGGGGACATTGAGGCAGGGGATGCCCTGACTTCACGGTCTGTTAGAAGCAGGCTGGAGGAAATAAACAAGTTATTTTGTTCGCAGACTCACGTGCTCCATCTCCAAGCCAGTGGGGAGAGTCCTTACAATTCAGTGACTAATCAGATGAGGGGCCGTAAAACACACCCCTGAATGTCATCACAGCCCAGGCATTTGCACCGGGAATCCAGAAATAAGCTGTCACCAAAGGGATGTGTGCCCGCTGGAAATAATTTCCAGAACATGTTTCGTAATCAAGGGCTGGGACTCAGCGAGCCAGGCGGGAAAGGTCAAGACCAGCCCCTCGTCCTGTGCTGCCGGCCTCATCTCCTGCCCACCAGGGCCCCATGCCGGCTGCCCCCTCTGGCTGCCCTGGCCCTGAGTCCCCAGGTCCCTTCCCAATGACCTCCAAGTCCCTTCCTAAAGACCCCCAGCAGAGCCAACTGTCCTGGTACCTTGTCCTGCCGTGTCATCTCACGTTCCCTAAAGGCAGATCCCACTGCTACCCGGACTTGCCTTGAACATGTTTTGAGTAACTGTTAAAAATTAATGAGCATTTTATTCACTAGGCATTTAGGGGTCAAGTAATTACTGGTAGCAGATTCTCCACTTATCAAACATGCCTGAATTAAATGATATGTTTCAGAATAACTTTTCCGAGTAACATCTACTTGGGGGTAGAAAATGTGAATGACGATTTTAAATGAATAGGAAAGAATTCTGCCCGGAGAAAGTGCATATTCAAATAAACTTTTCCAGCATAAAGCTAACAAGTATATTAGCTGCTGAGAAGAATGCAGACATTCAGTGAGTAGATTTATGAAAATTTGTTCTTTGGGAACCCTTTTGGATGGGGATTCTAGGGGTCCAGAGAAGAACAGTTTTCTCAATGCAACCTGGATTCCCCCAACTGAAAAGGACCCACAAGATGAGTTTTATTTCCCAGGGCAGCAGTGGATCTCCTACGGATGCCTTTTAAACACTTGTAACTTAATTTCTTAAGAACAAGACAGTTACCTCATTGCGTGTGTTTACTGAGCAGAGTCATCTGTGAAGTCAATCACTGACAACACCAAGAGGACAAAGTGTACCCGCCTAAGGAGGGGGGCTGGCAGTGGGGTGGGGGTTGGGAGGGACTGATGGGGCTTGACTGGGGAACTCAGGGTTAAGGTTCTGCCACACAGAAGCTCCTGTCTCTGCAGACACAGGCCAGGGCTTAAGAATGAATTTGCTTCTGCCATGAATTCAGTCATTGCCTTAAGGATCTGTAACACTGAGAATCTGAAACCCTTTGATTCTGGATCCCTTTAGAAAATTCACAAACCTGTGAATGATTCACTTTGTCGCTGGAGGAAAATCAAATCTGGGAAAGATCTGGGCTGGTTAGTGAATAATTTGGAAGGGACTGGTGGTTATCTAACAAGGGAAGGAAAGGGCTAGTGGGGTGCCTGTGCCTGACAAGCATGGGTGCTAGGCACCCACACCCAGGCTCCAGGAACCAAACAGAAAGGACCTTACTGAGCAAGGGAATGGGGGTGCAAAGTGACTGGAAAGACCTTTTTCATGCTCGGCTAACACGTCCTGTGGGTCTTTGGGGGGATGAGGGAGCAGGGCAGTTATGGGTCTGGGATGATTCAGAACAGCTAAAGGGGAAGAAAAGCATCAATTCAGTCAAGTGCCAAATCAACAAGTACGGATTTACTACGTGGCATCAAGTGTGCCTGAGAGACGCCAGGAGTAACACCACGGCCGTCACCCTGTCCTGTCCCAGAGCTTATGTGTGTGAAGAGACAGGACTGATCGTCACTCTCTTTCATTTTTCATTAGCTTTATAAAACAAACCGCCTCAATTTCCCACTTGACTTTGCCCTTAGAAACACAGATGCAAAGGAGGGGTATCCAAGCTTCACCATAAAAACTAATCTACATGCCTACGGTTTCTTGTTTCAACAACTACCCAGGGAGGCAATAATGTGATCGTGTTATTAAAACACAATCTGTGTTTGTTCGCAGGTGCACTCAAGCGCTCGCACAGGGGCCACGGGGGTGGGGTGGGAAGGTGGTGCTGAATGCTGAGGGTAGAAAGGTATGGAGTTCCTAAACTACAATGTTACCGAGATGTAAGTTGCAGAGAATAAATTGCCTGGGTTTAAAGCATAAAATCTGGTGAGTTTTGGTGGAATATTACACCGTGAAACCAGAACAAAATATAGAACATTTCCAATGCCCATTTACAAAACACCTGCCTTCCTGCCCTGGAGCCACTGCTCATCTTTGTCACTACTGATTAGTCATGGTACTGGGAAAAGGCACTGCACCTGACTCCACCTCAAGGCTTTTCAGTTAGGGGTGGGGGGAGGTATTAAAGCACAGGTATATTTCATTTTGCTCAACTACACACAACAGTAGCAGGAGAGACAGGGCTTCAGAAAGTCAAAAGAAGGCCCGGGGCAGGGATGGCGGGGTCGGGGTAGGGTGGGGGCGTGTGTCTCAGAGTCAGCAGAACCTGTCCTCCAACCATCCAGCTGTTTGGTGGCTGTTTTTACAACCTGCAAATGAGAAGGAAAGCCACGCCCCAGCAAACTGAACTCAGAACTCAGGTCTTTACCGACAATCTTTGCACTGCACCTCCAGAAAGCATCCTTTTTCTATTTTATTTCATTTCATTTTTATGGCCACATCTGCAGCATATGGAGGTTCCCAGGCTAGGGGTGGAATGGGAGCTGCTACTGCTGGCCTACACCACAGCCACAGCGACACCAGATCTGAGCCACGTCTGTGACCTACACCACAGCTCATGGCAATGCTGGATCCTTAATCCACTGAGCGAGGTGAGATTAAACCTGCATCCTCATGGATATGAGTCGGGTTCTTAACTTACTGAGCCACAACAGGAACTGCTTTTTTTTTTTAAATTACTCAATGAATTTTATTACATTTATAGTTGTACAACCATCACCACAACCTAATTTTATAGCATTTCCACCCCAAAACCCCAGGCCATCCCCCGACCCCCCAACCTGTCTCCTTTGGAAACCGTAAGTTTTTCCAAGTCTGTGAGTCAGTATCTGTTCTGCAAAGAAGTTCATTGTGAACAACTCCTTTTTTTCCTTTTTCAATGTATAACAGCTTATTCTGAAAAGTCAAAGGACCTCTTAATCTTTTCAATTAACAGAAATACACGCCACACAGCACACAAGGGACCTCAGCCACAGGGAAGGGTGGGGACTAGCTCTGGAACTATCCATGGAGAGTTTAAGAAAATTCCTACTGGCCTCTAAACAGAATAGCTCCTACTCTGATTTGCATTCTCTTTCATGTATTGGTATTGACTGCTGTCCCTGCTTTTCTTCTTTTAAACAGCTCTATTGTCCTGTACTTGACATAAAATACACTGTACATATTTAAAGGGCACTGTTTGATAATGTTTGACACATGTCACGCCCATGAAGCCAACACCCAAATCAATAAACAATTCTATTGCCCTTCCAAAGTTTCCTGGGGCCCTGCTTGCTCCGCCCCCCTTCCCTGTATTATCCACCACCTTCCAAGCAGACTCATCTACTCTCTGTAACTATGGATTAGCCTGCATTATTAAAATCTTATGCAAGTGGAATCATACAGCATGTACTCTTTTATTCAGCATAATATTTTCTTTTCACAGCTGCACCTTCGGCATATGGAAGTTCCTGGGCTAGGGGTTGAACTGGAGCTGTGGCAGCCGGCCTACACCATAGCCACCACGGCAACACTGAATCCAAGACACATCAACTTAGGGCAATGCCAGATCCTTAACCCACTGAGCGAACCTGCATTCTCACGGACACTATGTCGGGTCCTTAACCCACTGAGCCACATGGGAACTCCCAGCATAATTACTCTGAGATTCCTCCATATTGTCCCATAAATTCATTCATTTTCATCGTAGAGCAGTGTTCACTGTGTGGATGTACACAATTCACTCATCTATTCACCTGTCGATGGGCGGTTGGGGGCTATTACAGATCAGGCTGCTGTGAACCCTCCTGTTCATCTTTTGTGGACACAGTTCACTTCTCCTGGGTAAATACCTAGGAGTGGAATGCCTGAATCACATGGTAGGTGCATATTTATCTTTGTAGGAACCGGCCAGCTGTTTTAGCAAATGGTTGTATAGTCTGACATTCATTGCCACCAGAAGAATATGAGAACTGCAAGTGTTCAACGTCCTCGCAATACTGGCTCAGTCTTTTTAATTTTTGGCCATTCAGATAGGTGTGATGGCATCTCATGGTGCTTTTAATTTGCAGTTCCAGTGACTAACAATGATGAATATCTTTTCGTGTGTTTATCTTTGTTGAAGTAACTGTTCAAATCACTTGAACTTTTAAAATTGGGTTGTTTACTTATTAAGTTTTAGTTCTTTATATATTCCAGATACAAATCTTTTGTAGATATATGATGTCCAAATCTCTCTCCCAATCTGTGCATGGACTTTCCATTCCTTCGAGAGTGCCTGTTAAACAGCAAAGGATTTTTAAATTTGGATGAAGCCCAATTTGTCTTTTTTTTTTTTCTTTTATGCATCAGGCCTACAATATTGTATCCAAATAAATCTTTTCTTAACCTGGGGTTATGAAAAGTTTCTCCTATGTTTGCTTGTGAAAGTTTTTTAGACTTAGGTTTATATTTAGGCCTATGTTTTAATGCCTCTTTAACTTTTGTATGTGGTACAAAGTATGGGTCAAAGTTTATGCTTTTGCACATGGGTATTCAACTTTATTAGCACTATGTCTTAAAAAGCCACTCCTTCTCCACTGAATTGCCTCTGAACCTTTGTTGAAAATTAGTTGTCCTATATGTGTAAGTTTATTTTTGTTTTCCCTTTTTTTTTTAAAGCAAGTTCCTAGGCCAGGATTGAACCTGTGCCATAGCTGTAACCAGAGCCATGGTAGTGGCAACTCTGGATCCTCAACCTGCTGAGCCCCCAGGGAATTCCATATTTTTCTGGACTCTACTCTGTTCCACTGATTTACTTACCATACTGCCTTGATTAGCACAGCTTTAAGACAAGCCCGTTCAGTTCGTTTTTGTGTTTATCTTTTTACAGCTGCACCTGCAGCATATGGAAGTTCCAAGGCTAGGGGTCGGAACAGAGCTGGAGCTGCAGCCCATGCCACAGCCATGGCAATACCAGAAACGAGCCACATCTGCCAATTAAGCTTGCCACAATGCTGGATCCTTAACCCACCGAGCGAGGCTATGTTAGGTCCTTAGCCCACTGAGCCAAAACAGGAACTCCTAAGCTTGCTCACTTTGTTTAGCCAGTAAGGAAGCTGAGGCCAAGGGTTAAACTGGGTTCCTCAAAGTCCAAAGTGCATTCCATAGGTGACACATGGTCTCCTAAGATTTAATTCTTCTACATGTAAGGAAAAACTATGCCGAGAAAATACCAGTACATATGACAGAGATCAACATAATTTTATGCAAATATAGTCTCATTTTTATGATGAAAACAAGGCTTAAATCTATGAAAAATACATTTTTAGCAAGAGCAAAGAAATACATTACAATCACAAAATGCCTAACTTTCCAACATTTAGGGAACCCCCCCCGGAACCCAGTCAAGGCTCGTTTCCATCCCTCAGGTGCTCCACAAGCTCTGAGCATCTCTGACCCTAGCATCTTGATGACACCAGCATTCTGTTTGCGTCTTCATTGTTGGCATGTGATGAGAACAATTTAAATTCTCAAATGTACCTGTATTTGCCTATATATTGTTGAAGAAGCCATGTTCTGGGACAGGAAATATAAGCAGTTCGGTGTGTGATGCAGCAGGATGTGTGGATAACCCCAGGAGCCTTGGAGGGGAGGTGGACATGAGTTGAAGTCTTCCCTCCATCACTCTGGTCAAGTTAGTCAACCAAGCTGTGGGGTCCTTGTCTTTTAAATGGAGCCTCATGAATTATCATGCAGATAAATCAGGTCATGCTGACAGCATTTAGTACGGCGCCTGGCAAATATCAGGCACAATTAGATGACAGTTCTTAAGAGTTTACCATCATTGTCATCCAAGGCCTCCCCCTTCCTCAGTGGCCCTGCACTGTTCTCCAAGCTCCCTACTGGCTCCCTCTGGGCCGGCTTCCAGATCTTTCTGTTTCTGTCACTTTCCAGCTCCTGGTTCCTTATATTTCTTGGTCTCAGCTTCCATGTGATACTCTGAATCGAGATAATAATCTCTCCTTTGTTTGCCACCACAAGTCTGCTCTCCATGTTGGTGAATCTGTTTCTGTTCTGTAGACAGGTTCGTCTATGCCATATTTTAGAGCCCACATATATCCAAGTACTTGTGATAGAACATAATGGAGGATCACGTGAGAAAAAGAATGTATGTATATGTATGACTGAGTCACTTTGCTGTATAGCAGACATTGACAGAACATTGTAAATCAACTACAATAAAAATTAAAAAAAAAAATAATCCCTCCTTCGTGAATGCTAGATGGAGGGGTCTCTCGTTGTCGTTACCACAGAGGCCTCCCTGCAAAGACAGGCGAATTAGCTCCTCCTGACTCGTGGTCCTCACAGACCGTGATGCAGTTCTGGGTTTTCTGGGGGTGCTATTACTCCAGGGGGTCCAGAAAGGGGTGCTGGGCCATATGCATGGTGGGGTTATGACAAAATGCATCGTATGGGCGGTGAGCTAAACCCTTTACCCCTCAGTGGGAGAGTTTAAATAAATCTGGTCTTCACAGGGCATAGAAAGCAAGGCTATGGGATTCAAATGACTGAAATTCCAAGAAGAAAAAAATAAAAAAAATTTCCTTCAATCCTCGACACTTTCGTTTTTCCACCGAATAAAACTTGAAAGTTCCTATTCTTTTTAAAAATTTTTTTCATTTTTTTTTTCTTTTTATAGCTGCACCTGCAGCATATGGAAACTCCCAGGCCAGGGGTTAAAACGGAGCTGCAGCTGCCGGCCTACGCCACAGCCATAGCAACACCAGATCCGAACCGCATCTGTAACCTATGCCATAGCTTGCAGCAACGCCGGATCCCTTAAACCACTGAGAGAGTCCAAGGATAGAACCTGCATTCTCACAGACACTGTGTCAGGTTCTTAACCCGCTGAACCGCTATAGGAACTCTGAAATTTCATATTCTTGATAAAAAAAAAAAAGTTAGCATTTGAAAAGAGGTACAGTGTTAGAAGCAACATGTCACATCAAAAATGATTTGACAGTTTAAATGAGATATGATTACAACAGGTGACTGGAAAATGGGAGTAAAACAGGATGCTGATTCAATACACATAAAATTAATACCATGTTAGCAATTTTTTTTTTTTTTGTCTTTTATGCTGCACCTGTGGCATACGGAGGTTCCCAGGCTAGGGGTCCAATCAGAGCTGCAACCACGAGCCTACGCCACAGCCACAGCAACGTGGGATCTGAGCCTCATCTCCAACCTACACCACAGTTCACGGCAATGCTGGGTCCTTAATCCACTGAGTGAGGCCAGGGATTGAACCTGCATCCTCATGGATACTAGTCAGATTCGTTTCCGCTGAGCCACAAAGGGAACACCTAAAATTAATACCATGTTCATCAGTGTGTGCAAAGTCAATCCAGTGGCCTTCTTCAAGTATCCCTCCTTTTTCTTTTTCTACTTTGTCTTGAAACTACCATTTCAATGAGCAAAACAGAAGCAATCTAAATATAACCGTGGACTTCCTCCTCTCAAGGCAAAATGAACCAATGAAAACATTTCCTGATGATGTAACCCAGCTATTTTCATTCTGGTGCCACTGGCTCTCTCCCTTTATGTGGAGCAAACGGCAATAGAATTTCTTTAGAATTATTTGAAAAGTGAATAGACATAGCTTCAATGTACAACTCTCTTATTATCTTGACCACCTCTCTGATGTTTGAGAACTTTACCCCTTTTTCCACCATCAAGGGAAATACAGTAAGATCTTGACAGAACATGGTACTATGCTAGATGTCCAGCGGAGAGGCTTACACACAGCAGACGTCTACTAAATGCTGGAAGAATGGAGCCACAGACTCAGGCTCAAGACAGGGCAAGTGACTCCAGAGTTTAAGCAGGAATCCAAAACAGCAGCTCCAAGAGAGACCTAGAGAGTGACCATGGGCTCTGTTATCCCCCTTCCCCACTCACAACCCCAAAGACTGACCTTTGTACGAGTGTTTCATTCTGTTACAAATATCACAGGCAGTTCAAGTGAAGAATTTCAGAGTCAGGCCCAAGATGAAAGAAATTTTAAGGAGGGAAAGCACAGAGGGCTAAGGAAGCCCTCAACAGATAACCCAGCAGAACTGGGTTTCCTCAGAATAAAGGAAACTTTTAAATACATTTCACATTCACTTTCTACCACTCTCGCTGAGCCTAGCAGGTAGCTGGCTCTTGGTTAACTTTTGTAGAATTAACCATGAGTGCGTTACCAACACAATGAGAACTTAATTTACAATCCCCAAACAAAAACTCTTGTTCCAGCAGCATTCATTTCAGCTACAGAAAGAGATGGATGATTTTGTCAAAAGATATGTCTGGTTCTTCCAAGTTCCCCTTTCAATATGTACAGTGAGACCCTTCCATAAATATAAAGATATATGCCAAATTCCATTCTATAACAGTAGTTTACAAGGCCCTTTAGCTCTGAATACATGAATACATACCAATACAGCATCATCATGTCAAATTTCCCAATAATCCTGAAATTATTACTGGGTAAAATTGTCCTGGTTTTGAAAAATAGAATAAGAAGGTATTACGTTAGTTAAGTGTCTTAAAATTAGTGTTGGATAAAACTCATAGCTCCCAAATCAAGAGGCACTTATAAAATACTAAGGGTTAGGAAAAGATAAAGTTGCCATCTCCTTTGCATCTAAGGGGGTCATGAGATGCTAGAACTAGTTAAGCAAAGGGGGCAAGCAAATAATCCCTTCTCCAGGAATCTGAGTGCTGGACCGACTGATTATCTTGATAACTTTGTTTCATTAAGATCTTTCTCAGAGGCTGGGATTACCTGAAGCTTCTCCCTATTCTCTAATTCTGAATTCTTTATGAATTTGATCAAGCAATTAATTCCCTTTTCTTATCCTCACTATTAAATTCAAAAGGGCCAAATGGGGGAGATGGGCAGGAAGAGAATCTGAGGCCAAGAGGTCAAAATCAAAGTCAAGGTAGTTGAGCTCAGGCAATGACACCCTCATCCACTTCTCATTGGCCTCCCTCTACTTCTCAAAATCTCTTGCCGAGCAGAGGAAAGCTTTGTTTCTCGCCTAGCAGAGTCAGGGGGAAAGGCTCTCTCTAGGACTTTGAGCCAACTACCTTCTCACTGTTGATTCAATTAGCAATTCCATATTCTTACCAGCAGGAGAAAATTCATTTATTGTAAGCCTTGTACTCTTTCACTGTTGGAGGACTTTCAGGCCTTGAGCAAGCAACAAAGACAAACTTCTAAGTTGACCTCTAACTTTCTGTGTGTTCCACACAAAGAACACAAACAAATTCTTCAAACATGGGTCACTTCTCCCCTTCCATCAGGGAAACAGACCTGGTCCAACTCAGTCGTCTATGTAGTCATTGTACAGCTCAATGAATGGGCAGGACATGGAGAAGGGCCGTTTTCCCCAGTCCAGTTTACTGAGGATTTAGATTGGGGCAGTTCTGTTGTGACCCCAAATCAAGTTCAGATCCATTTCTCAATTTATTTATTTTTTTATTTTTATTTTTTTTTTGGTCTTTTTGTCCTTTTATGGCCACACACACCTGCAGCATATGGAGGTTCCCAGGCTAAGAGTCTAATCGGAGCTGTAACCGCAGGCCTACGCCACAGCCACAGCAACGCCAGATCCGAGCCGCATCTGTGACATATACCACAGCTCACGGCAACACCGGATCCTTAACCCACTGAGCAGGCCAGGGATTGAACCCGCAACCTCATGGTTCCTAGTCAGATTCGTTTCCACTGTGCCACAACGGGAACTCCTCCCATTTCTCAATTTAAAAAGACAAATTCCTTTTTCGCTTAAAGATCCTCTCAATTACCAAGTTTTCATTGTATATCCCAAGCATGGTGCATCCATTAAAAGTCCTTTAAAGGAAGATGATTTCATTCCAACTTAACCCTAGGGGAAAATAATATTTAAATGTGCAGTTTATTCAAAATAAACATCCATTTCTGACTTGGGGATGTTCAGCTTGATAAGCTTTGGAGTTCAGTTAGTTTTCCTTCCAGAGCAGATCACTCCTGAGTCATGATTGAAAATTTCACTCATTTTAATTAAGATAACAACAACTGACCAAAACAATAACAACAACCCACATACACCAAGGAAAGGATCTTTAAAACTGTATTTTCAGTGGAAGTAAAAATCCTACTCAAAATCTAAAACCTTCACTTTAGGAGAAATGAATACTGACAGCACTTCTTGTGCTTCAAATGACATTAGAGGGCTCTGAAAGTTATAGTTTAAAAATACTCTCTAAGAATACAAGCCAAATGACTGCAGGATTATAAGTTCTCTCTCCCAGTTGTTCAGGTATTAAAAACAGGCACAAGTAAGAATAGCTTTCAAAAAAAAAAAATTAAAGCAGCACATGAGTAATGCAATCCACCCCAATAAGAGTGTGACACCAAAGACTTTTTCCTTCTTTTACAAAAGACCTCTGTAATGTCCCCCTCACCCCCTCTTTCCTACACAGTCCTTCCTCTTTCAATAAAAAAATGAAAAGGACACACGAGTAAAGGGCACATTCTTGGGTTCTTCCTGTAGAAGCAGTGGTCTCGATGCTGGAGGCCACCTAGAATTCAGCTTCCCCTGAGGCATTCTGGCATTTGCTGAGTTATCTCACGCTATCCTCAACTTTCCAGTAGAGATTTATGGACCATGAGCAAAGCCAATTACCTGCCCAGGTCCACCTCTGCCCCCGACACCATCCTGCCCCCTACTGACAGCCCAGATTCTCCCTGTAAGTTCCACACAGGGCCCAGGCAGCATGGACCCCAGAAGTTCGTGTTACCTTCCTCCACCCCTGCTTTGGCCACGGCCCTCCAGCCTTCAAACCAAACCACACGAGAGAAAACCAGGGTGCTTGCTGTTCACAAGGGCCAAAAAGTGGAAACAATCTAAATGTCCATCAACTGATGACAAGCAAAATGGCCTACATCCAAGCAGTGGAATGTTATTTGGCCACAAAAAGGAGTGAAGTACCGATCCTCACTACAATATGGATGAACTTTGAAAACATCATGCTGAGTAAGGCAGAATAAGGCCACATAAAACAGGCCAGGCAGAATAGGGCCATATAAAGCACGGTTCCGTTTACATGTAATATCCAGAACAGGGCAAGCCCACAGAACCAAGAAGCAGATTAGTGGCTGCCAGGAGCTGGTGGCAGGGGTGCACAGGAAGTGATAATGGGATTATGATTATGGGGTTTCCTTTGGGGGGTGATGGAACTGTTTTGGAACTTGACAGTGATGATAGCTGCACAACATGGTAAATGTACTAAATGACACTCCAGGTAAGTTTTACATAATGGGTATTTTACCATAATAAAAAAATTAAACAGCAACAATAACAACAACAACAAAAAAAAAAAAACAAGCTACTGCTCTTCCTGGCCACTGTTTAATTTCTACCCACTCACTCACCACCAATATTTTCTAATACATGCTTCACATGACCTACCTTCATTTTCTAAGCCTTCGTGTTATCCTTAAGCCCCTGAATTTGTATTTTTACTCCAAAAGACCTCCTCTTCTTGTGCATCCACAAAAGCGTGGACAACTACTTATAAACACGTTTTAATACAATTTTTTCTTAGAACACAGTTAACAGCTTCCTTCTTGAAACACTCTCTGCCCTTGGCCTCCACTGACGGCATTTTTAGGACCCTCTTGGACCATCTTGACCTCGTGCTTCCTTCTCGGGCTCTCTTCATCCTTCTCACCAGTGGGAACATTCTCCCAGGCCATCCTGTCCTTTCCCAGTGTCAAATCGCCCCACATCACTCTAACCCTCCTGTCTCAGGGCGAGGTTCTCCCACCTACTGGGGTCAAGCTCCATCTCCTCATCTGATGGAGTTGGCAAACCTGCTCTTGGCATTTTCAGACCAAGCTGGTTCTTCCATATCATAATGAGTACCACATGAGTTTTCTATTGCTGCTCTGCGAATCAGCAAATCAGCACCACACAGATTTATCAGCTTGCAGTTTTGGTGCTCAGATTCTAAAATGGGTTTGTTGGAGAGTTCCCGTTGCAGCTCAGTGGTAATGAAACTGATTAGGATTCATGAGGATGCAGGTTCAATCCTGGCCTCGCTCAGTGGATTGAGGATCTGGCACTGCCGTGAGCTGTGGTGTAGGTCACAGATGCGGCTCAGATCTGGTGTTGCTGTGGCTGTGGCATAGGCTGCCAGTTGCAGCTCTGATGTGACCCCTAACCTGGGAACTTCCATATGCTGCAGGCATGGCCCTAAAAAGCAAGAAAAAAAAAAAGGTTTGTCAGGCTTCACTCTCTCTAGAGGCTCTGGGGAAGGATCTGTTTCCTTGACTCTTTCACCTTCTAGAAGCTGCCTGCGTTCTTCGGCTTGTGGCCTCTCACTCCATCTTCAAAGCCAGCAGCATCTTCTCTCGTCTCTGATCACCTGCCTCCCTCTATGAAGACCATTGCCCACCATGACAATCCAGGATCACTTTGGCATGTTAGGAAGACAATCACTGGTTCTGGGCAGCAGGGAATGGACAACTTTAGTGGGTAGTGGGGGATTATTTGGTCTACAACAAACACGCCAAGGTCCCGAGGACATACTTCTGCAGCTCTTCCTTTTGTACACGTTTCTAACAAGCAAGGACCTCTGCCCTCGGTATTTCACAGGTCAGGTACTGGCTTACGGACAAACAACGCACAAAAGTCCTTTCTCCATGTGACTGCAAATTAAGTCATTTTCTGGGAATCCTGATTCCAGGTTATTGAGAGCTCTGTGGGAGGGGTAAGTCCACGCATTTCCATTCATCTCCAAGAGAGGAAAAAGTGCTAAGTCAGGAGCCAGCAAGGGAAGGAGATGGTGGAGGGCACATAATAACATTCAGAAGATTTCTTGAGACACTGGAGAGAAACACAGTAAAAGGGTGGTATACTCAAAATACTACTGAGGCCTCGAACATCGGCTTGTTACCAAAATGAGAAGCAGAGTGATCTGTCATTGTTTTGGGCCATTTGTTTGTGAATTTCCTCTCCATCCAGTCTGTCCTGTCTCCTTTGATGCATCCTATTACTTCCCTTTGTCCTTGTTCATTTTTCACCCCTCCTACATCAAAATGTGTGTGTAACTAGGCACAGAGGTGTACAGATACAGATTCAACCTTTAACTGGGTTTTCTTACTGTAACTGGAGCGATAATGATGTGTTTGCCTTGCTGAAATGCACAGGCACTAAAAACTCCTGCCACAGGGGTAGGTTTCAACAGCAGTCCCTGTATTCTCAGCTTCTCCCACCCACTGATGGCCCAGCTCTCCCTCGTCCCCTAGTGGCGGCCAGCACTAGAACACTGCCAAGCATACAGGGAAGTCATTCTAAGACAGCTGTCAGAGCCTAAATATTGGTGCAGATTTTACACAAAAGCTTTTAAATATACAGTATTCTGGCTTAGAAAACTATTCACTTTATGTGCTAGATATTTACTTTTTTAATTTTTGTGATCCCACGTGGTGCTGTCATACAGTCAACTCAGAAACTCACAGCAGTGGACAGTCTAGTAAAAAATGGCTCAAAGTCTGATGAAGAGAGCATATAAATCAATTGTGGTATAGTCACCTGATGGAGTATTATACAGCTACAAAAAAGAAGGCATCACAGCTCCAGACAGCAACGTGGATTAATCTTTTTGAAAGAGGTTTAGCGTTAAGATGCTAGTTCTAGAAGACTACATAAATATGGTACCATTTTTATAGACCTCAAACATGAAATTTTAAGATTACATGTATATGTAATTTAAATATATGTATATTTATACACAATTACATATATTTGCATGTGTATACAAATACACACATATATTTTCTTAAAAAGCAAAGGAACAAAGAACACAAATATCACAACCACACTTGCTTTGGGCCTGGGGTAGGGGTGGTTCAGAGGGTAACGGAGACGCAATAGCATCTCCTGGTTGGGGGAAAGTTCGTATGTATTTGTTTTATTGTAATGTATACAGCTTATATGTTACATATATTCTTCATATATCAAATACAATCATTTACCAGGTAATTAAGGAATATGTGCAAGTTCTAGGTTGGGCAGACTGATAGCTGACAGACAGACAGATGACAGCTGATAGACTGGCTGACAGAGCTCAGGGATAGAGTGTTCAGAAGAGAACACAGTGTCGTCTCTGGGTCATTCTTATTTGAATTATCCGAAGACTATAATTTATATCACAGGGACAGAGATATAAATCTTACTTTGGCTGATACAAAGAGTTTCCAAATTTTATTTCAATAAGCTTTCTTGGGATAAATCATGAGGATACACGCCCAGGCCCTTCACTTGTACCTGTAGCTTAGCCTCAGAAAGGAGGGATTTAAGAACTTTTATCCCACATCCTCAGCACCAGGTGATCTTGCAAATTCATCATTTTAATTTCTTTTTCTTTTTTGTTTTTCATTTTAAGGTCACACCTATGGCATATGGAGGTTCCCAGGCTAGGGGTAAGATCAGAGCTGCAACTACAAGCCTTCGCTACAGCCACACCAACACCAGATCCGAGCTGCATTTGTGACCTACACCACAGCTCACAGCAATGCAAGATCCTTAATCCACTGAGCTAGGCCAGGGATTGAACCGCATCCTTACAGATACTGGTCAGGTTCTTGGCCCGCTGAGCCACAACGGGAACTCGCATCATTTTAATTCCTTACTTAATAGTACATTAATAATTTTTCTTTGCCCCAATCCTACAAGGTTTAGTACCAAGCGTCCCTTGGGCTGGTCAGGGCCCCCTTGTAGTGCTTCTGATGTATTCCTGAGGCTCTGGCTCCTCCTTCTAGCCCCTCCCTCACAGCTTCTCTGGACTCTGTCCCTGACTAGAGCCCTAAGACCACAGCCCTGTTTCTGGACAGAAGCTCAGGAGCCAGAGCCCTGTTGTGAACTGAATCCCTGAAGCTGTGGGTCACCTTCCACACCCACCATCACAGGCCTCGCCCTGCTTATGGGAACCTCGCTCCTTTCACTGAACATCTTCTGTCCCCCTTCATGCTAAAGGCTATGCATGTTCATAATGGGGGAAAAATGTAACAAGGATAAACAAACTCAAGAAAATGAAAACCACCTGTTTTGCCCTCACACAGAGCTACCAGACATGTGCCAACACATATTGTAGTGTACTGTGTGTTATAACTCCCTGCAATACTTTCAATCTATACTTTTATTATAATCTGCAATAAACAGTACATTTTAATATCCCCAAATACTCTTCTATAACACGATCTTAATGAGCTACATAATATTCTATTTATTCCAGTTACTAGAGTTGCATTAAAAAAATTTACTGGTATAAAAAAAATCACCCTCATATACAACTTCTGCCCCAGGGCCTTTGCACTTGCTGTTCTCACTGCCTAGAAGCTTTCATCCAGACACGATTCACACCCTCACCTCCTTCAAGACTTTGCTCAAAAAATCTTTTTCAGTAAAGTCTTTCCTGAGCACTTGATTACAACTTGATGTTCACTGCCCACCCTCCCACTCCTTGATCCCCTCTCCTGTTTTAGTTTCCCTTAAACATGGCTCACCATCTAACATTACATATTATAGCAATTTATTTATTTTCTGGCTCACTCACTAGACTACGACCTCCAGGAGGACAGAGTTATTTGTTTTGCCTGTTGTTTAATTCCATATATGCCTAGAAGTACTGGCAAGAAAGGCACTTATTAAACCTTTGTTGAAAGGATGAATGAACAAAATACATATATAGTTTTCCAAAAGGACTGGAAAAAAATAAACTGAAAGCGAGTTTAATTTCTGGGGGATGGGTTTATAAGATTTGAGTTTTATTTTTTATAATAAGTTCCCTATATTTTCAGTTTTCTAAATTAGCATGTACTACTTTTAAAACCAGGAAAAAAGTTATGTTTTAAATACTGCTAGTCAAATATGACTATAAATATTGTTTAGGAATAAAGAGAGAGGGGGAAAGAGAAAGACAGAGGAAGAGACAGAAAGACAGACAGAAGCCTTCAACTATCTATGAAGTCTTAAGTTATGTTGAAATAATCACAACATAGTCCAGGGCAAGTTAAAAAAAACATCAAATAACTACCTATTATTCTTCCTTCTCTGGTAATTTAAATTTATTGAAGCAAGAATGCTATTAGGTAACAACTGTTCCAGCTTAATTATTTTATATATCTTTATAAGTGAATTGCATTCTCAAATCCCTAATAATGTGGGACCCAGTAGCTAATCAAACCTAATAAGCAAGGTGGTTAAGCAAATCTAAAAACATCACTTACAATGATCAGAGCTGGAATTTTCATCTGTTACCAAGTGGCTGTACATCTAATGTGCTAACATAGAAAAATTTTTTAGGAGTTCCCACTGTGGCTCGGCAGTAACGAACCCAACTGGGATCCATGAGGATGCAGGTTCGATCTCCGGCCTCACTCAGTGGGTTGGGGATCTGGCATTGCCATGAGCTGTGGTGTAGGTTGGAGATGCGGCTTGGATCCTGCATTACTGTGGCTGTGGTGAAGTCCGGCAGCTGTGGTGAAGGCCGGCAGCTGTGGTGAAGTCCGGCAGCTGTGGTGAAGTCCGGCAGCTGCAGCTCCGATTAGACCCCTAGCCTGGGAACCTCCATATGCTGCAGGTGTGGAAAAGAAAAGAACAGAAAAGAACAGAACAGAAAAGAAAACTCTTTTCATCTATGCAAAGATGCAGTAGCTCTAAAATAATGTGGGGGAAGGTGATTGAACTCGTTAAACAAGATTATAGAATTACATTAACTTAAAGGAATCTCAAAAATTATCAAAACCAAAAATGATAAATTATAATAAACTATAACACTGAGTGCTTTTCACTTAGGAATCCTGAGAATTAAGTCATTCAGGGGTCACCTAGGGGCTGCCGCTCCCAGACTCACAGAGAGCCTCTCCTCTGGTTTTCTGCCCACGTTTTAACTTGATAAATCTTCCTGAGTACAAGGATTTCACATGAAAGGAATAAACAGCCAGGAACAGGTCCAACAATTTATCACCCTTGTCAGTGAAACCAGTGGGTTATGAAATGTACTTCCTGTTTCATTTTATTTTTTTTTTGAGGTACAGTTGATGTACAATATTATATAAGTTACAGATGTACAATATAGTGACTCACAGCTTTTAAAAGTTATACTCCATATGTAGTTAGTATGAAATATTGGCTATATTCCCTGCATTGTATAATATATCCTTGTAGCTTATTTATTTTATACATAATAGTTCGTACTTCCTGTTTCATTTAATATTTAATTTATTTTTGGGCCAGGCCAATGGCATGTGGAATTTCTCGGGCCAGGGATCAAAACTGCACCAGAGCAGCAATCCAGGCCACTGCAGTGACAACACCAGAACCTTAACCTGCTGCTCCGCGAGAGAACTCACCTTATTTTTAATGCCTAAGAAATACACCAGTTGCTGTTGTGAAGATGCATCTCAGTCTCAGGGAGGCCTTTTAGTTTAATGGACTTCTGAGAGAAAAGAACAGTCCTTAAACATCTAGCATGAAGCATTTTTAAAAATTCAACATTGTTGATGGCAGGACACCACAGACCACGAAGAATGAAGAAGCAGAACTACAACTCTCATTGGCCTCCAACGACTTTACCAACTGCTGACGGTCCTATGTTTGTTCCATACTTGTCTTCAATGGGTCTGACTGTCAAAGGACAACTTTTAAAAAATGAGCACAACAGACTGGAATCTGGATAGGGAACTCTGAGAAAATTTCAGACCACAGCGCAGCAGCTCTGACCAGGGTTCACCATCTCTCAGTCGCTGAATGGGTCTGTTCTTCCCCAAGGGAGAGGAACAACAGGGCTTTGACTCTCCATTGTGCAGTATATGACTACAGAATTGTGCTCAATTATTATTTTTGAAAAAAAGCAATAAAAGGCCTATTTGGATTCCTATGTTGCAGGGTGGGGTCTTTCAAGTGGTGCTTCGCCTCCAGGCTGGTCCAGACAACTCCAGCCAAAGACTTCCCACAGCACAGATATACTTCTGCTAAAATCCAGCATATTCTGGATTTAAGTAAATATTATCTTTCCGAAGAAAAGAATTTTTCATTTAATTCAAACAAATGCATCCTTCATAGAAACACTTTCTTTTAAAACTCATGGAGATGTGGCTCCCTCATTACAGTTTTGGCTGAAATTTAAAAATACAGCTTCCAAACAGTATGCCTTATTAGAAAAGCTACAAAATACAAGTTACAAGGTGATTTCAGACGTTTTTTGAAAATACTAAAACTGTACAGTGTAGTGGGCTCAATGCATGAGCTAGCTCTGTGCCTAAGAGCAAAGAAAGGAAACTTTTTCAGGTACCATATGACTATTTAATGCTTTTTACTTGGTAATTCATCCTGTCTATGGAATTGCAATGAGTAATGATGATGCATAAACACAGAAAACGCAGTTTTCACACAAAATTCTAATCTGCAGAGGATACAATTCAGCAAATGCTAGTTGACTTTTCACTTTTAACAGAGGCATAATGTTGTGTCAAGGATTTAATTAATTAGACAGCTCTTACTTAAGTGCTCCAATTCGTTCTGGGGCTCTGAGCTGAGGCAAGCTCAGGATGTGGGGTTTACAACCAACAACTCTTGGCTTTTTTTCTCCAGCCAGAAAAAAAAAAAGACCCAGCTTGAATGGTTTCACTGTCAGTTATGTAGAAGTTGACAAGACAAAAGGCAAAATGTCATTTCATCCACAAACTGGGGCCACAGAATTGCTTCTCCTGAGAGTAGATTGTGGGGTGGGGTGGGGCGGGCAGTGGGAGAAAGACAGAGGAAAAGAGAAAGAGAGAGGGCTCAGAGAAGGAGTCCTGGAATTTGACCAAGCTGGAGGCAAAAAGCCCACAACCCTTACTAATCCCTGCTGGTTCTAGAAAGTCTGACTCTGTTAAGTCTCTGCTGCAACCCCTCAAGAGTCCGCTCAAGGTGAGGCAGAGTAGTTCTGATGCCCTCGTTACATCCTTGAAAAGCCCTTCCCCATTTCTTGGGAAGGACGCCCCAGCCGAGGCATCTGGAAGCTGAGGATGGGTGGGAAAATCCCAGAGCTCTGTGCCTTACTTTCCAAAACCTGTAGCGTCTATGAAAAAGCTGTATTTTCGGGGGAGTTCCCATCATGGCGCAGTGGAAATGAATCCAACTAGGAATCGTGAGGTTGTGGGTTCGATCCCTGGTCTCGCTCAGTGGGTTAAGGATCTGGCGTTGCTGTGAGCTGTGGTGTAGGTTGCAGACTTGGCTCGGATCCCGCACTGTTGTGGCTGTGGCATCAGCGGCAGCTATAGCTCCGATTAGACCCTAGCCTGGGAACATCCATATGCCGCGGGTGTGGCCATAAAAAGGACAAAAAGACCAAAAAAAAAGCTGTATTTTCTGTAAATCGACACTGGATACTGAAACAGGATTTATGATGAGAACAGTTCCTACATCTGGGTTATAATGTACAAAACAAAGAACTGGGGAAGGAAATTCTGAATAATCACTACATACGTATTTCTTTCTAATTTATACTTACTTAGAAAAACCAGGCCAAACTGAAACCCATTTTATGTTCCGAGGTAATGGGCCCAATTTCACCTTTGTTAATGGGCTTTTTATCCAGTCTGCAGCCACAGTCGCAGGAGAATAAGAGCTATGATGACAGCAGGGATCAGGTTTCATCCCAACACTAGGAATGACTCAGTCACAGAAGATGTTAATTTGGTTTGGTTGACAGACGGCTCTGTATAAATCCTATTCAGATTGCAGAGTTGGGGCTTTCTGTTTATTAAAGAAAAAGGTCGAGCACGAACCCTTCTCAGGACTTACCCACCGAGAAAAACATTTGCACAAAATGAACTTTCCGGGTGTGAAAACTGATATATGAATGGCTTCTGATTAAAACTATTCAATTTGGGGAGTTTCCGTTGTGGCTCAGAGGTTAATGAACCCGACCAGGATCCATGAGGATGTGGGTTCGATCCCTGGCCTCACTCAGTGGGTTAAGGTTCCCGTGTTGCCATGAGCTGTGTTGTGGGTCACAGACGCGACTCGGATCTGGCATTGCTGTGGCTGTGGCGTAGGCCGGCAGCTGTAGCTCCGATTGGACCCCTGGCCTGGGAACTTCCATATGCCTCGGATATGGCCCTAAAAAGCAAAATAAATAAATAAATAAATAAATAAATAAATAAATAAAACTATCCAAGTTTTATTGTTGATAACGTCAGAAATTTGATGCTGGCATTACTGTTCTTTACTAGTTAAGTGTGACATGTCATACTTATGAGTCCCTTTCCTGTACATACACATTACGATCTTCGTGTTCGATTTTGGAGGAAATACTTGAAGCCTAGCTAACAACAGCAAATCTTCCCAGAGTCTGTGAAATAAGCTATTAGGATTACAGGAAGGAGAAAAATTACTTTTCCCCCCAGCTTTTACTGAGATATGATTGACATGTAAGATTGTATAAGTTTGAAGTATATCATAGGGTTTTACAGATGTACGTATTGGGAAATGATTGCCACTATGGGTAGTTTACACACCCTTCACTTCAGATAATTACTTTTTTGGGGGGCCGTCCTTGTTGCATGTGGAAGTCCCCAGGCTAGGGATCCATAGCAGCAATCCGAGCCACAGCAGTGACGATGCCAGATCCTTAACCTGCTGTGCCGCCAAAGAACTCCACTGCTTACTATTTTAGTGTGGTGGTGGGAGGACATGTAAGATCTACTGTCTGAGCGACATTTTAAACAAGACGATACTGTTATGCTAACTCCAGTCACCCTGCTGTCATTAAGCCCCAGAACTCATTCCCACTACAACTGGAGGTGTGTGCCCTTTGACCAGCATCATCTCCTTGCTTCCACCCTCAGCCCCTGGCAACTACCAATCGACTCTGTTTTTTTAGGAGTGACTTTTTTAGATTCCACATGTAAGTGTGAGCAGACAGTATTTGTCTTTCTCTGTCTGACTTCTTTCACTAAGCATCATGCCCTCCAGGTTCACCCATGATGTCACAAATGGCAGAACTTATCATTATTATTATTATTATTTGCTTTTCAGGGTCGCATCCACGGCAAATGGAGGTTCCCAGGCTAGGGGTCGAATCAGAGCTACAGCTGCTGGCCTACGCCACAGCCACAGCAACGCCAGATACGAGCCGCGTCTGCCACCTTCACCACAGCTCACAGCAACGCCAGATCCTTAATCCACTGAGCAAGGCCAGGGATCAAACCTGCAACCTCATGGTTCCTGGTAGGATTCATTAACCGTTGTACCATGACAGGAACTCCAGAACTTACTTATTTTTTTAATGGCTGAATAGTATTCAGCTGAATAATGGCTGAATATTAATAATACTCCATAAAAATGTGGACTATAATTTTCTTTATCAATTCATCCATCAGTGGACACTGAGTTGTTCCCATGTCCTGGCTATCGTGAATAATGCTGCAGTGAACGTGGGGGGGAGGGTGGACATCACTTCAAGACAGTGGATTTATCCACTCAGATCTGCAACCAGGAATGTAATTACTGGGCCATATGAACGTTTTATTTTTAATTTTTTGAGCAACTGCCATTGTGTTTTCAAGGAGCTGCACCAATTTACATTCCTATCAAGAGTGCACAAGAAG
>PVHT020000007.1:86827-123549 GCA_004024745.2 Catagonus wagneri
AAGACACAATGAACCTTCTTACAGAACAGACAATGACTCACAGACTTTGGAAAACCTTGGTTTTTCAAATAAGACAATCTGGGGGGGTGGGGGGATGCACTGGGGGTTTGGGATACAAAATCTGTAAAATTGACTTGTGATGATTTATGCACACCTATAATTGAAATAAAATCCATTAAGAGAAAAAAAAAAAAAAAGAGTGCACAAGAGTTCCCTTTTCAAGGAGCTCTTTTTAAAGGTAAAAGCTCTACAGTGGCAATTTGGAGGTAGAGTGCTCCATTATTTCATCCACCTTTTGAATGAACTCAATGTCCCTTAAACAAGCCCCATGGGAAAAAGGCCCGGTCCACTCTGAGACTGAGCACAAACCACCAGAGCAGTGCTGGGAAGAGGGAAAACGAAGCCTGCCTGACAGGCCTGGGAATCCGGCTGTGCGGGCTGTGATGGGGCGGGGTGGGGTGCTGATTTCTAACTGCCACCCCGTGTGGGCAGGTTTCTGAGCTCAGCACCGCAGACCTTGGAAGTGGAAAGACCCTCATTCCACCTGCCTCCCATGAGCAGAACAGAGCCCCCTTCTGCCTACAAAGATCCTCCTATCTAGCCATCACTGTATTTTATTCTCAAAACAAGGTGGTTTTGAATTTTTCAATGTTAAAAACACAGCACTAGCCAGTACCAGATGCCAAGAATCGCTGTAAACAACAAGCCAAATCATCATCGAAGAAATTAGAAGAAGACGTACATCTTCATACATTTCACATCTCCAAGATGATGAATAGAGAGCCGAATGAAATTGCACTATGGAAAATGCAAAAGACAAATTTCAGAAAGTTTCCCTTCTAGTGTGAATTAAATCTCTTTGAAAGAGGCATTGGCCAAACAAAAGGTAAAAGGATCACAATATGAAAAGAACACTAAAGCCCCTCAAAGCACATCACAGACTTTTGAGACCTGGAAGGGATCTTCGAGATGATTCTCTATCTTTTTTTTTCCTGCTTTTAGGGCTGCACCTGCGGCATATGGAAGTTTCCAGGCTAGGGGTCAAATTGGAGCTGCAGCTCCTGGCCTTACACCGCAGCTACAGCAATGTGGGATCCGAGCTGCATCTGTGACCTACACCACAGCTCACAGCAGCGCCAGATCCTTAAGCCACTGAGCGAGGCCAGGGATCGCACCCACATCCTCATGGACACTACTTGGGTTCCTTACCGCTGACCCACAACGGGAACTCCATGATTCTGTCTCTTACCACCTCACTCAGCAGATTTGAGAAAACTGAGGTCAAAAGGAGGAGGAAACCTGGCAAAATCACTAGCTTCAGGGTGGTGACCAGGATGGAAAATCAGTTGCATAAAATATCCACCTAGGTGATTCTGAAGTGAATAAGACCCTTACTAAAAAAGGTTACTTCCACAACTGTGGCTGCTCTGAGGGCACGTGGGCACCTCCCCAAAGGAGAGGAATATGATAGATCTTAAGAAAGTCATATTGGAAAAAAATATTAGCCATTAGTGCTCACTAATAGCTAATATTTTTTTCCAAATCTTCATCAACCTCGCCAATAGTTTCTAGATTAAGAGAACGTGCACAGTGGAGAGTCTCCCAGACAAATTGCAGCCACTTCAGAAGGGTTGTGAACGGCAAGGGCACCAGTAAAGAGGAGGCCGTGCCTTGACCAGCAAACTGAGTATCAGTAAATATGAAAGAACGCTTCATGAAAGAGCTTTTAAAATTCCTCTGAAATTAGGAGTTCCCATTGTGGCTCAGTGGGTTGAGGACCCAACATTGTCTCTGTGAGGATGCGGATTCGATCCCTTGCCTCACTCGGTGGGTTAAGGATCTGGGGTTGCCACAAGCTATGGTGTGTGTCAATGATGTGGCTCAGATTCACTGTTGCCATGGCTGTGGCATAGGCCACAGCTGTAGCTCTGATTCAGCCCTCGGCCCAGCAACTTCCATATGCCGCAGGTGCAGCCTTAAAAAGAAAAACAATATTCCTCTGAAATTACACTAGCTCACTTGGTCAAACCTTCACCCAACAAGAATTAGGCAGCATGTTCAATTTCTTCACCTGACAAATAGGAAAACACCTGCAGAGAAAGCTTAAGATATTTATCCAAAGAAGCCCCGTGTGTCTGTAGGGGCAGGACAGAGCCAGGCCTGGTCCTGCCAGGCCAGGGTGGGTCTGTGCCTGGAGGATCAGATTTTCCTTCTTATAGCTAGTGTCTCGCTCTGCTGAGTCTCTTGGCAAGTACCTTCTGCCCGTGAAAATCTGGGCTCCAAAATGAGGGAACAAGCACACAGAAGTAAATGAGTCATAAAATTAGCCTTTATACCTGAAATAAGCATTATTTACATAAGACGGCTTTTATGAGAATATCATATTAAATACCAAGTTATGGTTTCTTCCTTTTTTTTTGTCTTTGTGTCTTTTCCAGGGCCACACCCGCGGCATGAGGAGGTTCCCAGGCTACGGGTCTAATTGGAGCTGTAGCTGCCGGCTTATGCCACAGCCACAGCTTCACCAGATCTGAGCCGCATCTGTGACCTACACCACAGCTCACAGCAACGCCAGAGCCTTAACCTGCTAAGCGAAGCCCTGCTGAGCGAAGCCAGGGATCGAACCTGCAACCTCGTGGTTCCTAGTCAGATTCGTTAACCACTGAGCCACAACGGGAACTCCTCTTCATGAATTTTTAAAGACATTCTTGTTTCCTTTCTGAGCCTTCATTGCATGCTGTCCACTTGGGTGTAAGCTGAGCACTCAACCATCCCTCTTTTAGAAATGCGAGGCTTCCTTTTTTTTAATGACCAAACCCATAGCATATGGAAGTTCCCGGGCCAAGGACTGAATCTGAGCCACAGCTGTGCCCTATGCCATAGCCGCAGCAACGCTGAATCCTTTAACCCATTACGCTGGGCTGGGAATCACACTCGAACCTCCACAGCAACCTGAGCTACTGCAGTCAACTCTTAAACCAGGGCACCACAGTGGGAACTCCAACAAGGATATACATATTTTTTTGGTGGCACCCTCGCATGGGTTTAACCCAGGGCAGGGTTTAACCCACACCACAGAAGTGACGACATTGGATCCTTAACCTGCTAGGCCAGCAGGGAGCTCCACAAGGATATTTTTAAGGCAGACTTTAAACAAGTAACTATAAGAATTCATTTTACTAGAATATTAATCCTTATGTTTTCTTTCTTTTCCGCTTCTCCTGTACACAGTTGGGGATGTGAATTACGTCCCCTCATCAACTGCCCAGCTCCCTTTCCTTCCATGTGGCAACAGCACCTCTACTTCAGGATGGGGGAAGGCAAATGAAAAAGGAACTGATCTATCTGTGGCTGGGCAAGGAGCCCTGAGGCTGGTGGAATGTCACTGCAGCATCATACTTAAAAGCCTCTCACCCCTCCTCTTTATTCCCCTACCCCAGAGTTCTCTGAACTGACAGCCTGGTTAACGTTCCGGAATGTTCCGGCAGAGTTCCATGACTCAGTGTGACCCTGTTCTTCCACTGCAGCAGTGTTGCTCATGCCCCAAATGAGGTCTGATAGGAAATCCCCAATGAAAACAACCCTCCCCCCCACACACACACACATTAAGATGCTCAGGCATGCAGGTGGCCCAATGCTAAAGGAAGACATGAACTCTTTCCTAGCATGAGTCCCAATTTTATCTCGTCCTCAGTCCGACTGTATTTTTCTTTGTCTTCCCACTCTCACAGATTACTATTATAAATCTTGTCACAAAACTATGATTTCTGAGATGCATCTGGGCAGCCCGGTCACTCCCCCATCGGCTCTCCATTAGCTCTAACATTTTGAGAGGAAGTCCCCTACCTTTCGCTGAGGCTTCTCCACAGCTGTGCACCTGTAACAGAAGGAAACGTGAGACATGAATGGAGGTCTTTTCCTCTTGAGGCGTTTCTCGATTTACAAATAGTCTGAGCTATTTAAAAGGGAATGCTTAGATCTTTAAACTCTAGAAGTCATCAAATCATACAGAGTACACCTCTGGTACCATAACTCATTCAGGCAAATTGTCCACAACAACTGAGATTCTACCAGATGTGAAACACGAGGACAGGTACCACGGGCAACAGAACCAAATAACACGTGGCCCAGCCTCGGGGACTGTACTGTCTGTCCTGTGAGGCAGAAAGAGTCTGCACTCGGGTAAATGTAGATGCACCAAGGTAGGTGGGTGTAAGAACTCTACAAGAAACATAAACAATGAGAGTTTGGGGAGGAGAAAAAAACGTGCTAGTCATGAAAGCCCCAATCATGGAGGTGGTATTTAAGGTGAGCTTTGAATGACAAAGGGGAACTGAAACAACTGCTTTTTGAGAAAGGAGATTTTTATCTGTTCATTTATTAGGTGTTTTGAGTTTATAACTAGGCTCAAATGAAATCTATATATATATATTATAATTATATGTATATTAAGGAGATATAAGTAAATAAATAAATAAATATATCCCTAGATCTCAGTTACTTTGTTAATTCTCCAATGACTTTCTTCATTGGACTGTGTCTTGACACTATATTCCCAGTTACCAGCTGTAATGAAGTTCAATGAAAGAAACCGCCATTGTGTGGTTTCTGCCTTTTCCGTCAAACAAATGCCAAAGATGTTGTCGCTTTCATTCTTCAGTAACCCCTATCAAAGATCTGTGTGATACACTCTTCTTAAAATTTAGCCCCAGGAAAAACTGCTTGTTTCCTTTAATCACATTATTAGAAGTGTTCAATTGATCTGGTTTCCCTTTTTGCTTTGGCTGCCAGGAAGCACAGGGTTAAACATGCTGCTCAATTATGGCCATCATGTTAGACTCCTATTCTTCTACTAGTCCTCTTTTAAACAGTCTTATTTTTCATGTTCCTTATAAGCTGCTTCAAATATTTTGGAGTTATATGGCATATCAAAATAAAGCAAATAACTCAAAAGAATCTAAGAAATTATGAGCACTGGTGACGTCAAATAAAACTGGAAAGCTGGACAGATTAAACTCTAGCAGCAGCAGCTCACCTTGTTATAGGACATTTCTCTGATAACACTGAAGCTGATAGTGGAGAAAGTAGGTAACAGTATGGTTTGTTTTGTTATTAAAATTGGAAAAAATGATACAATAGCCGAGATATGAAAGCAAACTAAGTGCCCATCCATAGATGAATGAATGGAATGTTATGCAGCCATAAAGAGAATGAAATCTTGCCATTTGTGGCAATATGGATATGCTAAGTGAAGTAAGTCAGACAGAAAAACACATACCATATGATTTCACTTATATGTGGAACCTAAAAAAACCAAAACAAATGAAGAAATAAAAAACAAATGAAGAAATAAAACAAAATAGAAACAGTCTCATAGATACAGAGAACAAATGTGGTTGCCAGAGGTGAGGGGAGGTGGGTGGCAGGTAAAAACAGGTGAGGGGGATTAAGAGATTTGAACTTCCAGCTACAAGATAAGTGACTGAGGATGTAATGTACACAAAGAGAATATAAGCAATGATATTGTAGCAACTTTGTAGGGTACTGGATGGTAACTGGTCTTACCCCAGTGGTCATTTCATAATGTACAAAATAATGAGCCACTATGTTGTATACCTGAAACATGTAATTTTGTGTGTTAATCATAATACAAAGGGGGAAATGAGTATGGGTGCTGACTGAGGGAGTTTGAATGGTGAGGACAGCTGCACTGCAATCACTGAACGTGGCCGAGGAGGGGGCTGAGGGCTGAGGACCACACTTAAACCGGGGGCAAAGAGCTGGTTCAATGGGAGAGGGGAGCTGGGCTATGGTGGGGCTGCTGAACAGAAGGGAGCACCAAGAACTGATTTTCAGCCTCGGCAGGGCTTGGAGACAGTACTTGCAAAGTCTAAGAACAAAAATGAGGCCACTGTATAGGACACTGGGATGTTCCCACTGTGGTGCAACAGGATCAGTGGCATCTCTGCAGCGCCAGGATGCAGGTTCAATCCCCAGCTCAGCACCATGGGTTAAGGGATCCAGTGCTGCTGCAGCTGTGGTATTGTGGCTCGGATCTGATCCTTGACCCAGGAACTCCATATGCTGCCGGGTGGCCAAAAAAAGAAAAATGTGCGCACACACACACACACACACACCACATATATACATATATGTATATGAGACTGAATCCAGGCTGTCACACAAGCCATCAGGGTACAAACTGAAATGACAGAGAATAGAGAGTGCACAAAGGCCTATAGCTGATAGGCCACAAGTCCAGGTGAGTCCATGTTCAAGTGCAACCAGAATGTGGCATCAGATGGAAAGTGTAGATCTGGCAGGAGGAAAGGCACAAAGGAACAGTGGTTGGCAACACTCCACAGGTGGCATGTGGGGACCTCCACTGCCTAGGGCAGTAGTTCAAGAGCATCTCAAACAGCACTGGGGCAGAAATTCCTGGTTCTTTGGCAAAGAGAGAGGAGAAGGTGATCAAGGACAAATTGAAGGTGCGGGAGGAGTTTCCCACACCAAGGAAACATCCCCAGAGCCTAAAGGAAGAGCTTAATCTGGGAGCCTGCACTCAAGTACACACTGAGAGCGTGCACGAGAAATCTGTCACAGCTCCAGGTTGTTTATGCTGGTGACTCATAAGCCAGCAACATGGGGTCTCCGGGGTTTCACAACGATTAAATCCACGCCTTTTTTTTTTTTTTTGGCTTTTAGGTCCCCACCTGCAGCATATGAAAGTTCCCAGGCTAGGGGTCAACCTGGAACTGCAGACACTAGCCTATACCACAGCCGCAGCAACGTCAAAACTGAGCTTCATCTGTGACCTATACCACAGCTCATGGCAATGCCAGACACTAAACCTACTGAGTGAGGCCTGGGGTTAAACCCGAATCCTCATGGATACTAGTAAAGTTCTTAACCCGCTGAGCCACTACAGGAACTTCCAAGTCCATGCTTTTGCTCACCTATTTCATATTCGGTATCTAAGATGACACTAAAGATATAGTGGAGAAGATGTATACAATTAAATACTTAACAATAGGAGTTCCCCTTGTGGCTCAGCGGTAACGAACCCCAATTAGTACCCATGAGGATGCAGATTCGATCCCTGGCCTCGCTCAGTGGGTTAAGGATCCAGCGTTGCTGTGAGCTGTGCTGTAGGTCACAGTGGCAGCTTGGATCTGGAGTTACTATGGCTGTAGCGTAGGCCAGCAGCTGTAGCTCCAGGTTGACCCCTAGCCTGGGAACTTCCATATGCTGCAGGTGTGGCCTTTAAAAAAAAAAAAGCAAAAATTAAAATAAAATAAAATATTTAAAAAATGACACAGAGGAACAAACCCATGTTGTTCTGTCATGCGGTGGAGCTGTGACTGGGTCCGAGGCACTTATATTTTATGTTCATCCTCATGTGACCCTTTTGCAACCCTGCAATAATGAGGACAACTTTCCCATTTCATGGGACAGAGGTTCAGATTATGTCATGGGCTGGATAACAGGTCTTAAGATAACAGGTCTTAATCTTCTAAACCTGATAAATGTTACTTTATAAGGAAAGGGGGGTTTACCCAATGTGATGAAGTTGCAGCTCATGAGATGGGAATATGGTCCTGGGTCATACAAGAGGGAGATTAGATTCAGGCAGAGAAGTTGAGGGGAGCTGAGGCAGCGACTGGAATGATGTGCTTCAAGCCAAGGACACCAGAAACTAGCAGAAGCTGAGACCTGCAGCGAACCCTTCCCTGGCGCCTCTGGAGGGAGCACGGCCCTGCCAACACCTGGCTTTTGGACTACAGAGACCACTTTTGACCTCTAAAGGGAGTGACTTCTGCTGTAGTGAGGGACTAAACTGGTGGTGATTTGTCACGGGAGCCACAGGAAACCCATGCAGTCTATGATGGGACCTGTCCACAGCTAAGAGATGGAGTGAACTAGCTGTAGAAGGCTAGCATTCTTCCCACCCCACCACCTTAATTTTTAAAGGATGGAATCTTGGCAATGGACAGCTTACCTACAACTTATGAATATGAAAGATTCACCTTTACAAGAACGTCCAGGTGATGGATGAGTCAACACAGGGAACGGTAAAGGAAAGAACAGTTATGAGGTCTTTCCACTTTATCCTTGGCCTTTTCCATTTGTCTCTTTTTGACCACTTGTCCCCAGACTGCCACCGAATCTGTACACTAGTTAAAATACTGAGATGCTCGGCTTGCTTTACGAGTCAACTTGCTCCAATGAACTAGAGGGGCTGCTGGTAAAATACGCAAGTGGCTATTTCTTCTCAGATTCCCTTGAGAGAGCTCCCTAGAGGGTGAAAGCATTACTAAGTCTATTTGAGAGGAACAGGTGTTTCTCGATCAGGTATAAATCAAGTCAGAAACCTGGGTATCACTGTGTGTTGATCCCATCAACCCCAGCCCAAAGCCCTGCAGAACGGAGATACCTCACCTCTAATTAATACAGATGTAATTAATACATCTGGGGTAAACAGGAAGTATCAGTCCAGGTGCCTGTTAGGATTAGAAGGCAGATGTCTTTTCTCTGAATCAGAAAAGGGGGAAGGATGTGGAGGAAGAGAAGGAGAGAAGGAAGGGTGCATACAGGAACGTAACCTAAATTTACAGATTCAAGGAAAAAAGCAATAACTGTGCCAAACCAAATCTGTTCACCTTCCCAAAACAGTGAATGAAGGAATCACCTTCAAACCCTGAGATACAACCATGGAAAACAATCTTTCTAAATAGTTCACACATGTGTTAAAGAACCTTAAAAACTTAAAATACAAACCGGACTTAAGCACACCACAGAGCACTATGATGGTACATCCCTAATAGGTAATGGTACATCCCTGACAGGAGATGGTACATCCGTAACAGGTGATGGTACATCCTTGACAGGTGATGGTACATTCCTGACAGGTGGTGGTACATCCCTGACAGGAGATGGTACATCCGTAACAGGTGATGGTACACTGCTATCAGCCTACATCCCTGGTGGCACTGGGGATGAAAGGGTGCCTCCCATAAGCAGCCCCAGTACCCTCACCACGGCCAGGACTCTGGACAGTTCTTTTCCATCCATCTATAGGAAACATATCCAAAATCATCTTTCCATTTGGGGTTACATTTAGTGAAGTCAGCTGCCTCACTGGAACCTCCTCTTAGCTATTTATGATCAAATCAACCTTATCCCATTTAAGTTCATGGGGCTCAATTATTCCATGCAGGGATTTTTGCCCATCCACAGAAACTAGCTCAACTCCTGGTAGAAGAAAACCCTCCAAGTCTGGAAAAGCTAGACTCAGATTTATAATACAGTTAAATTACTCAGAAAATACCTTAAACAAAAATTTTAAATACTTCAAGTTCTCACTTTTAAATTTGATATTTAATATGAATTTATTTTTCCATTCATTTAAAAAATGTATTTAACCATTACTTATTTTTATGCCCTGAATTCATTGTTTTTTTCCATTGAGGCAGAGAAAAAAAAACTTATATAAACCAGTCCATTGTCCAATGGTCCGGTTTCGTCATGTGGGATGTAATAAATATTTAACTGTTATCCTCACTGCAGTCTACTTAAATATCAAATCGGCCTTTAAAATAACAGTACTTAGAGCCAAAAGAGAAACCAGTGCACACAAACCTTTTTTCCAGCAACAGTAGCTATGACTAAGGACAATGTTAGTTAAACAAAGAATAAATATTAAATAAATTTAATAAATTTCAATTTAATACTTAACAAAACATTCCAAACAGCAAAGTCAATGCCTATATAATCTGTTACTTTTCCCTTTTCAAAGGACCACTAGGTTAACATGCCTACACAAAGATCAGACATTCAAAGCCTAGAAAATTAAATAGCGTAAAACGAATTCCAAGTTTTCTTACCTCTTGTTCTAGACAAAACCATATCCTTTATTATTTGCATAATAACACGCCCGAGTATTATGACAGAAATCAGGTGATACACTCTCCACGGGGTCAGGGCAAGGAACCTACGCAGCAAAAACAGACAAATCATCATTTCAACTTGAGGGTTTTTTACCTTTATTTATTTGTTTTTGTCTTTTTACAGCCGCACCTGCATCATATAGAAGTTCCCAGGCTAGAACTGCAGCTGCTGTTCTACACCCCAGCTCATGGCAAAGCCATATTCTTAACCCACTGAGCAAGGCCAAGGACTGAACCTGCATCCTCATGGATACTAGTCGGGTTCTCAACCTGCTGAACCGGAGTGGCAACCGCTGATTTTTACCCTTTTTTTTTTTTTAAATTAGGTTTACTTTCTGCCACAGAAACAAAAAATACATTCAATAATGAGTTCACTTGGGAGTTCACGTAGCGGCTCAGTGGTTAACGAATCCGACTAGGAACCATGAGGTTGAGGGTTCAATCCCTGGCCTTGCTCAGTGGGTTAAGGATCCGGCATTGCCGTGAGCTGTGGTGTAGGTTGCAGATGCGGCTCGGATCCCGCGTTCTTGTGAATGTGGCGTAGGCCGGCGGCTGTAGCTACTAGGCCGGGAACCTCCACATGCTGCGAGTGCGGCCCTAGAAAAGGCAAAAAGAGAAAAAAAAAAAAAAATGAGTTCACTTTTCAAAAGCACCTCGACATGGCCACATGAAAGTCACTTAACAGTCATCAAAGTCAGCAAAATAAAAGCACTTGAGCAACATGTACGTTTGTGCTGAGCTTTCTGCTCCGACCTCCAATTTGGGCCAAGGATTTGCTATCCTGGGTATGGCCCAAATATCACTCTGCTAACAGACAGAACAGAACTGACCTGAAAAAGAATCAGAATGGGCGAAAATAAAAAGGCAGAGCTGCTCCCACAGAGTAGCTAACGCAGATGACCTTGACACGCTGACCTCTGTCTCACGGGGCGGGGCGGCGGGGGGGGGTTATGCTCTGCTCATTTCTCTAACTCCTACCCCCCACCCACCAGGCAATCTCTTAAAAATAGCAGTTATTAGGGATCAAATTTGCTAGCCCTTTCTCTTTAAGATCACTGTCCTTTTGTCTAACTGCTCACTTCCTCTTCAGAGGGCAACAAAGAATTATCATGAATAGCACTCAAACCCTACAGTACTTTTTGTTTGTTTTTCAATTCTGCTTATAAAGGAATGGAATGGCAAAGAAGCACAAGGAGCTCTAAACCTTCATGTAGAGGTTGAAGCCCATTTTATGCAAGTTAGTTGGTTAAGTTGCCAATTAATATTAACTTTGGTGTAATCATAACTCAGAAAACTTAATTTAACAGACAAGTTATTATTATTATTATTTTTCTTTTTAGGGCTGCACCCGTAGCAAATGGAAGTTCCCAGACTAGGGGTTGAATCAGAGCGGCTGCTGTGGGCCTACACCACAGCCACAACAACATGGGACCTGAGTCGAGTCTGCGACCTACACCACAGCTCACAGCTATTCCGGATCTTAACCCACTGAGCGAGGCCAGACATCGAACCCACATCCTCATGGACACTAGTCAGGTTTGATACCGCTGAGCCATGACAGGAACTCCGACAGACGTTTCATCTAATACTAGTTGCAAGGCAGTGTAGGCTGTATAGAGAAGCATCGAACACATGGCTACGGGCTTCACGGAATCTACTTCCTCATCAGAGAGATGAACAAAGGCTAAGCTAAAAAGTCCAAGACAATGAAGCTTAGGTGCTGTAACGGAACATGAATAAAGAACAAAGAGAAATGATGAACTCCAAATCAGGGAAGATTTAAGTGGCATTGAACTTGGTCTGGGAGGATGGATGCCATTGAGAAGAAAACAGAAGCTGTTCCAACTGGAGGATAAAACATGCACAAAAGGTAAGAGTCAGGCAAGGATGAGGTATGCCTGGAGTATGCATGCCAAGTGGCCTGGGGTGGCCCCAACAGAAGGAATAAGATAAAAGAAAGAGCTGGGAGACTGGCAGAGAGAAGAGATTGAGATGCCAGGCTAGGGGCAGACTTTGGCACGCCCTGAAGGATATGCAGGGAGTTTGAACTTAACCCCACTGGCAATAGAGAGAAAGCTCACGAAGTGGCAGTTTCCAAAATTTTTTATAGTGATGCACAGTAAAAAAAAAAAAAAAATCCATGTACCTCTAAATAGAAGCAAATGGCCAAGGTCACTTGTATACCACCTTTCCTCCACATCTGTCTTCTAAATTGTGGTTCTTCCCATGGACATGTGTGGGTAAAATCCTACAAAAGTTGCCTTGAAAGTCAGGTGTAAGTATATTCTCAGCTTATAGTTATAGCAAAGTTACTCGTTTGTGATTATAGCGCATAGAATCATATTACTGCGATTTTTTCAGTTAAAAAGTAACTTATGAAAAAAAATACAAGTCAATGAAACCAAAGTTTCAAAAATAGTATTTATCCTTACAATGTATGATGCCTTCTGATACTTTCTGTGCAATTTGATTATAATTTTAAATGCTGACTGTGACTCACTAAAGTGACTCCACAAATGAACTGTAATTCACTGTGTGACACACTGAATCAGAAAGAATCTGCAAATGTTAGATTGGTCTGTTTCATTAGAATGGCCTTTGCAGAATCAGGCAAAGCACTAGGAGAGAAAGTTCCCTTGAGGTTAAAGGTCTTTAGAGCTAGCCGGGAAGACATTTAAGTTTCTTATTCTTTTTTTTTAATCGAACTATAGTTGATTTGCTATATTGTGTTAATTTCTGCTGTACAGCAAAGTGATTCAGTTACACACACTTATACACACACCCACACACACACTCTCTCTCTCTCTCTCTTTTAAAATATTCCTTTCCATTATGGTTTATCATTGGACATTGAATACAGTTCTCTATGCTATACAGTAGGTTCTTGTTAATTATTCCATGTATTATAGCTTAACATCTGCCAACCTCAGCCTCCCAATCCATCCCTCCCTCAACCCCCCTCCCCCACCCCCGGCAACCACAAGTCTCTACTCCTTGTTCGTGAGACTATTTCTGTTTTGTAGATAAGTTCATTTGTATTATATTTTGTATTCCACATATAATTGATATCATATGGTACCTGTCTTTCTCTTTCTGGCTTACTTTACTTAGTATCTCTAGGCCCATCTGTATTGCTGCAAATGGCATTATTTTACTCTTTTTTATGGCTTGATAGTATTCCATTGCATATACATATATGTATATATATACATGTGTACCACATCAGTGTTCCACTGATGAACATTTAGGTTGTTTCCATGTCTTGATTATTGTAATTAGTGCTGCTATGAACATAGGGGTGCATGTATCTTTTTGAACTATAGTTTTGTCTGGATATATGCCCAGAGAGTTGGATTGCTAGATCACATGCTAACACTATTCTTAGATTTTCGAGGAACCTCCATACTGTTTTCCATAGTGGTTGTACCAATTTACATTCCCACCAACAGTGTTTGGAGGGTTTCTTTTTCTCCATACCCTCTCCAGCATTTTTTATTTGTAGACTTTTTTAATGATCATTCTGACTGGTGTGAGGTGACACTACTGACTGGTGTGGTTCTGATTTGCATTTCTCTAATAATTACTGGGGTTGAGCATTTTTTTCATGCACCTATTGGCCATTTGCATTTCTTCTTTGGAGAACTGTCTATTTAGGTCTTATGCCCATTTTTGACTGGGTTGTTTGTTATTTTGTTGTTGAGTTGTAGGAGCCATTTGTAAAAAAAAAAGGAAAAAAGGAAATTGCCCAGGAACCAGGAACCAGGAACCTAGACAGCCTGGCTCTGAGCCAGCTCTCTCACTGCTCTGCTAAAAATCTCCCAGGCACTAAACATCTTCCAGGCACAGGAAGACAGCCTCTCCTTCTGTCTGTTATCCCATGAAAATAGCTGGGAGGGCTGCCACCCATTTCTGAGGGTATATCAGTATGCCTGCTCAGTATATCTGTTCAGAGTGTGTGGGACTGACTTAAGAGATGCCAGAAGCCCTCCTCAAAGATACCAGTGTCACCACCAAGGCTGCAGAATATGAAGATCCTGTTCAGGACAAACAGCCCTGGTTCCTTCCTCTCTTCCCAAGCATCTCATCCCTCCTCTGGCTCCAGGTGAGGGCTCTTTTCAGCTCAAATGCTCCCACTGGGCATCTGGTCCCTACAGAATGGGGAACCAGGAAGAGGGATCTTAAATCCCTTGGTTCTAGACTCCACAGCTCTACTTGTACACTTTTTGTTTTTAATTAATAGACTGTGATCACTTATATGTGGAATCTAAAAAAAAAAAAAAGGATGCAAATGAACTTATTTACACAAACAGATTCAGAGACTTTGAAAAACTTTATGGTTACCAAAGGGGACACATGGGCAGGGAGGGTTGGACTGGGGTTTGGGACTGGCATATGCACACTGAGGTATATGGAATGACTGGCCAACGGGGACCTGCCGAGTAGCACAGGGAACTCTACCCAGTATTCTGTGACATATATGTGGGGAAAGAATCTGAAAGAGAATGGGTGTGTCTATGTGTATAACTGAATCACTATGTTGTACAGCAGAAATTATCACAACCTTGTAAATGAACTACACTTCAATAAAACTTGAAAAAAAACTAAAAAAAGATAAACTTTTTTAGAGCAGGGTTAGGTTTACAGAAAAACTGAACAGACTGTGCAGAGACCTCCTACCTATCTCCTCCCCATCCCCCACCCGTATACAGGGTCCCCGAGAATTAACATCTTGCTTCAGTGTGATACATTTATTATAACTGATGAACCAACACTGACATATTATTAACCAAGTCCATAGTTCTCGGTAGGGTTCATTCTTGGTGTTGTACATTCTATGGGTTTTGACAAATGCAGAACGTCATGTATCCACCATTACAGCATCATGCTGAGTAATTTCACTGCCCTAAAAATCCCCTGTGCTCCACCTGTCCATGCCTTCCTCTCCCCATAAACCTGGGGACCACTGATCTTCTTCCTGTCTCTACTAGTTTGCCTTTTCCAGAATGCCATATAGTTGGAATCACACAATATGTAGCCTTTACGATGGATCCTTTCGCTTGGCAGTGTTTACTCAAGCTCCTCTGTCTTTTCACGGTTTGACGGCTCATTTCTTTTTATTATCAAATAACATTCCATAGTATGATGTATCACTGTTTATCCATTCACCGACTGAAAAAATCTTGGTTTCTTGAAACTTTGGCAATTACAAATAATGCTGCTCTACAAATGTGGGTGAAGGATTTTGTGTGGTCCTAAGTTTTCAACTTATTGGGCACAGCCTTTTTTTTTTTTTTTTATAACAGCTCTACCAGCAAGCTGGCTTATTTTGAACTTACAAGCAGTTAAAAGCCTCAAGAATTCTATTTTTCTGCTGCAATTTTTGAATCTCAGTATGTCCCATCACATTCGCTCTTGCTGAACGTGGCCTATCATTCAAAGCTACAGACCTTAATGGTGGCATCCATCACACTGGTCCAGCATCATGACAACCACACATTTGATGTCTGCATGTCATCCATCCTCGTCCACACTGCGGATCAGACATTGATCAGTACAGGAGCCCTGTGACCACCCCCCACCACCAGCTGCTCCAACGGTGACCTAGGTTTATTAATCAGCACTTTAGGAATATGATAGCATATCCAGTTTGCTGCAGCACTCCATCTATATCAATCCGTCCTGTTCATAAAGACATAATAAGAGATTTTTCTTAAACATCTTGTTGAAACCTGCTGCATTCCTAAGGCCTGGGTGTTAGTGTTGATCAGCTTGGCTACTGCTAAGAATGACTTGGAGGCATAGAACAGTCCTCAGCAGAAGACCTCAATATGATTAGGACCTGCCAGCAAATATCAGATGGCATGGCCCGATCTGAGCCCCGGGGTGGCCTTGCCCATCTGCCCATTCACAGAATTCACAGACACATGTGGTGGCCCCCTCTGTCAGGCAGGAAGAAGATTCTTAAATGCTCCAGAACAACTATTCAGAGACAGGTTGTGGTCATGAAGCAGGATGCCACGAGGTCATGGGAAGCAGAGTGATAAAGTACAGACTCTGAAGAGGGGGGTCTGTGGACAGTTCTTTCTCACCGGGGCACGGGTTGGGAAGGGCTATGTAATTTTCCAGGCCCGGTTTGAGATGAAAATGCAGAGACCTTGCTGGGGGTAGAGAGGTCAACATCCCTTAACCAGCAGACCACAGCCATAACCTACAACAAACCGGAGATCCCCAAGACACGGCAGCCTCCACTCCAGGGATGTATGGGACCTGGATCTAGGGCGGGTGCGAGGCCCCTGCCCGGTCGTCACTCAGTGCACTGAGGCGCTACCTGAAGAGGACCCTTTCACACTTGCACTCAGGCCCCAGCGACAGGCGGGTGGCCACAGTGGAACACAAGCCTGATGCAACCCGGACCGATGCAACCCGGCCACTGCTCTGGGCAGGACCCAAAGACAGTCATTTGGTGTGAGGTGGGAAGGAGGAGGCTGGGACCAAGCAGCAGGGAGGAGGCCCCACGCTTCCAGCATGTGCTTCATTGTCCTGTTGAACTCACTGACAAAACGCAAATTCAAAAGCAAAAATGCTAGGAATTACAAGACAGAGACTTTGGAGTATCAACACCCAAGTGCAGGCCTCCTGAGCACCAAGCTCTGGTCACCACATAGGCTGCATGCCTGTTGAGCCAGCACTACCCTCTCCGTATCTTGGTTGGAAGGTCCCATCACAGGGACCAAGAGAGGCTTATTTTCTTCTTAAATTCTTAGATCAATAATAAAAAGGCCATGGACCTTTGTCTTTCTCCAGATTGGCCCAGGCACCTGTGACTGCATTAAGGGATCCTAGAAGTGGGAACTTTAAGAAGGACTACCAAAAAAAAAGGGCAAAAGAAAAAAAGAAGGACTAACAACCCCAGGTCTCTAGCTTTCATAAACATATTTCTGCAGGTGGATGGGCTTTTTATGACCAATTAAATTAAGGTCCTTCTGAATAGCACAGGGAACTACATCCAGTCTTCTGGGATAGACCATGACAGAAAATATTTAAAAAAGAATGTATATATTTATGACTGAGACACTTTGCTGCACAGTAGAAACTAGTACAGCACTATAAACCAACTATAATAAAATATATGTAAATATACAAAAATATTTTAAATTGAAATATCATTTCTGTTTACTTACATGGTTACATGGGCTTCCTTTAGCTGACATAAGGCACAACATTTATCTGACAAAGGATGATCCAGATTTTAGAAACCAAGACAGATAAACATTATGTATGACAACCATATGATACATATACATGTCAGAAGAGGTAAATATTATACCTGACAATTATATGCTACATAAATGTACGAAATTACATATATGTTTTACACATATATGTATGTATAGAAGAATATCTATTTGTCTTATAAAGACAGACCGTATGCTTTAGCTGCGAGTGAAAGGTAAAGTACTGCAACTCGCTATGTGCACATTCTTTCAGCAAGTGGTGTCCAATTTCTGCATCTCAATGTGATGATGGCTTTAAAAAAGACCGCATGACCTGGCTGACTCATGTTTAGCTTGTGATAATTACCATCCATGGATGACTTTCAGCCATGCTTGCATAGCATCATTTCTGATTCATTTTTATATTGGATATATTTGTTTATTTGCTTTTTTTCTTACTGTGTTTTTTCTCTTCTACACTCGCTTCTCTCATTCTCTGGTTTGGTTACATCACTTTAATTTTCATCTAGTGTTCAAGTCAGCAACTGCCACAGCTCACCTGGTATGGCTGGGATGGTGTGCAGCACTGGTTTCTACTCTGTTATCTGGGTCAGCTAAGACATAAGAGCCAATCCGTACGCTCAGAGACAAGGGAGGCTATAAGGAAAATAGGGATGCAGAGAAACCTAAAAGACTATAAGGGTCAACCTACTGCTAAAGCTAAAAAAAAAAAGCGGGGGGGGGGGAAGTTTCCATTGTGACACAGTGGGTTAAGGATCAGGCTTTGTGGTTCAGATCGAGCGTTGCTGTGACTGTGGGTATTTGACCCCTAGCCCAGGAACTTCCATATGCCACAAGAAAAAGAAAACAAACAACACCCCCCCACACACAAAAAAAACCCTTTTTTCAACCAGCTATGTATCTATTTGATAAGGAAAATCTAACTGTAACTCCCATTACTTCATGATCAGTTTTGCAAGGCCCAATTAAATGGCTAGATGGGATAAATTTCTTATAAAGCAGATAATGAGATAGTTCCCAAAAATAAACAGAAAAACATCTTTGGTAATGGATGAAAAGGACAATATTCAGCTTATCCCATATGTGAAAACGTAGCTCTCATTTCTGGGTAAAGCATAACCCACTTTGTACTATTAAAGGAATGCTGTCAACCACTAAAATACGTATTATTTGTCTTCAGAGAAAGTCTATGGACAAAAGCACTGGAGCCCTCCATTGTTCTGATGGAGGAATTAATCTGTAGTGTTTGCTTTGTAGCTCTTTCAAAACAGAGATCTAAAAAGGAGGTTTTGTTTTCCTTTGCTGAAATATATAAAGCCATAGACGTTGCCGAGATAGAGTCCTTCGTGTACACTGGCTTTATTTAATTTTACGGTGGCTCTAATCATAAAAGAAGGACTTCATATGATTTAGCCGATGTTATTCAAAGTCCAGATCACATTTTACCGGAAAATAATTCTGTCATCTTCCCCAGAGTTATGCATATTGGAGGTCATCTTCCTTAATATCACAAAATTCTAAATCTTCACTGAAGTTGGCTTTAGTTTTTCCGGGTCTTTTATACAGATCCTGAAAAGTATGGTCTGAAAATGCTATGTGAAACTAAATTATACACCATTAAATTAAAGGAGGGAAAAGCTGCCAAATAAACTATGACCCTCTGAATTGTAAAATGCATCCCAATTTCAAAACCGTTTAAACACGAAGGTATGTCAAGGAGAGGGAGGATATATTCCTTAGAAATCAACAAAATATATGGTTTTAAATAATTTAGAAAGAAGAGGGGAACCATTCAACGGAATGAGATGAAGGAATTCCCATTAACTGTAAATCGGAGACTAAATTAAATTCAGAAGCTTTTTTTTCCCCCAGAGTAGTACTTCTTTAGTTGTGATGACCAAAAAAGTGAATTAGAAGCAACAGAGGTGAGAAAGATAAAGAAAAAGAAAGAGGTGAGCTCCTTTACACAGGGAGATGAGAAATTTTGGAAGCCATCCACAGAGAGGGAAATTTGGACTAGCAATCAAAAAGGGTCCCTTGCTTTGGAGCAGCGGGTCAGGCTGGATCCAGTAAAAATGGGTGGTGATAATCCTGTGGATTCAGGGAATGTGCCCAGCTCAGCAAAGCATGGTGGACAAACTACAAGACAGTGGGGAGGAGCAGCAGGGAGTTTTGCATTCTTGAGCCCAGAGAGTGGGAGAAGCCAAGGGCACAGCTGGAGTGGAACCAAGTCCATCTGAGGTCAAGGCAAAGAGAAACTGTGCCTGCTTTAGCCCAGCTCTGCTTTGAAATTAAAAGAAAAGCCACAGGCAAATCAAGTCAGGAGCACTGCAATGGGATTTTAAGCGCCACCTAGTGTATAATATCTGCCCATCCACCCTGCCTTACACCTTCTGGCCCAGGTGGTCACTAAAGCTCATAAGAAGCTGACTTCCAAGCACGGTGGGTGAGTCAACCTCTACAGCCCATTCCAGCTGAGTTACCAGTAGGCTTAAGACCAACTCTCAGATTCAGTCACAGAAAGGAGCTAGAAGAAGAAAGAAGAGATCCGATCAAAGTTATGCATTGCAACGGAGCACAGGAAGGTAAGAGGGAAGGGAAAGGGAAGTGGGGAGGGGGCAGAAAAGGAACAGTGAAACCCAGAAGCACAGAGTAGAAAAAGAAATAAATACAAGGTCAGACAGCGTTGTCACGGCAGCCCAATTAGGTTACATGGGTTTTTATGCAAATGGCAATGAGATATACCCTCTGTCTACCTAGTGGCACCTGCAAAGTTGAATTTCGTCCCCAAATCACGTGGCTGGTGAGAAACACATCCACGTCCTCCTCTCTATGCCTCAGTACTTTCATCTGTAAAGTGGGCACCGGCTAGATAAGTCCTTCCCCAAACAGGCAGATCATCAGAATTACTCGGGGCACTTTTCCAAAATACAGATTCCTGGGCTCTGGGCCTGGGAGAGCAGAATCTTTGGGGTGAGCCCTAGAAATCTACATGTTAATACCCAGGTTTGCAAACATGGAATTGCAGTGTTCTCCCTGGGGCATTTCCCAACCAAACATTCTCATAGCCCATGAACGGTAAACCTAAAAGCAACACCAAACAACAGATCCAAATCCAAGCTGAACTTGGGACCTTTCCTTCATAAATAAATAAATGCACCCACTGGGTGTGCAACACTATGGCAGGGGCTGAGGAGGCTTCAAGAAAACCAGCTCCTGGGTAGTGGATAATGGGACGAGACACACAGTAATTAATTCAATGACCCTTAATGGGCGTGCCTCAAAAAGAAATCAACTGAGGAGTAATGAGGATCTACCATGTGCTAGATATTTTCACATCTTCACCTCATTTTTTTATTGAAGTATAGCTGAATTACAATATTGTGTTAGTTTCAGGTGTACGGCAAAGTGATTCGGTTATACGTGCATTTTTCAGATTATTTTCCATTATAGGTTATGACAAGATACTGATCTAATATTGACATAAGTGCCTGTGTTTTACAGTAAATCCTTATTGTGTATCCATCTTATGTATAGTAGTTTGTACCTGGTAATTCCCTTCTCCTAATTTATTCCTCCCCTGTCTTCCTTTCTCCTTTGGTAACCATAAGTTTGCTTTCTACATCTTCATCTCATTTACCACTCCCGCATAACCAGATGAAGTCAGATATATGGAAATTACACACTCACAAATAGACTAGGTTAAAGCAATTTGTCTAAAACCGTGCAGCCTATAATTCAAAGAGTTGGGTCTTCTTGACTCCAAGCCCACTGCTTTATTTACATACCATTTATGGAGTGTCCCTTGTCATCACACTTTGACTATCCGATCTAAAAAACCAGAATGTTCTAGAGTAGAGTCGAAAGAGCAATTGCCATATGCCAATTGCCTTTTAAATACCCATTGAGTTGTGGTCAGCCACTCACCAGCTCATGGTCGCCTTCCATTCAAGACCACATTCCAATGTGCCTGATCCTGACCAAGGTCCCAAAAAGGACTCTGTGGTTCCAAATTCCAAGACCCAGAGCACATGGTCCTCTGGCTCCTCCAGCATTCACTCTGAAGACCCAAGCGTTCCAGGAATTGGACTTCAGCCCCAGGACCTCCATGTGATGCCTGCCCCACCTCACTTTGGTTCCGTCCTGTTGGTTGGCCTGGTTCTCCAGCCCATCCCTACCCTGCTCCCTCTCCTCCTCCTCACGGGAAGCCAGGCCAGGGCTCTGTCTCCCTAGCTCCAGTCAATCCCTTTCCGGATGTGTGAATCTTTTTATTTATTTATTTATTTATTTATTTATTTATTGCTTTTTAGGGCTGCACCTGAAGCATATGGAGGTTCCCAGGCTAGGGGTCAAATCGGAGCTACAGCTGCCGGCCTACACCACAGTCAAAACAGCGCGGGATTCAACTCATGTCTGCGACCTACACCACAGCTCACAGCAACACAAGATCTTTAACCTACTGAGCAAGGCTAGGGATCGAACCCGCAACTTCATGGTTCCTAGTCATCGTTTCCGCTGTGCCACAACAGGAACTCCTGGATGAGTGAATCTTGATCACACCCTAATAACACATTGTTCAAGATCATGGTCACCTACAGATGGGCCTCTCAGAATGACCCTTCTCTGTCAAGACCTTAGGTTCAGCAACAAGATTTCACACAGCCCAGACTGTCCCCCTCCAAGTCTGAGTCTACGACATTCTAGAACTAGGACTGAGGCTTTTACACCCTTGGGCCAGGTGTCTGGGCTGATCTGCCCATGGCAAGGTCTATTTCTATGTCAAGGTGAACAAGCCCTGCAGTTGGCTTGGTCAGCCCTGTGGAGCTGAGGACTATCCCACCCCTTTCTAAACTCCCTGCCAGAAAAGAAGTGACCAGATATATCGAGGCCAAAATAGCTGAAACAAAGCATAAACAAATTGTGTGGATTAGAACAAACAGACCTGACACCTTGTCCCTGAATACTTAGGGCTGGACAGTGTTATATGGTCACCCTACTAAAGATCTAAACAAACAAACGACACAGAGAAGCAACTGTCTAGTTTGCTGCAAATGTCCAAAACATCAAACGGACTGAGCACTGAGTTAGTAATTCTGCTGTCCTGGGAGGGCCAAGACCAAGTGACCATTATGAGTGTACTGACACCACAAGGGCCACCCATTTATTAACACATGCCCCTGTGAACATGGCCAAGCAGCCTCCCCTACACATATCCTCTTAATATCAGGAACACCACATCCAGTAGTTGTAGCAGGGAAACATCATCCACTTTTCTTATTCTATGCCAAAATGTTCAAAAAACCCCCACATAATAGGAGCTCCCACTGTGGTACAACAAGTTAGGCAGAATCTTTGCAGCACCAGGACGCAGGTTCAATCCCTAGCCCAGCACAGTGGGTTAAAAGGATCTGGTGTTGCCGTAGCTGTGGTGTAGGTAGAAACCATGGCTCAGATCTGATCCCTGGCCCCAGAACTCTGTATGCCATGGGGCGGCCAAAAATGAAAACAAAACCCCAAAAAACAAGTTCCTGTTGTGGCTCAGTGGTCACGAACCCCACTAGTATCCATAAGGATGCAGGTTTGATCCCTGGCCTCTCTCAGTGGGTTAAGGATCCACCATTGCCATGGGCTGTGGTGTAGGTCACAGAGGCGGCTGGGATCTGGAATTGCCATTGCTGTGGCTGTGGTGTAGGCCAGCAGCTATAGCTCTGACTCCACCCCGAGCCTGGGAATTTACACATGCCAAGGGTGTGGCCCTAAAAAGACACACACACAAAAATGAAATAACAACAACAAAAAAAAAACCCATGATACCCAGAGCTGGACAGACTCTTGTCATCATAGTTTCCACAGATACACTCAGGGGCAGAACACAGATGACACCCATGGTCATCTGTCCCTAAGAAAGACAACACAGACAGGTCAGTCAAAGCTGGAGATTACAGCCCTACTTGGTGTGGCTGCCTGACAAACAGAGGGCGAGAAACGGTTCCAAAACTTGAGTAAAAATAAAAAGTGCATGTGGTGGGTCCAAGAGATGTCCTTTCTAGCTGCTGGCACAGGAGGGGACTACTGAGGCCCCATCACTCGCAGTGCCCGGGAAGCCATGGCTCTCGCCAATCTTCCACCAAACCTGAGGCAGAGGAGGCAGCACAGCAAACACCTGGGCACCTGTGCTCTGTATCAGGAGCGCCCACTCTGGGATTCCCATCAGCCACCTCAAGGCCCGGGACTGTGCTGTGTCATCCAGGCAGGAAAGACCTTTCTAGTTCTTTCCTGTGAGTCCAATCAAGAGAAAAGAGGAGCAGAGACAGAAATACAGAAGAGGGCGGCGGGGGAGGGGGGGGTGTCTATGCATCCACACACAAAGCATGAGAGAGGACCGACTGCTGCCTTGTGGATCCTCATCTGCAAAATTCCCCAGTGTTTCTAGAACATTCCACACTGAGAGTAAACCTGGGATGAGAAAGAATCTCTTTTGATGACTGTCAGTTCTTCGGGGTCCCCAACTCCAGGGCCAGCTCCTGGGAACCTCCAGGACCCCTGGTCAGGGTTTGAGGAGCAGGCCAAGCACAGCCGCTGTCACCTGCTCAAATGGAGGGCATGTGTGGACACAGGGGAGGGAGAGCTCGCTCCCAGTATAGCAAAGCTGTGCCATCCTGTCCTGTGGATTAGTGGAACCTGGCCCCCAAAGTGCAAATTAATGTACAAATCAGGCTTCCATCCCCTGAGAAGTTGTTTTTGTTTAAAATAATATTTTATAAGCAATGAGATCCTGCTGTATAGCACTGGGAATTATATCTAGTCACTTATGATGGAGCATGATAATGTGAGAAAAAAGAATGTATACATCTGTGTGTAACTCGGTTACCTTGTTGTACAGTAGAAAATTGACAGAACACTGTAAAAAATAAAAATCATTATAAAATAAAAAAATAAAAAAGAATATGTGGTTCATAGAGATAACGGAATACTACTCAGCCATAAAAAGAACAAAATAATGCCATTTGCAGCAACATGGAAAAAATAAAACAAAATAATATTTTAATGTCTACTTTTATATTTTGCGATTTTTTTTTTCTTTTAGGGCCATACCCACAGCCTATGGAAGTTCCCAGGCTAGGGGTTGAATTGGAGCTGCAACTGCCGGCCTACACCACAGCCAGAGCAATGCCAGATCCGAGCCGTGTCTGTGACTTACACTACAGCTCACGGCAATGCTGGATCCTTAACGCACTGAGCAAGACAGAACCCGAATGCTCATGCATACGAGTCAGGTTCTTAACTTGCTGAGCCACAATGGGAACTCCTAAATGTTGTGATTTTTGAAGTAAATTTTTTAGTATAGAGGAGAAACAAGGAGTAACAGAAAATTTAATGGAACGTTTTTAAATGGGATATTGTGATTCTGAAAGAGAACCACAGGGCAAGGGCCCCGGCCTGAGCGAGCTCATGGCCAGTGTACCTCAGCCTCGAGGTGGCTGCTCTGTAATCCTTACCGTTCTTATTCTTCTAGACAAATGATGAAAGCAAAGCTCAGAAAGATTAAGTCCCTTAACTGGGTTCATCTTGCTAGAAGATAGCTCACCTCTAGTTCACACTCCTTCTTAGACACATGCACACACAGACACGCACGCACGTGCACACACACGCACACACATGCATATACTTGCCTGCCTCCCTGAGCATTTCTTTCTACTACATCTCAGTCCAAACAGCAACTGAGGGAGCTTAAATGTCTACTGTAACACAGAATAAATATAAGCAAATTGGCAAAGGGAAAATAAAAGATGATTACTCAGGTTTAAGGTTAGCCCACAAGAATTCAAACTGTAAGCTGAGATGCAAGACCACAGCAACAAATCTGGTTCTGAGATGGCCTCTTTGGGGTAAGAACTTGATGATTTCATTTAGGAAAACCCCTTTTCACCCCAATAAGACAAACCAACACAGTGAACATTTCCTTATCTTCTTAATATGAACAGAACCAATCAATAAAACACAGGGCGGGGGTGAGTGAAGCAGTGACCGGGTCAGGGATGACCACCGCAAGCCCGGTCTGACAGCCTGAGAGCTGCCTCCGTGGTTTAAACAGCAGTGCGACCCCGACTTGTTCAACATGAAGTCAGTCAGACAAAGACAACTATCACATGAGATCGCTTATATATGGAATCTAAAAAAAAAAAAAAAGATTAATTTGTAACATTTCCAAAACAGAAACAGACTCCCAGATATAACAAATGAACTTACGGTAACCAAAGGGGATGAGGGGGGAGAGAAACTGGGAGGCTGGGATTAACACTTACACATAAAACAGACAGACAACAAGGACCTACTGTAGAGCACAGGGAACCATATTCAATAGCTTATAATAACCAATAATGGAAAAGAATCTGAAAAAGAACATATATATATGTATATATATATATATATACACATATACACACACACACACACACACACAAATTGAACATATATATATATATAACTGACTCCTGCTATATACCAGAAACTAACACAATATTGTAAATTAACTACACTTCAATTTAAAAAATGGTTTTCAAAAAAGTGAATCTCTGAGGATGTTTGTTTTTAATACTTTTCGCTGTTTGCCAAAATGGGAGCAATAAAACGGGAAGACAAGAGAAATGGTTACTGGAAGTGTTACAGGAGGGAGTCGAGTCACCCTCTCCAGCACGTGCGGTTTTCAGACTCCCGTGGGCGTGCCAGAAGGTGCGGGCTTGCACATCTGTGCTGCGGAGGGAGCAGCCCCACAAGCCTCTCTAACTAAACAAGGGAGACCAAGCCATCCCCTGGCGCAGCCGTAACCAACCTCTGATGGAAAACACCTGTCCTCCTGAGAATTCCTCCTGAGATTTCCAGGGCCAAATGAACTCTCCAAACAAGACAGACAATGGTGAAAACCATGCAGTGAAGCAGAGGAAAAGCACACACAATGAGCAAAGGCGAGGGCTTCTCATTAAGCTCTCCAAATGAGCGACTCAGCCTCAGTGTTTGTAACATTTGACGTTAAACACGAACAAGAAAAGAAAATGCCTCAGTGCAACCACATTACAGCAGGTACCAGGGGCCTGGTGTACAAGCGGATTCATGTTTCAATCATAAGCTTGCACTTCAATCAGATGAGAACGCGAGGTAAAACTCTGCTTTGTAAAGGCTGGAGAGATATGGTGAATGTGTCTTTTCAAAATGACCTGACTACACAGTCAGCTGCATCAGAACTTCAAACCTGCTTCCCCAAAAGGCACTGGCTGCTCTGATCAAGGAGGACGGGAGTCCTCTGGCACAAGGTGTTTCTTTTCAAAAGCCTGGCAAAGGTACAAGTTCAAGACGCTGCACGTGGACAGCGCTCACACTCAGTAGCAACACAGTCCTGAAAACTGTGGTCGACTGTGGTCATATTGACCCCATTGCTTTCCCAGAAAAATGACTTTTCCTTTCGTGGCACTCACAGAGTCCTACCTGTGTATTCATTTGCTTGTTCACTTGTTTCTCATTTGCTGATCCTAGACTGTAAGCTCCACAAGGGGAGGACCCACTCTCTCCAGTTCACCAGCGTTACCCCCGACGAGGTCACTACCTGACAGCAGGAGCTCAACAGTGTGTTTTTGTTTTTGTTTTCTTTCTTGGCTGCCCTGTGGCATATGGCGCTCCCAGGCCAAGGATCAGATCCGAGCCATAGTTTTGACCTAAGATGTAACTATGGCAATGCCAGATCTTAACCCACTGTGCTGGGCTGGGTATCCAACCCGCATCCCAGTGACCCAAAGATACTTCCGATCCTGTTGCATCACAGCGGGACCTCCAAAATTTTTTTTTGTTTGTTTCCTGGGCCAGGAACTGAACCTGCGCCACAGTTACACAAACCTGTATCTTTAGCCACTGAACTACAAGGGAACTTTCTCGACAGTGCGTTTTTGCATTGTTGCTCATTCCATATTTGTTGAGTGAATGAGTCCATTAATGTAATTAAATCATCATGCATGTATTCAACATCATCATCCACTGTGAACTCCCTAAAGCACACTCTCATAATAGAACGGCTTGCCAAAATGGGGATGGGGGAAAGACTGTATGGGGAGCATGAAAATTCCTACAGTTTTCGAAGGTCTTTTGAGAAGCAACTGATAATGTGGATGGCCTTGGGACCTAGGTTAGTCAAATTAACCTTAGGCTGGTTTGTATCTCTTTAAGGAAAATCAGTCTGGCTCCCCTAACTTGCTGCCCTGCTGAATAAAGCCCTGTTGCAATGATGTGTTTGGTCAGGTCAAGGACAACGGTGCCCTGGGCAAGGCAAGCATCCTCATACGAGTGGTAGCAGAGTGCCCAGGCCTACCGTGAAAAACCACATCCATGTGTCTTGGCTTCTTTTTCAACATCTGGGAGTTCTGCTAACTAGAAGCCAAAGATCACCACTGTCATTCTGGGCAAGACACCCAAGAATGGCTCTTTTGTTATGAGCCATGCTCTTGAATGCCATAGGCACTTGGTGAGCATGGAATGAATCATGGGCTTTCAAGCCTTAAGACATCCACCTGTCTGCACCAGGCAAACCCACACACAGCAGAGCTTCCATGGGCAGCATCGGAGCTAAATATTCAGTAATATTATTAAAAGTGAAAAATTTTGATGGAAATGATCAATTTCCACTTTGATAAGTGAAAGCTAGTATTCACTCATACCAGTGAATTAAAAAAAAAAAAAAACAGAAAAAGAAATTTCTAAATCCTATTTTCCAGTTCCACTGGATTAGATTTTAAAATCTATTTTAAACCTAGAACTCAAGCCAAGAGTGAGACTTTATTGTTAAACGTCTTTAAGTATTTCAATGTCATTTCTAAGAAAAAGGCTATTGAACGTATGTACCATTTTTTCATAAACCATGAAAATAAACTGGCTAAAGTGTCTCACTAAAACTTCCTGATATTATACATGGCATAACAATGCAAGCTGTTGTTTTGATTTTGTCCCAAAGGTATTTGGAAGTTAAATTCATCAGGGAGGCCAAGAAAATATATATTCACTTCTGAAGAGGTGAGTTAACAGATGAAGTAAGGTTGCCACACGACAGTCAGTACCCCAAGATATAGCCATTTACCGTATGGAACTCAACTGCAGGAGGAATTTCATAGAATGTCCCTTCTTCCAGCTTATGAGCCATTTCCTCCATATACAAAGATGGATTTGGATTTCATGCAACTCATGAGCAACTGAGCCCCAGGCAAGAGACCATGATGCCACCTTCTGATTCCTGGTAAAATTCCCCTTGCGGGCCTGGGGACCGGCGAGTCAGCAGCTGTGGGAGTCTTGTGCAACACAGCCCCTAAGCCCTGCTGTTGGACAGCTTTGGTCCTTACTAGTATCTTTTGTTCTTACTTCCCACAAAATCTTGAATGTTTTGAAACACTGAGCGCATGCATGCTTTTTGTTTGTGAACACCTTATAATACGTGTACCATCCACGGGATAACTGGAAGACAAGAGGTTAACAGCTCTTTCCAAGACATTTTATTAACAACAAAAAAACCCTTTAAGCTGTGTTTGATAACAAATATAACTACTAAAGTGACCAGGTTGGGGTTGATCTTTTATAGGTCTTGCTCGTATTTGAGCAAACAAGAATATCCATTTTACCTCAGGGGCATAGAGAAATATTTTCTTTGAATAATAAATGAATCTTTTTTTTGGGGGGGGGTATTTGTCCTTCTCCTTTTTTTTTTTTACTTTTTTTAATTAAAGTATAGTTGATTTACAATGTTTCTTCAAGTTCTGTTGTACAGCAAAGTGACCCCATCACACACATTTCCCTGTGCTGTACAGTAGGGTCCCATCACCCATCCATTCCGAATAGAAGAGTCTGCATCCAAAAAACCCCCGAAATGCCCGTCCAGCCCACTCCCTCCACCTTCCCCCCAGGACCCCCAAGTCTGCTGTCCTTGGCCATGATCCGTTTCTGTTTTTATAAATGCATTTTCAAGTGACAAGAATTCTCCCCCTAAAAGGTCTCCCAGGATGGAGTTGGCCTGATCATCCGAAGATGGTGGTGCTCCAGCAGCTGGATGGTAAACGTCTTGTGAGTAGATGCGGTCAAATGCCAGCCCTCACTATTAGGAGCAGCATAAATTCTCCTTTTGTTGAAAGTGACTTTTGCAAACTCTGGCTCATGTGAGAGGAGGCAGAAGGGAGGATGAAGCCTGGAGCAGATGCCTGACGCTCACAGCTAGGAACTTCTGAGGGTCCTGGAAAGTCTTGATAAGATCTGTGAGTATACCTGCTCCAGACACTCAAGACCCCCAAAGATGGGGTTGGATCAACTCAGCCAAGGCTCAACACAGGCTTATAAGATATCGTGGTGATTCTGCCCTTGGAGACATTATGATTCCGCCTTCCTAAATTTCCACATGCTCACTGCTTCCTCACTTGGCAGCCTGCAGTTTTAAAAAGGAGTTATGTTGTCACCAGCTCAGTGGGGTGCTCAGTGTTTTCATCTATAAAATGAGGTGGTTGAACTGGAGCAAAGATTCCCCACCTTTTATTTCATCACATAGATGCCTTCTTTGGAAATGTTTTAGCTAACAAGATAAACATGGTTTACGAGGTCAGAACCAGTGTAACCTTATCACAGCAATAAGCCACTTCAGTTGTTTGAAACACCAAGAACAGGTCAGTACCTGGGGAGCTCAGGGTCCTAGGTGATTTTAATAGATTCATTCTTTGATTCTTGGGCTGAAATCTGTAATTCTGTTAGCTCACTTCGTTCAGTGCTACACAGATGAGCAAAACACCCATAGAAGTGAAGCTTTTTGGAAGAAGACAACAGAAAGCAGTGCCTATGTAGTATTCAGCTGCAAACCAGACCTAGTAAACAGTGGCGCTCTTGACTCAGTGCGTCCTGGTCGGTGACAAGTTAGGACACTATTTGTTTTGAGTGCTGTGCTAACGAGGTCAAGTTTGGATTCCCTTAGACTTTTAATTCAATTAGGCACAGCCTGACCCGGGACTGCAAATTCCTGCCCGGCCAGGTGCCAGGCCTGACACTCACCTCCCAGGGCATGATTCAGCCCAGCCCCTAGGGGCCAGCCAGCCAGCCTGCCTTGGAGACACACAGGAACTGTGTTCAGTTCCATCCACAGAAGTCAGACGCAGCTTTTACATGGCAAGCAAACGTTGGGTCCCAGAAGTAAGAAAGGCAAAAATAAATGCTTTAAGAGTTCCTGTCATGGCTCAGTGGAAACGAATCCAGCTAGTATCCATGAGGATTCAGGTTTGATCCCTGGCCTTGTTCAGTGGGTCAGGGATCCGGCATTGCCACAGTCAGCTCAGATCCCAGGATGCTGTGGCTGTGGTGTAGGCCAGTTGTAGCTCCGATTAGATTCCTAGCCTGGGAACCTCCACATGCCATGGGTGCAGCCCTAAAAAAGTGAAAAAGAAAAAGGAAATGCTTGAATCTTGCCCTGAAGATCAAAAGCACGAGCCATAATAACCTAGTCATGAGGCCAACTCCTCCCTAAATGCAGCCACCTGCAAAAAGCAACAGTGGAGGCAAGTGAGAAAGGAAGGTAAGGCTTCAAAATTCTAAAGTAAAATTCTTTCCAGCCCATAATTCTAAACCAAGCAAACCAATCAGTTAACTGGAAGGGTAGGATAACTGCACACAAGTTCTCAAAACATGCATATTTCATGCATTTTCTCTGGGCTCTCAGGGCCAGAGGGCTAGCTGTCGATACCTGAGAGTTCACCAAGAAAGGAGCCCAGGGAGACAGAAAACAGACAGGCATGAAGGACTCAGAGCAAACATCACGAATAACCTCAAGGAGGGGAAATGGGGGCTCCCCGTTCAGGCTGCAGACGCTCCTGATCCTGTTCTTAGCAGGGGTCCAGGAACGGATGATGACGCAGGTGTCCGGCGGGGACAGTCGACCCAGGGGACAATCAGACTAGATCAGAACAGGAGGATGAGGATTGCAACAGGGATAGCTCCATGGAAAGAAACAGAGAAGGTGAAGTGTGGGCCTGATAAGGTTTGACCTTTATTGGAAGGAGTTTTCCAGAAACGCTGGAGAGTTAAAAAGATCAAATAGAAAAAAAAAATGCTGACAGTAGCAGCAAAATAAAGTTGTACCCGACGGACTGTAAGCGTGGCATCCTCCTTAGCTCATGTGTGAATGATGCTTCCGTCATGACTGAACCCCGGACTGTGACATTATCATCACTATAACGGAGGAGGGGAGGGTGTGCATGGGGAATGCAGTGGGAGGGAGAAAAACAAGGATTGCTAAATCAAGAAATGGCATTTAAAATTTTCTTGTAACTACATACGGTGATAGATTTTTAAATTAAATTATAGTTGATTTACAGTGTTGAGCCAACTTCTACTGTACAGCAAAGTGCCCTGGTCATACATATACACATACATTTCTTTTCTTATATTATTCTCCATCACGGTCTATCCCAAGAGAATGGATAGAGTTCCCGGGGCTGTACAGCAAGACATCATTGCCTATCCATTCTACATGTAATATTCTGCATCTACCAACCCCAAATTCCCCGTCTATCCCACTCTCTCCTCCCCCTTGGCAACACAAATCTGTCCTCTATGTCTGTGAATCTGTCTCTCTTTTGTGGACAGGTTCATTTGTGTCATGTTTTAGATTCCACATACAAGTGATATCATATGGTAATTTGCCTTTCTCTGTCTGACTTAGTTCACTTAGTATAATAATCTCTAGGTCCATCCATGTTGCTGCAAATAGCACTATTTTGTTCTTTTATATGGCTGAGTATATATTCCATTGCATATATGTACCACATCTTAATCCATTCATTTGTCGATGGACATTTAGGTTGTCTTCATGTCTTGGCTATTGTTAACAGTGCTGCTATGAACACAGGGGTGCATGTATCTTTTTGAATTATAGTTTTGTCTGGATAGATGCCCAGGAGTGGGATTGCTGGATAGTATGGCAGTTCTATATTCAGTTTTCTGAGGAACCTCCATAGTGGTTATACCAATTTACATTCCCATATGGTAACAGATATTGATTAGACATATGGGAGTGATCTTTTCACAATATATAAAAACATCAAATCACCTGAAACTAATATAATACTATATGTCAATTATACCTCAAAAAATTTTTTTGTGGAGTTCCCTTCGTGGCTCAGTGGTTAACGAATCCGACTAAGAACCATGAGGTTGCGGGTTCGATCCCTGGCCTTGCTCAGTGGGTTAAGGATCCGGCGTTGCCGTGAGCTGTGGTGTAGGTTGCAGACGTGGCTCGGATCCTGCGTTGCTGTGGCTGTGGCGAAGGCCGGCGGCTACAGCTCCTGTTAGACCCCTAGCCTGGGAACCTCCATATGCCGCGGGTGCGGCCCTACATAAAGGCAAAAAGACAAAAAAAAAAATAATTTTTTTTTGTGGTCTTTTTAGGGCTGCGCCCACAGCATATAGAGGTTCCCAGGCTAGGGGTTGAATGGGAGCTGTAGCTTCCAGCCTATGCCACACCCACAGCAACACTGGGTCCGAGCTACGTCTGTGACCTACACTGCAGCTCATGGCAGTGCCATATTCTTAACCACTGAGTGAGGCCAGGGATCAAACCTGCAACCTTATGGTTACTAGTCGGATTCATTTCTGCTCTGCCACAACGGGGACTCCTATACCTCAAAATTTTTTTAAGAATGTAAATGTAAAACAAGTTTTTATTGACATTTTAAGGATACTATTTCTTAAAAGCCTAAATAGAGCTAAAAATCAAAAATTAACAATAGTTGCCCTAAGAAAATGGGGTGAGGTGGGGCAAAAGATTGCTATACTTTTATCAAAAGTCTGGTGGAGGAGCTCCCTTTGTGGCTCAGTGATTAACCAGCCAGACCAGGTTCCTTAGGATCCATGAGGATGTGGGTTTGATCCCTGGCCTCGCTCAGTGGGTTAAGGATCCGGCGTTGTCGTGAGCTGTGGTGTAGGTCGCAGACAAAACTCGGATTCCCACATTGCTGTGGCCATGGTGCAGGCCAGCAGCTGCAGCTCCAGTTCAACCCCTAGCCTGGGAACCTCCTTATGCTACAGCTACAGCCCTAAAAAGCAAAAATAAAATAAAATAAAATAAAGTCTGGTGGAGTTCATTGATCTAAGAGAGAAGACAGGGTATTCTATTTTCATGTTTAATATTCTCCATATCATTTCCTACATGTTCTGCAACTGTACATTTATTTTTCTGACCCAAATGGTATGCAACAAAGTTTTAATAAGTTTCTAAGAATTAGAAACATGATGGACGATAATGTGAGAAAAAGAATATACATATATATAACCGGGTCACTTTGCTGTAAAGTATAAAATTGGCAGAACACTGTAAACCAACTATAATGGAAAAACTAAAATTCATTAATAAAAAAAGAATTAGAAACACAAACACACAGAAAAGTAAAATACCTACACATTGTACAAGGTGCCATGACATAACAAGCAAATCTGAAATTGAATTTAACAGTCAAGACCCACAGAGGGTGGTGGGGACCCCCTCCACTGAGGAGGTGACTAGGAGATCAAGAACAGCGAAGGGGCCGTGGAAGAGATGATGGGAAAGGTCAGATCCCGGAGGCAGAAAGAGCCGCACACAGAGCCTGGCAGAAGTGCGTCTTACAGAGAAGATGGCATTTCCTCCAGTGCTACATTCACCCCTGCTCACATCCAAACCACACACATTTAAGGTACATACTCTTCTACCCCAGCAAGTGGTGCTGAATATGCAAGACTCCAAAGGGTCAACACAAAGGGAATTGAAATATGCCGATGGGGGACCACTTGACAACTCAGAGAAATGTATACCCAGTTTTGGTCATTAACGGTAACAACAGAAAACACCAGTGCCAGAGTGGAGCTGTGATTGGTGCTGAAATTTTACTTGGAAAAATACACTTCAAATATTTTTACTATTTGAATATATTCTACATAATGTTAGATATTAAATATAATAAAATAGAGCAGCTCTATCTATGTGGGAAGCAGCTGATATTCTAATTTGAGAAATAAATTCACTTTGTCCTCCTGAAAACAGAGGGAATAAGCCTTATAAAATCATGCTTTCATAATATAGTGCAACCTCCCTTTGCAGGAGAGTCTAGTTTAATGGCAGAAGAATCCCAGCTCAGCCACAGCCTATCACCTTGGGGACAAACGCCCTTGGCCTCAATACTCCCCTCTGCGCCCCTGCCGGGTGGTGTGAGAATTAGATAAAATAAAAATGTTAAGCACCCAGCAAAGTAGGAGCCTGAAAAATGGTCATTAAACCAGTGGTCACTGCAGGCATCTTGGAGTGAAATCACGCAAGGCCACAGAAATCACGTACCCAGAAAACTGGCCTGTTATGTAACAGCCCAGGCAGTTTATCTAGAGACCCAGGAGGCTGCACGGCCACAACGTGGGTGAGCTGGAGTTTATCGTTCCCAGGGAAGGTTCGGTCCGGGTGTGGCAGGCATGGCTGCCCGCGCGTGGCTCCTGCTCTTTCCCCGGTTCTGAGATGCCATCTGGAGCACGGAAGTGGCCGTGCCTCACTCAACGTGTTCTCAGTTAGGGGAGTGCCACCTTCATCCCCAAGACAAAAATGCTTCCTTCCCCCAAAAGCTGAAATCGGCAGAGAACAAGCAATCTTTAAAAATACTGAAGAATCAGATGCTTCCTAAAGCATGACAATGATACATGGAAACCATGGACATGTGTCATCTTCAGCAAACAGGAAACTTCCCCCTAAATATTTACTGTTAAACTCTTACAGTCTGGGGGTGAACACAATACTAAATTTAGTACTTTTCCAGACAAAAATGCACCCTGAAAAATAATTGGTCATAAAGACAAAGATGAAAACAGAGGATCCTGATAAGAACATATTCACTGAAGCAAAATTCACGGCCAAACACAAATAAAGCCAAGAAAACAGTGTAATTGGGCCTTTCCCCCCAATGTGATCTCCTGAGATCCTTCCCCATGAGGGCGAGAGCCAGCCTCATTCTCCCTCTGCCTTCCCGCTCGCAGGAGATCCTCCTCCTTCACAGAGAAGTTAGCCACCACCAGCAGGTGACTCCTGGCCACCTGCCCTCCAGGTATGCCCACTTCTCCCCCTGGTCCTCGGTGTCCGGAGCCCAGGCCCTGCCGCCTGCCCCAGAGCTGCTCCCCCCCATCCCGCCCTTGTCTCCATCCCTCCCTCTCCCTCCCTCTCCGGTCCTCCATCCCCACCACAGCCAGCACCCTTCAGGGGACCCTTCGGGCATCTGCAGGGCAGGCGGAAATGGCATGGATCGGGGCAGGCTCAAGACTCTGCAGGTGGAGTGGACGCAGAAACAGCAAAAACCCTGCTTCTGACTTTCAAAAGCAGCGACCTTGATGGGCATTAGGGAGAGAACGGATTTCCTACTTAGCCTGAGCTCCCGCTAGACAAGTCAGGAGCTGACCAGAGGACCAAATTCCAGGGGGGACCAGGAGGACGGGGTGGGAGGCCTCCACAGAGTGAGATGCTGCGGCGGAATGAGGTGGGAAGGGGCTGAGGGGAGGGGAGGGTCCCTCTTCTGGTGTGGCCCAGAAGGCCAGGCCCCTGCAGACACTTGCCCTGGAATCCTGGCTGACATGGCTGCTACCCGGCTTGGCTCCTGGGTGGACACGGCTCTCCGGGACTCGCGTGCCCTGACCTCCAGCCAAAGGTGCTCCTTTTTCATCCACCTGGGTAATGTCATTTTCTTACACTCCCCTAGCCTCTCCTCTCAAACAGCCCAGCAGGTGGTCCCTAGGAAATTTCATCACCCAAGCCAGCACGTCCCCAACCCACGCATCCCCTGGACATCAGTCCACATAACTAAGCCTGCAGGAACAGGATAACCTCACTTAATGGCTGGGGGGCAGAGCACAGCCCCAAATGGGGCATATCCCCCTCCTCCCACCTGGTTAACAGCAGCTACTCCCATTTACCCTCAGAGGCCGAGTCACTCCCCCGCCCCCCTTCTCTCCTTCCACCCAAGAAAGCACTTGGTCCTCTTTGACTTTACCTCCAGAGCCCAGGCTTCACTGCCTCCCTTCACCACCACATGCTCTTGCAAAGGGGTCCTGATGCATCTCTGGCCCCAGGCTCTTGCTCCCCTAATTCATCCAAAGGGGATGATGGGAACCCAACCAGGAGAACTGGGCACACTCGCTGTGTGAAGTTCTTGGCTAAACTAATAGTGCCTTTTCCTTGCTCACTCCACCCCAGTGCCACTGGACTCCATGCTGTTCTGCAGTCACCCCAAGCACACTCACCCCAGGGCCTTTGCACACCCTATTCCCTCTTCCTGGTTCATTCCACTGCAGAGATAGCCTGCTTGAATCATTCCTTGACTTGCTCCTCAGGCATTACAGCTCATGGTCACCCCTCACTGGCCACTACAGACACTCGTCCTCAGCTCCTGATGCTCAGGTGAAGCTGAGATGAGGCGGGGATGTGAACTGGACTGGCTAATGGGCTAAAAAAAATGATCCCTCTCAATGTAGA